>OX465552.1:6562732-7070614 GCA_950022955.1 Xestia ashworthii
GTTTTTCTAATTTCAAATCTTTCAGATATGTAACTGGAACATCAACCAACTTGTTACAATTTATACCGTGAAACAATATCAGACTCGCCAACATATAAGAAGTAGAAATGAGAAACAGAATATGAAAACGGCTTGTCCTTCTCATCCTAATTTAAAATTTATTTATTTAATTTGTATTATACCGTTGCTTTCGTAAATTACGGCTATAAAAACGTTCTAATGATAAACATGTTTTGAAAACAGCATTCCTAATGCTGTTTTCAAAACATGTTTATTAGACTGGCGTCTGTAAACTGGATACCTCATTAATTTTATCGCACGTTTACAAAACGCATCAATATCAAAATATCAATTAACTTTTCAATCCTGCTCCCGCCTATTATCATATTATCTGACAGGTGATAAAACATGAGAAATAAGAGCGATGGAAACCTGTTGATACACCATTAATAAGTCTATAACAGAACATTAATTCTGACGGATTGTGTAAAAAGTGGCAGTATAACAATTATAATTCATTAATTTATACATTGGTTTTAATAACTAGGTACTTTACATTCCCAATGTGCTATAAGACTAACTGGGTGGTTAGTGATACGTCTTAAGGCGATTACACGAGCTAAACGCGAGTTTTATAATTACTAAAAGTATATGATTCACTGCTTTAAACAAGACCAGAAAAATATATGATATTCTTCAGGATATATGCTAGCATGATAATGTTTTGAAAACATAATACAATTAATTTGGCTAGATAAAAAGAAATCACGAACTTACCTCTAAAAATATCTTTCAAACAATAAAAAACATACTAATATGCATGCGATCATTCTGATTTTTTGGCAAATAATTCTACAAGCAATATATTAGCATGATACTGTTTTAGTTTTTTAATCCAATCAATAGTTTTTTTGTAAATCGATCGAAACCACTCATTTCGCGCTATTTGGCCCGCAGTGGCTGACGTAACAAACTTTCTCCACGGGGACCACCATCATAATCGCGAAAAAATAATCAACGGACAGAACCGTACAGAATTCCAATACCTACTCGACCAAAAGTACGAGACAGCTGATTATTTTTTAAGATTACGATGGTGGTGCAGTCATGGGGAGAGGCCTTTGCCCAGCAGTGGGATGATGCAGGCTAGCAGTAACAGTAACAGTAACGATGGTGGTGCCATAGAGAAAGTTGTTCAGTTTGATGGTCTGTACTTCTGTAGCACATCCTTCCGTGTGACTATACCCCTTCTGTTACACGTTGTATAGAATCTCCAGCCCATTTGATTGTCTTTCCCACTCTGGAGAGAAATACTGCTTAAAGACGTGGGCCAATCTTCTCGGCCTTCTTCTTTGTGCTGCTACTACCGTCTACCCAGCACAACTTTTCTCGGCCTAGATAGCACTTTTGCAATCTCCGTAGTCTCACACACACTGCCTTCCTCTTCAGAAAATAAACCAGCCTGTTGATTCTATGCCTGTTTTCAATAAACACATGTTGAAGTCTAAACATTATTGAACTGTTGAACATTCAAGTCTGGGTTTTGAGCCGAGTGTTACGCTTCTATTTAAGCATTTATTTAGTGTTAGTGAAAACGGACGTGATTCAGAATCGATAGAAGGAGAAACACTGTGATTTTGCCTAGCCCTTACTTGCTGTTTCCGAGTTTTATAACCCTGACACATTTTGTAGTTGTAAAACCGACGTACCATAGTACCATAATACAAGTAGGCCAAAGAGAGTATACAATTCTACTTTTCAATGTAAGTACAGACTACAGTGCAAGACATTACAGTGGGTCAGCACAGGTTTCCTAAACTAAGTTCCTTAATCACTTATCAATCTCTATTGACTCGATGTAAACAGAAGCCGAAGGCAAAATAGAGCCGAGAATGCAAATATGCATCAAAAGACGATTTTCAACCCACTTGCAGTAATAGTAATATACTATTACTATTACCTACTATTACTATTGCTATTACCATTACTATTACTATTAAAAATACCCTATTATTTCCCCCCAGGTAAACAAAGAGTACAATGCCAACCTATGGTTCTGGTACTTCCCAGTGTCGGGTAAATCAGTGGAAGAAACTCCGTGGATTATCTGGCTTCAGGGAGGGCCGGGCGCCTCTTCGCTGTACGGTCTCTTCACTGAGATTGGACCGTTCTTCGTCAGTACGGACAATCATTTAGAAGGTAAGGGAGAAATAGAGCAAAGGCAAGTTATTTTGTAAGCAGATCTTTGATTTAGACAACATCAACATCGGACCGGTCCTTGTGCTAGTTTGGGATCTACCTATGTCCAGCATTTAGAAGCTATCTTAGCTATCTATCTAAGTGACTAGTTTCTGTGAAAACAATATATTGTGAGCACATAACTAAACACCTCATAAAAAGAGCTTCCATTATTGAAAACTGTTTTTTTCTTCTTCAGAAATCCAGCACTCCTGGGGTAAGAACCACTCGTTGCTCTTCATCGACAACCCTGTTGGAACTGGGTTCAGCTTCACGGATGACGATAGAGGATATGCCACCAATCAAACCACGGTAACTATCCTTTGATCACGTTTTTTTTTACATATAATTTAATAATCCCTGGCTCCCTGGTAGTTTACGGTCGACCAATTTTCAACCATATTACCATGGTCGGCCCCCAGTTAACTCGGTAGTACAAAGACGTGCCAAGAGTCGTTTTACAGTTATTTACGTCTGAGAGCAGCAGCCAACCCAACCCAATAACCACCTTATAGTTACAGCAGTACGGATCACTGTGATTTTGATAGTGACGCAAAATCAAAGGTAATTAAGTATGAAAGAACCGTAGGTACACGTGGGTGAGACTTTTTCCGGCTTCATTTTTAGGATCACAAAATTGGCAACGCATATCGCAGATACCTTTGGCATTGTAGACACAATGCCAAAGGCATCTAATAATAGTAATCAAATAATCAATTCTTAAATATTTTCAGATTGGAGAGAACCTTTACGAAGCTTTGCAGCAGTTCCTCACAATCTTCCCTGAACTCCGTAAAGCGCCTCTGACTATCGCTGGAGAGTCGTACGCTGGGAAGCACATACCCTCGCTGGGAGTACAGATCCTTTGGCACAAGCAGGAGGATGAACCTATTAACCTTCACGTAAGGATTAAAATAAAGACAATTTTTCGAACTTAGAACTTGGAACTTTCATGTCGACAGTAGAACTGTTTTGATAATTTCTGACATCTGGCCCAAATGCCTTAGCCACAATTACAGCAGCATCGGTAGAATTATTATTAAAATTTGTTAGTTTTTACACTGCAAATGGACACTTGAGGAACTCTAACGAGTGACACCATACAAGGTGGAAGGGACTCCAACGCTGAAACGGTTTCTACGTATTCAGGATTATATTCTTAATACTACACCACAAAAAAAATGGTCGGTTGTTAAAAATACCTGTTTCCTACAATATTTCTTTATGGGTTTCAGAATGTTCTGAATACATAGTTCACCAGTGTTCCACTCTGTATAGTCTAAACCGAAACGCTGATACACCAAACCTGCGCTAAAAACTGTTTAAAACTTTTACCACTTTATTAATAAACGCGGAATGCCGATATTCATCCTCGAAAAACTTGCAATGTAATCTGAAGACTTATTGTTGTAACTTCATTCTGTGTTATTGAATAAGAATGCTACTGTCCTCATTTACAGATATTTGGAACAATTAATTAAAATTATTGGTACCTAATATTCATGGTTTTTGCCAGGCAATACAACAGGCTGCAACAATCACATCTATCCTATCCTCCGTACCAATCTAAAGGATGTTCCTCCTTCCAGGGTCTTGCAATTGGCAACGGTTTCATCGATCCTCTATCACTACAGAGGTACAGTTACTTCGTGCGAGAGGTTGGTTTGGTGGATGATAACGTGGCCAACTCTATGAACCACCTGGAGACTGCAGTCACGCAGTTCATCAATAATGGGGAAATGGTGAAGGCTTATGCTGTAAGTATCTTCAAAATACCTTCTTCAGTCGGTGATATTATGTCTAGCAGTGTGATCGTCGATCTCCCAAATCATACGTATTGGTCTTAAGTTCGAACCCAAGACACGCACTTATAATTTTTCGTATTCATGCGCGTATTGTAAGTATACTAGCACTTGGCCTGCGATTTCGTCCGCGAAAACTGTGGTAGCTCGGGCTATGATATCAATATAATTTGGAGCCAGATCATATTTTGTTAATCATACAACCAGCCATTGACAAAAAAATGTAAGTTGAAAATCGCAACAAAAAAGTTGGTCGATAATTTATACTAGGAACAGGAACTAATTCCTACTCCTTGTTTCCAGTACTACAACTACCTCCTACAACTATTCCTGTCTCGCTCTCACCTATCGAACCTCTACAACTACCTGCAAGACGACATTGATCTCGATGGAGCATACATGGACTACATTCAGAGAACCGAGGTTCGAAAGGCCCTGCACGTCGGCAACACAAATTTTACTTCCATAGGAGTCGTGTACAGGAAACTGGTGCCAGACTTTATGGGAAGTGCTAAAATGTGGCTTGAAGAACTGTTGGAAAACTACAAGGTTATGCTTTACAAGTAAGTTATTTGGATCGACTACAGGAAATTACGTCTTCTGACAGCCTATGTAGCCGGGGTCATAAAACGTCGTCTTATATCCGGACTGTCTAAGATCTACAAATGACAGTTGGAACCAAAGCGTGGAGGAAACTCGGTATGAAAAGACTTCACCCATCCACGAACCAACCTAGGCAAGTGCGGCTGTTATTGGCCACGAGCTCCTTAACTTCAATGTTAAAATATTGTTTTTGTCACAAACATAATTTATTATGTTTTAATTGTAATGTAAGGATTTTTATTCGTATTCGTAAATGATTAAAAAGAATAGGTACCATTACCAAATCCATCCATAATTCAGATAAGGACGATTGTGATAAAAACTAATAATTCATTTGGCGCACCAATGAATTCAAACTTATTAATGAACTGTTTTAACGAGCTAGCCGTCAAAATTAGGTATTTAATTATCTCCCTGTTTCACTTAAACTATGCGATACTAAAACATAAGTTCACCTTGAATTTTCAATAAGTGTAGCATAAAATGTTCAGACGGTTAAAATAGTGACGACATGCCACATTACTTCATTGATATTATTTTATTTTCAGCGGCCATTTGGACATTATAGTAGCCTACCACCCGTCGGTCAACACCTACGACTCACTGTCATTCTCTGGATCGGCAGAATATGCGAAGGCGAAACGATCTCCCTGGTATCATGACGGAAACTTAGCTGGGTAAGCAGGACCTTTTTCTCCCTTTTTGGAAAGTTTATAGCAACTCTACCTCGAGAGGTAAAGTTGCTATAACGAGTACGAGTACTAAGCAGGTATTATTGCATCTTTAGGTACTGTGGGGGGGCAACAGATAGAGCAGTAGGTACGTTCTGTGTAGCTCCATTTTTCTCACATTACTGTTACAGTACCTATTTTTTTTTTAAATACTGCTTTAAAAGGCTGTGGTAGGCCTCGCTGAAAATAAATCTCATCTTTTAGAGTTTAGAGCAACCATAATGTAGGGCAGCATAATTTAGAATTCGATTCATTCTAATTCAAAATATTCTCCGCCTATTTTTTACCTAATTTCTATTGTCCCACTGCTGGGCAAAGGTCTCCCTCATTCCCTTCCACTCTTCTCTCCGTGCGGTATTCTCTGGCCAATCTCTCACAACCACAGATGTGGTGACCTAGATAGGTCGTCAAGCCAGCGTTTTCTAGGCCTCCCTCGGCCCTCGGCTATAAATAGATTAAATCAGATTATTAAAAACTCACAATTATATTACCATCCACAATTATATTACCATCTTTTCCAGATACTACCGCGTAGCCGCCAACCTGACGGAGGTGATGATCCGCGGAGCCGGTCATATGGTGCCTGCCGACAAGCCCGCTGCCTCCCTTGGCCTCATAACGGCCTTCGCCCGGGGCATTCCACTGAACGAAGACACTGCCAGCTTAGTGGATTCAGAAAAAAACTTGCCGCGGCGACGTCAATTGCCTCTAGAGTAGTCAACTCGAACTCTGTCCTATACGCTTATTTAGTTATGATCGGTATTGGTTTGTACGATGGAATGAAACTTTAATAAAATTAAATTTTAACGCCCGAGTTTTTTGTAATGTTTTATTTAATAAAAAATTTAAGTACTACAAGCTAAGCAAGGTTCTGTAGTCATCCAGACGGATAGCTTGTAGCATTGCTTCCCGTAACAAGTAGTTCTACTAAAATCTTAATGACTGAGTACAAGATATACTGAATGAAGTCGGTTAAAATAGCCTTTGTAACCCGGGCCGTAATAACCAACCGATTGATATCTTATTCATCAAAATCGGATGAATAGTTTAGGCGCTACAGAGGGACATACGTAAATACAAACATACATTATACCTAAATAGACTGCTCAACTAAAAGATAAAATCATAACCCATCCTTTTGGCTTTGCCGTAATCGGGTAAAAACAAATGCTTGCTATCGTTAAAAAAATAAATATTTAACTGGGACTACGCTGATGATGTTTTATAACCACTGTAGTTCCGTTGACGAAAATGTAAATAAATTGACTGCAGGAAGTCTGCTGACCCCCCAAAGCTCAGAGTAATAACATGTCAGTGAGTTTACCGAGAATATCAAGCCAATCGTTTTAGTCTATGGAATTCCCTTAGAAAATAAAAAAAATCCTACGTTAAAAGAAGACCTCATGGCGCAGTAAATGTCCATATATATTACTCTCTTTGAGTAAATGTCTGAAGATCTCGTCCCTGTAGAATAAAGAATTGACACGGAAAATTATGGACAAAATGATGTTAATTAGTAAGACAGGGAGAATCTCATCGCCTTTAAACGTAGTGATTATATACTCTGTGTCGCCTTTAATCCAACTTTGACAACACCGCGGATTTTATAACATTTTTGTAATACAACAACACTGGTAGTGGTGACGTTTCCGAGAGTGCGCAGGCAAGGGAATTATTCAACGAAATAAAATAGGATTATTAAGCTAAACGTCCCAATAATTAGAAAAGTGTTCATATTAAATATGATTATGTAGTTTTTCACATCACGAATATAGTAAATAACTGTATTTGCATAGATCTTTTGCAACGGAAGTCGTGTAATAACATCACGTCATGTCGTTGTATGTGGTTTGCGCATTGCTGCTTTTGACGCCTATTCGAGCGTTTTATTTACCGGGTTTAGCTCCTGTGAACTATTGTATAGCCAGTGATGACACAAGCAAGTCGTGCAAGGTGAGTAAGCATTAGTTTCTTGAGGGACTCCTGTTTAAAATCATTATTGTCATGTGCCGACATCTCATGCAATTCGTCGAAACCAAAATGCTTACATTCTTTCGACCCATTTCAATTATTTGATTGTAAATAGAGTGTCATCGTTATCATAGTGTGCATGGTAACCGCGCAGTGAAGTACTTCCGTTGATGATATGGAAATTTCACAGCAAAAAGCCTCTAAAACGCGATAACGTTTTCATAAGCACATCCGAAAAGCAATTAACGATTCGATAATTAATCTATTCTTTTTCAGACGGAAATTCCGCTGTATGTAAATAGACTGAACACAGAAGAATCAGTGATCCCGTTTGAGTATCACCACTTTGACTTTTGCACTACTGATGAGAGTCAGTCGCCGGTGGAGAATCTCGGTCAAGTTGTGTTCGGCGAACGAATACGACCAAGTCCCTACAAGATCGAATTCCTCAAAAATGTTGAATGTAAAGCTGCATGTACGAAGACGTATCGGGGCTCGGATACAGATTCTATCAAACGGTTGAACCTGCTAAGGATGGGCATGGCGCTCTCTTACCAGCACCATTGGATCCTGGACAACATGCCCGTGACTTGGTGTTACTTGGTTAATGAGGGAGGGAAGACATACTGCAGCACTGGATTCCCCATGGGCTGCCAAGTGCGCAAAGATATGGTGAGTTTCATTTATTGTTACTGTATTTCTTCTTTCCTCTCCACCTTCTCAAATGACTTGGCCCCAGTATAGGGGACCTATGTTTATTAATGTTATTTAGTCATCACAGGTGTACCTGAACAAAATCAACTTGACAGAATTCAAGATCTTTGTTGTTCCATAATTGGAACCCAATTATATTAATTGTATCATGCATTTGTTGAGTTTAAAAAATTTTCTCTATTTGTTTAAAATACAAAAATACTTAATTAGTCATGTACAACTAAAGAAGTTAAGTGGGCAATTAGTTAGATAAATAGTACCACAGTAAGTGAAAGTTGTTTACTGATTACCTTCAAAACTATGTATATTGTGGGGACTGTACACACAATATATTTATTTCTAAAGTCGAACATGCTGGTTGATAGGGTCTACTCCTAAACATTTTATAATAACATTTCATATTATTTAATTATACAACGGGCTGGTGTCCACAATTCCACGTCAAAGCGCGTATTTTGCGTATAGGCTATAATCCACCACGCAGGCCTAGTGCGGATTGGTAGATGTCACATGTCTTTTGATTTTTTGGTTCTAGGACATGCCAGTTTCACGATGTTTTCCCTCACCGTTTTTGAGAGCAGTGGTGATGAAATAAATTACACGATGTAATGCAGGTGCATTAAATCGTGACTTGCGACGTAAGTTTGGGTCACCACCACTGGGCCACCGCTGCTCTCCTACATATTTATTGAATGGGCTTATCACAAGTTTTCACAAGTGGATAGCAGTTTTTATACCATTAAGGAAAACTTGTTAATTAATTATTGTTACTGATAAAGTATTTGGGTTATTTTATTTAGTTTCAATACTTATTAGCTGGTTACAGCCCTGTAGTTTAATGAATACCTAACTATTTCATTCTATTGCTAAACGAAAATCAGCAACTGATAGGCCGTAGGTGTCCTCTTTGCGTTCGAGGGAAGGCCATAATCCACATTGTGGGCCTAGTGCAGGTTTAAAAACCATGCTAGATATAATTTATCTGTTGTGTTGTGATCGGTTGTTTGCAATAACAAAAGCCAATCAAATAGCAAACTGAAAGCCTTTAAAAACTGTGCATTTTTGTTCAATACATACATGCTTCAAATAGTTCAAATTATATCAGTGACTGATTGTGCTGGTCATGCCTATGTCTGTATCAAGCTGGTCTGATCCTGTGGCTGAATATGGACCTAATGTAATGAATAAAAAAACTGACTAGGTCTGTCATTTTTGTTAACCGACAGCGCGGTAACCGGTACCCTGCATTATGCTATTGTGGGAATGTAAGTAAAATTTGCATAAGGCATAAAAATTAAAATAGGTAGATAGAGGGTAGTCAGTCTGCTTTAATTAACCTGCTTAACATTGCCATTGCTCTCAGCTGTGTAATTTAGACAACAAATAAGATGATGCCAATTTGTAAATACTGCAAGTGTCATCCATGTTAGTGTTGAATAACAAAGAAAAACACTTTTTTTTCCTAAAGAATAAAGATAATTTTAAATTTCAGTCTCACCAGGTAAGAATACTATACTTACCCTTCCTAAAAAAAATGTATTACATAATGTACCTATGATAATATCATAACTTTACTGTAATCTCTGAAGGTTTAGCCTTAGCTACTTATGTATTAGTAAGTCCCATTTAATAGAGAATGACCCTATCACCAACAATCAGGGTGCTTCTAAGAAATTCCAGATGAAAAAGCCAATAAGACTGCCTGTCTTGGGAGCTTAAACCTATACTCAGCAGTGACATAATAAATAATAATAGTGTCAATGTAAATAGGGGTCAAATTAACTCTTTCGACTTTATACACCTGTTTATTGATTCAGCTTTCATAGAAGTTAATAATGAAGTAGGTAAGTATGTCAGTAAAATGTGTTTAGGTACATCATGGTTGTTATAAAATAAGAGTTTAGATAAATGGATCTTGTGAATGATAACTGTTTGGTATACAAATTGAGATTCTTTACATTTTTAATTTTTTACAAGTTGGGGAATGCTGCCTCAGTGCGAGATTGACAATTTAAGATCTCACGTAGTAAGACTAGGGCCGAGATTGTCCAAACATCACTCCCGGCTATTTCGGGACATTCGAAATCTTCATAGTCATTGAGTAGTCAATTCAAAGCTTGATAAGTTATCCACGAAAATTACCTCCCTGGAATATTGGAAAACTATTTAGACTGGATATCGTCGCTAGGGTCAGCTGCTTTAGCAGTATTTAAACGTAGGAAACGTTTAAATACTACTTCGTAGTATTTGTTAATGTAAACAATTTAGCCCTAAATCTAGTACATGTATTTTTACATACCATTGAGCCAATACGACCCAGTGGTGTCGGCCCTGACTTACGAATTGTAAGGCGCGACGTTATCGAACTCTATTATAGTTAAAATAAACATTAACAGTCCTCAACATAGAAAAAAAGCATTGTGGCAAGGAGAACATAAGATGCAAGAGCGAGCGAAGCGAGCTCGGAACTCGTGGCACTCCGACTCGACTCGGGCAGGTTAGGCTCAAAGGTTATGGTGGGGTCTAGTAAGCGAGCGAAATTGGCGTACTAAGATCCAGCAATTCCTTTTATGTTAAGTTTATTTAATCACCACTGCTCTCAAAATGGTAAAGGACTAAAACTTGAGTTGCAGGATTACCATCCACTTCCCACTGAAAGAAGGGCTGTGTTGGGTTCCAGCAGTAGGAGTTGTAGTAATTATATTTAGAGACGTGGCCTACCTAACACGTGGCAGCAATCGCATCCACTGTATGTAAATGAAGCGTGCTTATGCATTGTATATTTGTTAGGGACGGTTGACGGCATATGGTTGGTGATGGAACAATGTGTTACACTACATAACGAATGTAGGCGTAGTTACATCTATATGTCACCGTAAAATTGTCAAATACGTTATATTGTAATATCACTAGCGATATTGTAAAGTCTCGAATTATTGTCAAATGAACATACTGCTTACAATAAAACGCATTATTTTTCGTGTAATGCATGCGATGGTAGTCAACTCTCGCGGTGTGGAGAGAAGGAGGGGTCCTCCTTGCCCAGTGGTACCACTCTCAGGAAAAGATACTGTACCATTCCTGAGAAATATCGATTAATATAACCTAACCTTAAAACACTTCATATTCCCCTAAAAAGCGTAGTCGACGGAGCCCCGCTTCGCGGGGCCCCTATTTCCGAGTGCAGGGTTTAAAGGAACCTAACTAACCTAACGGGGGGGTGCCCCAAGTCCCGTTTATGGGGGCAAGGGATACTTCCGTATGTTCAGTTGACAATAATTCGAGACTTTACAATATCGCTAGAGAGATACACGTTATATTGTAATATAACGTATTTGACAATGTTACGGTGACATATACATATAATAAAAGAGTAAAAAAACTGTGTCTGTACATTGAATATATTTAAAAAATAATAATTGAGGGGGGTTTAGAAACAGTAATAGAGCACGAATCCAAAAAAACAATTATGTCTGTTTGTTTGTACACGCTAATCTTCGGAAGTACTGGACGGATTTGAATGATTTTTTTTTTGTTGTATAGATTAAGTCTGGGCAACATATAGGCTATAATTTATCTTGGAAACTTGAACACCTGATGCAGAACCGCAACAGACCAGCTAAACTATAAGAGACACAAAAATGACACCATAGCAAAAATTGCTCCACATGATGACCATTTTCTGCTGAGAAAATAAATTTGAAGATCTGGAACACCTGATGTGGAACTCCAAGAGCCCAGCTACACCATAAAACATATAGGAATGGCGTCTTAGCAAAAGTTGTTCAATCTGATAAGCACTCTCTGTTGACTTATAAAAATCGAAGATCTGGAACACCTGTTGTGGAACCCCAAGAGCCCAGCTACACCATAACACATATAGGAATGACGTCTTAGCAAAAGTTGTTCAATCTGATGAGTACTCTCTGTTGACTTATAAAAATCGAAGATCTCGGACACCTGTTGTGGAACCCCAATAGCCCAGCTACACCATAACACACATAGGAATGACGTCTTAGCAAAAGTTGTTCAATCTGATAAGCACTCTCTGTTGACTTATAAAAATCGAAGATTTGGAACACCTGTTGTGGAACCCCAAGAGCCCAGCTACACCATAACACATATAGGAATGACGTCTCAGCAAAAGTTGTTCAATCTGATAAGCACTCTCTGTTGACTTATAAAAATCGAAGATCTGGAACACCTGTTGTTGAACTCCAAGAGCCCAGCTACACCATAACACATATAGGGATGACGTCTTAGCAAAAGTTGATCGGTCTGATGGGCATTTCCAGTTGACTTTTAAAAAATCGACAGAAACATCTGATGTGAAAATTATTGCAAAGCTATCACTAATTTCACTGTATAATTGTTATAAAATAACATCAGCTGGAAGCACCTCCACGCGGTGAAAGCGGTATCAGTTTAGGACTGATTTTCGATGACGATGGTATATCATTGAAAATTTGACTGTACTGGCCAAAACTCCCATTTATTATTTTATTTTATCGAATATAATGCCTTCGGGCTCATGTTATTTCAGTGTTTAATTTTCTTTTCCATTTATCTTCGTGACTCGATAGCCTACCCGGTAACGCAGGGGAGCAGTCACTTAGATTTTAATTGATCAGGTATCTTCACAACGAAAGTATAACCATGCTTAGAAAGAGGTCAAATCTTTCCCAATCTTCCAAAGTAGCTAAAAGATTGAGGATCATAAGATCCCAAGAATCTACCGAAGAGCGTCAGGAGAGACTTGATGCTGTTCGAGAACATCAGGCTGCAACTTGCTCCGTGGAAACCTCTTCGGATCGCGAAGCACGCCTGCGTTCTCAGCGTATTTCCACATCCAGGTCTCTAGAGACCAGTGAAGAATAGATGCGCGACTGACCGCTGATCGTGAACGTCACGCATTGTCTCGCGAATCGGAGACGTTTACCGATACAGAATCACGCTTGAGTTCTGAGTGTATTCGCACATCTACTAACAGGTCTTTTGAAACGAGTGATGAACGTGATGCGCAACTAACTCTGATCGAGATTATCATACATTGTCCCGATCACGCACACAACAAAATATTCATAATCAGTTAGAAAGTGAGAGAGAAATAATTGCTGGAGTACGGCATGAAGAGACAGAAGAAGAGCTCAACGAACGTTTGAATTCTGATCGACTTCGACATTCTCTGAACAGAATGTCGATATCATCTGAAGAATCGGATGTGTCTCAAGATATAGCCGTAGAGCATGGCGACCTTCCTTGGGTTGAATACGCCACATATTCCGCCATCGGAGGTATGGTTCAAAATTGTACTTTTTGTAAAGCTGTTGCAAAAAGAAACAAACGGTATGTGTTGCTCAGAGCTCTTCAGATCTTCAGCTTCAGCTCTTAGAATTCGACATCATACGTTTCAAATCTTCGATTTTGACGACCCAGTTGTCGCTGACATAAGCAACAGGATCCGCGTACGAAGTCGCGGGCAGAAGCTAGTATTAAATATAATGTCACTAGGTGTTGACCGCGACTTCGTTCGCGTGGAAGATTTGATATGTATGTGTAAGATTAAAAAAACAGCTAACGATCTATTCTCAGACATACTTTGGGGACTGCTAATAGTTCAAGTGAAAACTAAGTAATCTATATCTGCTACGGTTTGTGCCCGCTTAAGTGGTGCTACGCTGTAGCGGATCGGCTACGAGTGCTACGAAGCGTTAGGTGACGGCCACGCGAGTTCCTTGATTTCTGTTCACCCAAAAAAATCTCAACGCGCCTAAAAAAATTTTCACTTCAAAAAAATCCAAAAAATCGCTTAAGCCGTTCGGGGAAGAGTTCGATAACAAACACTGACATGAAATTTTTAAATATTTGATTTTTAAGCCCGATTTATTAGATGGATAAAGTTAATTTTATGAGCAACACTAATTGTCAATTAGTGCTAGCCGTTAGTATCGCCATTCATCAATGTTCTAACAGGGTTAGGTACTTAAGTACTCGAGTTTTTTCCCCATAACATATACGGTATACCTAATGTTTATTGACGTATTCTGGAGATGATGTTGCTGATAATTTAATTTCCTTATTGTTATTTTGTAATGCGTCGATATCAGTTAATCAATACAGATAATTTCTAAATAAAAGGCATTTGATAACATCAGAATGAGTTATGGTTCGTAAACTAATAAATAGAGGGGTGTGCAGACATTAGTTTCATCGCGGAATTCTTCTGCATACTTGCCTAGCATAAAAGCAGACGTGGTCTAGACAAACGCCTTGTTTGAATTTATTCTAAAAATGCTCGGTGGCTAGCCATCACGAGAAAAGAACTGCACCATAGCTACTATGGTGCCACAAGCAATGGTTCTTACGGAGGCGAAGGTACTCAAGAATCGTTCTGCTCATCATAGTAGTATTAGTTTATTGTTTTTGTTGTTTTGTTATTTGTGTATTTTATCTATGGGCCTAAGTTGCCTGATAATAAAAGGATTGTTATTATTATTATATCAACCTGTTTCCACATCATTCACCATCACGATTTTCCCTGTTTCACTAAATGACTTGTACCTAATAGGACATCGAATCTCTGGTGGGAAAAGTTGTCGAAAGTGATAATACTGATGATAAGATAAGATTACGGGGTCGACTATACATCCAAATTGAAGCACTCGAGACACAACTCATCCAGGATAGCAAATCATCTATGTCTGTTCTGTTTACATAATTATTAGTTTCATTCAATTCTAATCGGTGGTAAGAAAAAAAATATAATTAAATGACGTTATTCTCTGCGGCTTCACTTTGTATTAGTTCAGTATGAATCATCGGTCGATGGAAAAGTTAGTAAGGGGTCACAAAATGTGTTGTTGTTCTTTACTCTCGGGAAAAACAAAATGAGAGTCTAGCTCTTATCCCTTAGTTGACTCTGCCATGAACTACATCATCACAGAACAAACGTGTATAAAATGAACATCCAAAGTGATGAATAAAATTAGAATGCCTTTCTGAAGAAGAGCAGCCCCCGTTGACACAGCCTAAAGCTCAGGTCACACTGCCAGCTAGAGAGCGAGCGACCGAGCGTGCCGGTCGAGCCTCTTTTCATACTTCGATTCGGTTCTTTAGGTAGTTCGCGGTGTGAACCAAAGCATGAAAGAGGTGTAACAATGCCCGGTTCGCTCGTTTTGGCCTGGCGCTTTAGCTGCGGACAGATAAGACGGGGGACCGTTTACGGCATGCCTTGTGCAGTTGTGATATCTGGGGTTAAGAGTATGCGAAATGTGGTATTCGGCAAACATGCCTGTTGAATACAACCCCGTTCCCATCGGAACCGATGAAACGGCAATATTGGTCATATTAACACCTTTAGGAAGGAACCGTCCTGGGGGTCTAAAATGGCCGCTTTAGCAGAATTGTAAATGAATCACGTTAAAAAAAAAACATTTTAAAATGGTCTTTGTAACCATTAGCATACCATTTTAAGAATTTTAAATTTTGTTCAATAACATGAATTACGAAAATTAAAAACTCTTAAAATGGACTTTATGGTAATGGTTACAAATACCATTTTAAGAATTTAAATTTTTTAACGTGATTCATTTACGATTCTGCTAAAGCGGCCATTTTAGACCCCCTGGTGGGTTCACTCAAGTTGCACTTGCGATGCCGGGGACCCCACCTGGAGTGTCCACCACTCCACTTGCAATATTTATGGTGGGATGGACTCAAATGTGTTAAAAACCCATTCGTATCTAAACAAGTCATGATAGATTTAAAACGGACGCGTAATGGAAAATAATAATTATAACTAGTATAGTATTCGTATTCGCAAATACAAGTATAGATAATGAATATCCGGCGCGTCACTAATAAAAATTAGATTTTTTACAGGCCTTTAATTAAATGACAACTGATAATATTCGGTTATGTATTATTATCAGAACTGTTTTAACCCTTTATGGTGCAAGGTCGTTAAATTTGATAGTTTTGTAGATACTAGGTGGGAAATAGGGTATTATTAGCGGAAAAAATAATTTAAAAAAAGTTATTAAAAATTAAGTATTTATTATTCCAAAAAAACTATCTGTTGCAGAAATGCAACATTACATCAAGAGTGCTAAAAAAATAAACTTAAAGTTAGGAAATATGAACATCTTTAAAGCAGTTATTTTGCTTATTATAACATAAACTAATACCACATTTTTCACAGCTTGTTTGCGTATACCCCTTGCAGTCTGGAAATTTGCACCTCATTCGTTTATCTAGCCAAAATGGCCAGTGCCCATATTGGTCCAACCTCACATCTTTCGGAGGAACATGTTGAACCGGACCTTTCTTCTTTTTATTTTGAATGAGACATTCAACATCACTTCTACGCTTTGTACGGTTGATTGTCTTATATTTGCATAACGTCTCTGCTATGGCTACCCTGAATTCAGCAGGATTGAGGGTTTTACTGGTATTTCCCTTTTCTGCATTTATTCTTCTATTATTATATCTAATGAGTATCTAAGCAAAGTATTTCAGGGGGTAACTTGTCAGATCCAAGGAAACGTAGTTGGTCTTCATTTAAGTTCAGGGTTTTAGTTTTCCACGTGACATTAGTTCTAGGTACACGATTAGATGTCCTTGGAGTTGCTGCAGAACTAGTACTAGAACAAGCGGAGGACAGACTTGGATCCATTGCAGTACTAATAATCTGAGTATTGGTGGATATTGTTACTAGGGTGCTGGTAGATTGAACTTCATCTTCCAAGTCAGGTCCTCCTCTGGGTCCTCATCAGAACTTGCATGCTCATTCGGCTCGAAATTATACGTCGGATCGGCAACATCGTCGCCGCCAGAAAAGTCAAGGCCATCTTCGCTATCTTCCCATTCTCCCAGTATATTTTCCAGGTCCTGAGTAGTCAAAATATTCAATTTATGACTCATTTTGATCCTGAAAAAAAACACACAAATTTAAAAAAAACGGTAATAAACACATGCCACAACGAGCAATGTTGCATATTTGCAACAAAACAAAATCTGTCTAAGAAATATTTAAAAAATCATTTTTCTAGCAAAAATATTATTTATTATTGGAATACATACTCTTACCTTTTACTCATACCAATTTCAACAGCGAAATATCACTATTTCACCAAAAAATATTTTATCGTAAACGAATTCGAAGAGGGCGAAACAGGTTTGCACTCGTTCGTCACTTCAATGAAATACAAATACAAGTGTCGACATCTAGTAAGCTCGTTTGTTACTAAATCGTTAGAATGCTTTGTTGCCGATGTACAACACCGAGTAAAGTCGGTCTATCACCATTTGCTATATTTTTATTTCTATTTGAATGGTATGTTGCAGAAGTACAACATGGCTCCATAAAGGGTTAATACTATGTGCTTATGTTAAATTCTGAGAATAATAGATAATAATTACGAGGATTCCCTTGATTTCAGTGCTTATTAAAATGTTAGGCCTCCTAACATAATTATACCTAATTATCAATCCATAATTAATATAATACTAGCTTTTGGTCGCGGACTTGCTCCTGTTATAATATACGGAATAACCCACGGAAACGTTTTAAATGTAGCATAATAATATAACACTCGAGGATAATGTAGCTTCTCGTTAGTGAAAGAATTTTCGGAATCGGATCATTGGTTCTAAAATTATATCTAACTATCTTTCAAATTAGAACCAATCATACTCAAAAAAATATATAATACTTTTTACATCCAAAAGAAGTGGCGGGCGACACCTCTAGCATACAATATTATGTAGATAATTATATTGTTCAGAAAAAATCTTCAATTACATACAATGTTTTGTTTTGTTTCAACATTTCAATCTATGGTATGCTGTGAAATAATTTGCTTTTAATATCGTTGACGACGAAGTTCTGGAGTGGCGACCGCGAACCGGAAGACGATGCGTTGGAAGACCTCCCACTAGGTGGACCGATGACCTGGTGAAGGTTGCGGGAATCCGGTGGATGCGAGTCGCAAGGGACCGGTCAATGTGGCGACACTTGGGGGAGGCCTATGTCCAGCAGTGCGTCTTTCGGCTGAGATGATGATGATGAATATCGTTGATCGTCGTCTTAAGCATTCAAGCTACGATTTACGCCATAAAATCTTTAACGACCCATAAACTTTCTAGCAAAACTGTTTATATCCGAGTGCACTCAGACATTTCATTTTACAACTGATAAAACTATAAATAAATAAATTGCATCTGGCTCCTATAACACAGGTTTATCACCTAGCAAAGGAGTCAGAGGCTACACAATTTTGTAACCACTTTATTGTGTAATAAAGATTATTATTATTTCATTTTAGGACACATGCACGCCGATAGTGAATGGCCACACGAGTCGTATTGGCGCTTACTACCTTTTCAACCACGTGGACTTAGAGATCACGTATCACAGTGGTGGTGAAGAAGAATGGGGCGTAGCCTTCGGTGAAAATGGCGGCCGGATTATTTCTGCTAAGGTAATTTAAGTGCTACAACTTTCATTGGCTAGCTTGACCATGATAATTCCATTTTTAGATTAGAAATTGCATGTCATTCGGTTACTGCTAAACTCAGTTTTGATGAAAATAATGTTTCAGTATTTCTAACACAAGCATAAACAATCGTTTTTTTTATAGGTCAAACCAGCCAGCATTCGACATAACGACCCGAAAAATCCCAAGTGCAGTGCCCGCGGAGAGGAATTACTAATACCGACGGAACTCGACGGATCGGGCAAAACCTTCAATGTGACGTATTCCTACAGCGTCACCTTTAAAAAGAACAACACTATCAAGTGGTCTTCTAGATGGGACTATATTCTAGAGTCTATGCCCCAGACCAACATACAATGGTTCTCTATTCTTAACTCTTTGGTGATTGTCCTGTTCCTTAGTGGAATGGTTGCCATGATTCTGCTCAGGACTTTGTACAAAGACATTGCTAGATACAACCAGATGGAGTGTGGAGAAGATGCACAGGTAAGAAATATTAACCAATACCAGAAATGAGATTTTATGAGTGATGATGATGATGATGATGAGGCAGATGATGATAAACACCCATCTTCTTGATAACGTCCTTCAAAAAGGCAATTTGCGTAGCACGATCAACTACACGTCAGTATAACTCCGGCCTTTTATCTTACGAAATAAAACCTCTAGCAAAATCAAATTGTCACATTGCATATAACAGCGTGGGATTGTACTCTCAACTAGTACGATTATTATGACCGTAGAAATAGCAAGAAAAGAAGGCACATGGTGTCCTGTATTTACATCTACTTGTAGTAAATAACATGTTGCTTTGCAGGAGGAGTTTGGCTGGAAGTTGGTGCACGGTGACGTGTTCCGCCCGCCGCGCCGTGGAATGCTGTTGGCTGTATTCCTTGGGTCGGGATCTCAGGTAAGATGCCTCTAATAAATTATCACTTTTATATCCCAGAAAGTAAACATCCCAAAACTGATAAGAAACCCTAAACTTACATTCTAATTTGTTTGACTGTTTAGTGTTGTGGCAGAGACGATGCTCAAAGCTTCACCTTTGCCACAAAGTCAATGTGCAATAGTTACGACTGGCATCGTGCAAATCACCCGGAAAAAGTATGCGCTTCGGCAATAATCGCGTCTTCACGATAATGAGATCTTAATATATGGAGTTCGGAAACACGAAGAATACCGGAGCACATACCTTTTCTGGTTCAACTGTCCTTTACTGCAGCATAGGCTAGTTTCCACCATCAGTAAATTGCAAATCTATTTAATCTGAGAGTATTGGAAAATAATGGACATGTATTTCTTGTTTTTGCAAATCAATGAATACAGACAGATAAAACGCGTCAAAACTCGGGACCTCCTACTCCCGAGTTTTTTTAGATATTCGTTTTTTTTGGCATCTACCCTACCCTTCTACCTTATCGTTCCAGGTATTCGGCATGACTCTGGTAACCTTAGCCTTCGCTTGCCTGGGCTTCCTGTCCCCAGCCAACCGCGGCGCCCTCATGACGTGCGCGCTTGTCGCGTGGGTACTGCTCGGCGCGGCGGCTGGTTACGTCAGCGCGAGGATCTACAAGAGCTTCGGAGGCAGGAGGTGGAAGAGCAATATATTGTTGACTTCTATGGTGTGCCCTGGGTGAGTTTGAATTTTTGGTAGTGCGATGATTATTTCAACATTCGGCTCATTGCCAAAAGTTCAAAGTACAGCAGCATGCGCGCAAGCAATGTCCCTTGCGACACTACATACTTCACCTATGGTGCAACCTGTTTTTGGAGTGGTATAGTTTTGTCCAAACTTTATGGCGGTTCGGATATAAGCTGCGAGTGATTGGATAATTGCTGATATCTGTGTTGTCTCTATTAACAACTAACGCTTTTACCATTATTGTTAATTTCCCAATAGTTACACGACATCAGAGACTGTGATGCATACTTAAATGTTCATGCTAGATCTACGAGTATACCTATTCAAATGTCACACCTTTCAATTCCAGTGTGGTATTCGGTCTGTTCTTCGTAATGAACTTGGTGCTATGGGGCAAGGGCTCGTCCGCGTCGGTGCCGTTCTCCACCCTGGTGGCTCTGCTGGCTCTCTGGTTCGGAGTCTCCGTGCCTCTCACGTTTATCGGCGCATACTTCGGATTTAGAAAGAGGGTGAGTTGATCTTCCTCGGAATTAAGTAAGTGAATGCAGGAGTGGCATACAATGCGTTGATCCGTTGCGACGACGCAACGCAACGCACTAATGAGGCCTCAGCCTTAAAAATAAATGTAAAACGACATAACGTTAACGCTACGCACTAATGAGGCTCACTCTTAATTTTAAATTTACTGGCGAAACTGTACAGATGTTACGAGCAATACATTTTGTTATTTTCTGACAAAATATAGAGCAGTGATCAAATTTTTTTTTACCACTGTCTCAGAGAGAGGAGATTATGCTCTCTGAACGAAAGATGAAAACATTGCCAGAATAAGGGTGTGGCCAAAACTTATATTACCTTAGTAAATTACATCCCACTCCATCTCTTCGGAAGGGTTTAGTCCAGCAATGGGCAAACTATAGGCTGAAAGGTACTAATCGTGTTCCTATACAATGTTCCAGATCTTAGACCACCCAGTACGCACGAACCAGATCCCGCGACAGATTCCCGAGCAGTCGTTGTACACCCAGCCTGTCCCCGGCATCGTGATGGGTGGCGTGCTACCTTTTGGATGCATCTTCATTCAGCTCTTCTTTATTCTCAACTCGCTTTGGTCCAGTCAGGTATGTTATGATGAAAGTTATTATTATTTAGCAGTCATTTTAGGACTGGCTTCCTTCAAAGAAAGTGTCCAAAAATCATGTGGTGTAATAAAACTTATTCATTGAAGATGTGAACCACGAGATACAAAAGGTTTATGGCCTTGTTTATACCCTGCAAGATTCTAGCGCGTTTTTGTGACCTACCTGTCGTTTTAATAGTGAATAGTGTAATTAACTGACAACCAGTCTTACCAAAGAGTATCCAGGAGTACAAAGTACTAACTAGGTTGTGGAGCTCAGTTAGGCAGTTGCTCCATGTAAAATTCTGAGGTTCAGCCGCATCTGGTTAGACTGGAAGGCTACTGTCGACCTCAACATAGTTGGGAAAAGGTTAGACAGGTGTTGATGACAATGCAATTAGCCAGTACAGTTTTATCGTATGATAGACAAGATGTGTATGTGCTCAATGGGGATGGAAACTTTGGAACTAATGGCGCTAGAATAGCTGGTTCCAAGCATCGTCATTGGTTTAAAATCAAGGAATATCATTTTATATTTCAAAATACTTTGACCTCATTGTTCAGATTGAGACCTAGTTATGGTAGCGCCATCTACAAGTAGCTTTTAACGGTCTTCCCCATTCCTTTAAACAATATGAATGATAATGTTGGCCCAAAGCTGATTTTATGTTACCTTCTTCCAGATGTACTACATGTTCGGTTTCCTGTTCCTCGTATTCGTGATCCTGGTGATCACATGCTCCGAGACGACGATCCTGCTGTGCTACTTCCACCTGTGTGCGGAGGACTACCACTGGTGGTGGCGCGCGTTCCTGAGCTCGGGCTCCACGGCCGGCTACCTCTTCATCTACTGCTGCCACTACTTCGTCACCAAACTCAACATCGAAGACGCCGCCTCGACCTTCCTCTACTTCGGTTACACCTTCATCATGGTCTTCCTATTCTTCCTTCTCACAGGCACCATCGGCTTCATGGCCTGTTTCTGGTTCGTTAGAAAGATCTATAGTGTCGTCAAAGTAGACTAAACGCGGTGTTAGGCTAAGTATCGAGTGTTGGTACAGCGGTAATGACGAGTCCGTCGGGGGCGCTATTGTTATGTAAAAATAAAATAACTGAAACGCGACTACGGAAAAAGTATGGCACAAGAAAATATTTTCAGTCTTAAAACAGGCGTCGTAGACGGCGCTAATAGTTACAATTTAGCGGGTACCGTATTTATAGTCCAGTGGTCGTGATATCAGACTTCCCCTGTGACATCATCATATCTTGGAAACTCCAACCAAGGTAACCTTTAGTTGAAATCAGGTCAGTAGTTTATGCTGTATAAATAGGAACTTACTGATATACATACATACATAGCCAGTGAGAGAGATTCATAGCCCATTCTCTCAACCGTAGTCGGGTAAAAATTGAGCCAGAGTTGTTACACCAAAGCATTGTTTTTCTGAAAAAGGCGCTAATTTGTTGCGAGAGACACTTCCGCCTAGTCCATTTGTTAATATTGAAATGTCTTGTGGATTGTACTCGTGGTGGTCTATAAGTGACGACGAATTAGGAATTTTATTGTAAACAATTTATTATTGAATCATGGACATGACTAAAACTTGTAATGCAATGGATGCTAGATGAGCCACGTGCCAATACATCTGCGCTTGCGTCGCGCGTCGCCGGTTCTTGTGTCACGGTTCTTTTGGGACTTGAATGGCATTGTTGGTGAACATTTGTGAAAAAGTTCTGACTAGGGCCATGTTCTAAAAGAACCATGACGCGCTCCATTTTGAGTGGTGTGGTGAAGTGAGACTGCTGTACACAATGTGATTAATTGTATAAAGTTTATAACGCTAATATAAACCGATAGTCTCCTGTGCGTCTTTTTAATCGTTTGTTTATTATTTAGATATTAATTTTAATATTAGGTCGTATACATATTGGCTGAAATCTCTACGATGTCAGTACAATACAAGTTCATTTTAAATACATCTTGGAAAAACAATTAAAATTTTCTCTCAATGTGTATGCGCCTTTAGTCGCTAGCTGAGTAAGTCTTTTTTTTTTGTTGATGGAAATCGAAGCTTAAATATTTTATTTATTGTTTGAAATCAGCTAATATTTATCACCCTGCACAATAAAATTTGAGTGATAGAAAGCCGTGAATTGTCAGATTAAAAGAATCAACTACTATGATAGTACTTAAATGTGCCCTACACAACATCAAGGAAAACTAAAATAATGTGATGTACGATTATGTGATTCGATGATATTTAAACCATGTATCATACATTTGCAATTAAAATAAGTGAGATTTAGCATTTTTTTAATAAAAAATATTAGGAATAATAAATACTTCTGATGTATTTTTTTTCTCTCATGTTATCGTGTGGATTAGAATTGGGTGTATGAGTGTTAACATTAAACTTCAAGCTAAAGAGAGGTTACTGACATAATTATTCTAAAACTGTTCTGAATGAATGTGTCTGACACAGATATATTCTACTATCATCATTCTCTTGCCTATAACATAATTTGTTTGGGGTTGAGTATTCTCAAATTCCATACGATGACATTATATCGTTATAAAAACTTGTTTAAATACATATGTGTGTGTGCATATAATACAATTTAATTTAATTATAACTTTATTTTATCATTATTTTTAAAACTGTGCTTAGTTAATTGAAACAGTTGAATGTAAATAATAAAAAAAAACTATTTTAAAAATGACTTTCTTTTTAGTTGTACTTACGGAATTAAAATTAAATTAATCGCTATCACTTTCAGAGAGATCCGCCTTTTCTTTAGGCTGTAATGCTTTACGTTTAACATGTTTCTTTTTCTGATCGATTTTAGTTTTCCTGAACAATTCTATTGCTTTCATTTTGTTTTCCAATAAACTCTTTTTGTCCAACTCTCTTTGCGGAATTATTTCTTGGAAACGATCGGATTTTGGTATTTTAATCTCAAATTCTGATTTTCCATCTTTTACGTGTGATACTACTTTCACACCTTGATTGATAAGTACACTTGCTTCATCATTCTTTCGCTGTTTGGCAGCGGATGGGCCAGCTTTGCTTGTAGTTTTAGAACTTTTTGTAGCCTTTCTTTTGATAACTTTAGGCTTATCACTTTCTTCAGTCTTATCAAGTTCTTCTGCAAGAGGTCCTTCAGGGCCCATTCTTTGCACTGCTGCTTTCACTCTTTTACTCATTTGCTCCTCCAAAGATTGGAACTCTACCTTCCTCTTGAAAAAGTCTGACACAGATCTTTGGGTTTTGCGATCTTGTATTCGTTTTAATACTGGTTTTAAAATTTCATCTAATTTGTTTTGGGACCATCCAAACTTGGCTTTAGTATAATCTCTCAATATTGTGACGTCTAACTCGCCCCAAGTGAATTTGTCTTCACTTTTTTCTATGTTTGGTTCTAAGTATGCTTGGACCACCTGGGAAATGAAAAATTTGTGCTATCTATTACAATCTATTATTACCTGTTGTGTTATCTAAAATAATCATTGCAATGTGACGGCGAACCTTACCCGCACACTAGGAAAGTCTTCCGTAAGAGCAACATTCTTCAGCTTCTTCTTAAGACTAGTATTGTCCGTCCTCTTCCCTGCTCTGACCCACTGCTTGAACTCTTGCAACCCCTTCACTATTTGCGCATATCGGGCTTGCTTTGTACTTTCGCTAATTAGCTGCCTTCGATTGAATGGGAATGAGGCTAGAATCTCCAAGGCGGTTACTGGACCTACACCACTCACTCCAGTTGTGTAATCACTGCCAACAAGCAGAGCTAGTAGCACTAGCTGTTCCCTATTTAAATCTGCAAATTGTCAATGTTTAGTAATATTTTGAGCAAAAAAATCGATAAGCCATAGATTCTGAAAATACCGAATATTAGAAACTGTTAAACAATACTTACTAAAAGACTTCTCAATTCTCTCAGATAAAAACTGCAACACATGCTTTTTTTGGTTGAAGAAGTTCTTATAAACGGTCCTGCCGCCAAAAAGCCAAATATCACTATCGTCTGTTATAGTTCCATCAGTTAAATTAACACTTTCAAGGAATGCGCATTGGGCTTCGGCCTCCATAGGGGCGACAATGTAAGGAATACCAAATATTTGAAGTAGCTCCTGAGCCTCTTTTGTCATTTGCTCTGTAATGTTACGACCTATACGATCCAATCGCCCTTTTTCTTGCATTAAATCTTGCTCTTCATTTTGCATTTGTTCAACCATTGTATTTAGTTGTTCTGTAGTTAAGACTTCTTTGGGCGGATTAGAAGGTTTTACTAGGTCGCGAGATCTTTCACGATTAGTATCTTCTTGCTGTACTGCTTCTACTTCTGCAGGCAAATTATTGTCAACCTCCATTTCATCTGAACTTTCACTTGTGGTGACTTCTGGTCTTTCTTGTTCCATGATGTCGATTACATTATCAACTTGAGCT
This sequence comes from Xestia ashworthii, assembly GCA_950022955.1. NCBI lineage: Eukaryota > Metazoa > Arthropoda > Insecta > Lepidoptera > Noctuidae > Xestia > Xestia ashworthii. The sequence continues at coordinate 6,588,501 of OX465552.1, forward strand.
TTATCAATGGATACCTGTGATGACACAGGATCCTGTTTGCTTTCAATTTCTGGTTTCTTCATATTTTGTACAAGAACTTTGCTATTTGTTCCAAGTCCAGGCGCCTCTGGTACTTTAAATGCTTTATCTGGCCTAATATCATCAGACTCAGCCTTTATAAATGATACTTCATTAGTATCTTTTATTGCTTTCACAGTCTTTAAATCTATTATTGCTTTCTTTTCTGTTACCACAACCTTATTTTCCTCAAAGATATCTGCAAATATATCATTATCGGGTGCATCACCCATATTTAACATAAGTTCTACAACAGGCTTGTTAGATTTAGTTTCTTCCTCAAGTACTTCTTCAAACTCATTATCACTAGAATCAGTTTCATCTTTATTTACAGTGTTAGGAAGCTCCTCAAATTCATCACTGGAGTTGTTTTCTTGCTTTATTTCAACTCCTGGCAACACATTTTCATTTACATTCTGTGCTTCTAAGCTAGAATCAAGGTCTATTATATCTGGTGCTGAATTTTCCACACAGATAACTGAGGCTTGAGTTGAATCTATATAATTATCTTTTTCATAATCTTCTGAAGAATATTGCTTTGATTCAGGTACAACAGTAACTTGATCATTTTCTTCACTAGTATTAGATAATACATCACCTTGGTTATAATCATCATCATCACTAGATGAGAGTTCTACATTATCAACAATAACTGACTTCTCTTTATTAATTTCTTCTATTATCTTATCCACTGTGGGTATTTTATTTTTCTTTTTAACTTTTTTCCTATCTGATACAATTTTATCAATGGCTCTGTGGGTGAAATCACTGTACTGCATGATATAGGATTTGGCACAGGTCATGTCTGGTGCTTCAAAGCCGTCATCTTCTTCTGAATCGGTATTTGAATGATCTGTATCTGTGTCTGTCATGCATGATGTCCAAGATTCATCAGTTTTGGAAGCCATACTTGTGTTTTGCTTAGTTTCACTGGATTTATCAACACACTCCAGTGACATTTGAATGGCTTTTTGTAAATCATCTTCTAATTCATCGACCGTTTTTGTTGTTTCTTCCTCTGTTAATTCTACAATTTTACTTGTTATTGGTTTTTCTTCTTCATTAATCTCTTCAACTGTACTTGTTGTTGGGTTGTTTTGCACCTCATTCCTCTTTTTTGCATCTGCCAAAGCCTTTTTAACATCTTTAATAAGTAAAAATCTTGTAGAGACATTCGAAGCTATGCGCCGGGTGGGTATTGTCTCTATTTTGGTATCAATGCCTTCTTCATTTAGTAAAGATTCTAAATCATTTAGAGACATTCCTGTGTCACCCATTTCTTTTTCTGTTTCCTCCAGGCATTCTTGTACCTTTCTTCTCTTTAATAGCCTTTGCATCTGTAATAAAGCAATTAAAAATTAATTGAAGTATTGAGGAGATTTTTTTTTTCGTTTATGGCAGATGTTTCCTTCAATGCAAATAAATTCTACCAAGCATTGTATGTAAGAGCTAGCAATGCTAAAACAGTTGAAGATAGAATTACTTGGAAGTCAGAAAAGGTGTCACTGTTTTTGGGCAGCTCATTAAGTCTTCCCCATGAATTCATTTTTCTTGTTTCCTTTAATTCTATAAGTACATCATACTTTTCCTTCACTCCTAAGTTCTTAAAACTATCAGATTGTATATCAACAGAGTGCACATCAATACTGGAGCCACTTGTATTTGATTCATCTTCAGATCTAGAACCAAAGAGGTAAGTATTATTGTTAATCTGTGAAAAGGCAGATTGGACACAACCATAAGTTAAGAGACAGTTTCATCATAGACTTACTCTGATTCACTTTCATCTTCCTTTTGAGGCAATGCCGGCAGTTTAAACAGATCATCAGGGTCTGCAGATGTATTGCCACTTTTTTTTGGTGATATTTCTTTACCCAATATGCTATTGATAGCTGTTTTCTTACTCAGCAAAAGAGCAAGTTCTCTTTTTATTCTTTCAGATTCTGAATTATACTTTGCTTTACTATCTTGTCTCTTGGCCTAAAATTGTTGTGAAATAGTTGAGTCATATCATTGAAATGAGGTTATATTTGTTTAAAAAATGTAAACATAAACATAACTTACAATAGTTTCCTTTTTCAACTCTGGAAAAGCTCCATCAAATACAAAGACTGGTTTAATTCTAAAGTACAACAGCTTGCAGAGACGTTGGAACAGTCCCATGAGATGTGCATTTGGTAGGGGAGCCCCTTTCGCATCTTGGTAACCTTTTACCATCTGATGCAACCATATTGATATGTCTAATGAAGATGAAAACAAAGTGTTAGTTTGACAAATTAAAAAGTATTCCTCCTTTAGCAGTTAATGATAAACACTGGACCGTCATCTTACCGACAGCGAGCACTTTGTTCTCCAGCGTCTCGACAGGCACAGGCTTGCCGGCTGGCTCTATTAGCCTCCACAGTCCAGTGACTCCCATCGCATGCGATTAAATTCCAGAATAGATTTTTTGTTTATACTAATGTATACATCAGTGTACATAACAAAGGTCGTTTCCCACGAGATCTCCGGTCAATCGTCGTCGGTCTCTTCCCCACACATCGCAACTATTTCGCTCCGTGAGCTCAATGTACCCCGCCGTGGCTACGCACACATCTACAAAACGAAACGATTGCTACTGGCGCACTGCGTTCGTAAATATGTGTTGGGTTCACTACAACATATCAAATGTTTTACTACGCCGCGAACGCCCACTCTTTCCCACACTTATTTTCTCACGCCCCATGCGTAACCCCACATCCTATGACCGGCCGTCTGTCAGTCTGCGCGTCGCGGGTCGACCGATCCCTCATCGACTCGACTCGATTCTGTCGATTCGCGCGCGTGTTGTCGACAACACGCCTGCAAACAGCTCCGTGTCTATGGTCAATCTTTGACAGCTCGCGCATCTGGCGTTGTCGTATTTATACTCGAATAAACAGAAGTTTCGTCAACTTTTCATAAAATAAAATCATAAAATAGAAAACTGCCGGGACGAGGACGAGCATCCCCCGGTCGCGAGTGGCATCCAACGTAACTTAGCCCCGTCCCATCCCATCCGAAAATACCGTGGACGAACAGGTGTCTCGAACGAAATGTGTGCCAGTTCCCAGCGTAATTAACCGACGAGGGGCGTGAATAATACAAAAGTGTATCGATCGGCGAGATAATCGGACCCGGGGGCGACGGCGTCTCGGCTGAACCTACCCGGTGGGCGCACGTCTTCCGATCTAGGTCCAGGGAGGACGCTTGGGCCGCTCACTGGACTGCCGGCGATGACCCACCGGAGAAGTGACGCCAGCTAGGGACACGAGAGCATCATCCTGCGCGGCCCGAGGTCGGGTGCGCGCTATGCGGGCGGCAGCAAGGTGAAGGCAGCCGTGGCGAGCATGCCGCACCAGTTCGGCGGGGCGGGCGCGGGCGCGCTGGCGGGCGGCGCGTCGCCGCCGGCGCAGCACGCGGCGCTATTCCCGCGCTACGCAGGCGCCGCCGGACCCGGCGCCGGCGCCTACCGCCCGGACGAGCGCCGCCTCACGCGCGAGGCCATGGAGCGCTACCTGCGCGACCGCTCCGACATGGTTGTGGTAATCTTGCACGCAAAGGTCGCACAGAAGTCTTACGGAAACGAGAAAAGGTTCTTCTGCCCGCCACCCTGCATCTATCTGTTCGGAGACGGCTGGCGACTGCGGCGCGAGCGCATGCTGCGGGAGGGCGAGACGGAGCAGGCAGCACAGCTGTGTGCCTTCATAGGTATTGGCAACTCTGACCAGGACATGCAGCAGCTGGACCTCAACAATGGCAAGCAGTACTGTGCCGCAAAGACTCTGTATATATCTGACTCTGATAAGAGAAAGCATTTCATGCTCTCAGTTAAGATGTTCTATGGGAATGGCCATGACATTGGTATTTTCAATAGTAAGAGAATAAAAGTGATATCAAAGCCCTCCAAAAAGAAGCAATCATTGAAGAATGCAGACTTGTGTATTGCAAGTGGAACGAAGGTAGCTCTGTTCAACAGGTTGAGGTCACAGACTGTATCCACAAGGTATCTGCATGTAGAGAATGGTAACTTCCATGCGTCGTCCACACAGTGGGGAGCATTCACGATCCACCTGCTGGATGACAATGAGAGTGAGTCAGAAGAGTTTGCCGTAAGGGATGGATATGTTCACTACGGGTCCACTGTGAAGCTTGTGTGCTCAGTTACTGGTATGGCACTGCCCAGACTAATAATAAGAAAGGTAAGATATCACATACTGTTGGTACTCGTAATATTACACCTTCCATACATGCCTTAAGGGGCCGGCGGAGCATGCGTTTTTCATACAAACGTAATACCAAAATAATATGCAAATCAAACATATTCTTAAGGTAGTGTGTGTACATTTCGATTGTAATATAGAATATCTATGTTCCCAAATATATATTTTGAAAGCACAATGATATTTAGACGAGATATGAGGAATTTAAAATTTCCATAGAAAACTTATTTTTCTCATAACTCTTGTTTAAATCAATGTCCATTCATAATATATATTTGGGAACCTAGATATTATGTAATTCAATCGAAATAAATACATACTTCCTTAAGAATATGTTTGGTTTACGAATTATTTTGGTATTACGTTTGTATGAAAGACGCACGCTCCGCAGGCCCCTTAAACCATGACTATCATGGTCATAGGTAGTTATAAAAAAGTAAACTCTTGATCAATAAGTTAGCATAGGCATGATAATTTGATAGATCCAATTTCACACCATGCTTCTCATGCTGCAAAAAAATCTCAAACTCAATTTTTTATTGCTAATTTATTTTTATCTTATCACTATTTATGTATGTTTATGGTATCACTCGCCCACTAGTTTTTTTTATCATTATAATTTATGTGGTTGTACCCTCAAAACATTATAAAGTGTGAAATATTTTCCTAAAATTCAAGCATTTATTGCAAGTAGGCTAGTTAAGCCGCGATTCCATTAGGCAAGTTTTGCATGCAGGTTTTATTTGCATACAAGTGGAGATGTTCAACAATTGAGTAGGACACGTCACTTGTTCACAATTAAAAACGTGCAACTGACTCTTGCGCGTTCAATTTGCACGTCACTTGATTAAAAAATGTACAAATTCAAACTACCTCACACAAGTTGTAGCTTGTATGCAAGTTTGTTCAAGTTGTATGCAATTTGCAACTTGCATACAAGTAACTTGCCTAATGGAATCGCGCCTTAACAGACACTTTTCAACTGTCGAAACAAAAACAACAATGAAATGAAGCTACAGTCCCAGTCACAAGGTAACTGTGAAAATACAACATTAAATAAAAAAAGTATTAAGTAAGAGTTTTCTAAGTATTTAAAGAACTCGAATTTTATATCCCCCGACAGTATGCAAAATGAGCAGAATCTGTTTGGACTAGTATTATATCATCAGTCAAACAGAAAACACCTTGGTAAAAACTAATGCTTGCTAAGTACTTGTCATGAAAGAAAACATTGCCATAGTACCTAATGCAAAGTGGTTTAAATGCAAGTAAAAAACAGTAGATATCTAGAAGCCTAAGCAGAAAGATTCCTCAATCAATGACCTAATATCTAGGAGGTTACAAAAATAAACGGAGCAGTCTCTGGACATCCTCCATACAAACCCGTTATCAATATCAAACATATTGCTGAATATCTAGAATGATAGATTGAATGAAAAAATCAGCAAAAAAAATAGTAAATATAAGGTCAAGAGAATGTTGACAATGATGCCTAAAATGCTAGTTAATGGTCACGGTACAATATTATTAAAATAAAATTAGAGGTCATTCTTTACACCAATAACATTAAGGTTGTTTTATTGCCCTGTAGCGAAGAGTGAAAGCCCAAAATCATTGATTAAAACAAGGCTAAGAATCAAGCAGCTTTTGAATGTCTAAAAATTACAAAGCCAGTGCTGGAAAATTCCCATCATTTACCACTTCCTAGTGTACTAACGATTCCATATTCCCACAGGTGGACAAACAAATGGCCCTATTAGAAGCAGATGACCCTGTATCTCAACTACACAAGTGTGCTTTCTACATGAAGGACACGGAACGCATGTATCTGTGCCTCTCACAGGAAAGAATAATACAGTTCCAAGCCACACCGTGCCCTAAAGAGCCTAATAAGGAGATGATCAATGATGGAGCTTGCTGGACCATCATCTCCACTGATAAGGCTGAATATCAGTTTTATGAAGGAATGGGACCTGTCAGGTATGTTAGTTTTTTTGTTAAAGTAAAATTATTTGGCCCATGTTGATCGATATTGTGATGGAGAAGCTCTCTCTCTGCTCTGAAATATGCTTATTGTTATGGGATGGTTAGACTATTGGAAGGAATGGAGGGAGGCCTTTACCCAACACTGGGACAATATGGGTTAGCTATAATAAGAATTAGTATGAAGTCAGTTAAAAAATAATTCTGTAACTATCAAGGTAATAATTGTTGTTGCAATGTCAAGCGTGCAATTAGTATTTAATTGACTTTCTGTAGTATAAAGTTGGCCCATGAAGCATCAAAAGAGGCTAAAATTAGTACTCCTTGAATGGAAACAATTTTCATGTAAAAGAATATTGCTAAGCTACAAAAAAAAGTAGCTCAATTATTATTTGAACCCGTAAACAAACAACTAATTATTAGTTCTGTAGTAATAGTGATAAACTGATAACTAATGCATAACAAGCATATTACACTTGTGTAACCATATGGGATGCTGTATACAAATCTAACAACATTATTTTCGTATAATTTCCTTTAATGTAGGTACCTAGTTTATCAATATCAGATAAAGCAAATCATAAAAAATCGCAGGATCACCAAAATAACGTTTCAAACACTAAAATGCGCTGTACCTACCACCTCTCACGAAAATTTTGAGCGGCCGGTCAGTGTTCTCTGCATCCTACGACTTCGCGCGGTGCGTTTTGACATTTCGGGTGAGCGGGACGGCAAAGGTTACAGACCGTAAGTGTCAATTTAGCACAATAAGGAAAACATGCAAAAAGTCGCACGTTCATCATAACTCAAGCCATATGAAAAACGTGCGAATTTCTCTTTTGACACCCTGAGAACCACCGCACCACCTTCCCGACAAACATAAACCGAACCGCTATATAATTTAACCAGTGTTGTCAAAACACACCTAAATTACCAACACTCAAAACAGTAGCAATATTTATAGCATCATATAAAAGAAGACAGAAAAAATTCGCACGCCCATCATAATATGGAACGTCTGATATCCTGGGAACAGTTTCGTTAGGTGTCATTGAACGTAAGCGATTGATGTGACGTAGCTGTTGCCTGCCAACTGGCCATATGTGACAAATAGTCCGAGGCCACTACTACTGGTCATCTTCCGGTCCCGGAAGAAAACGACTTGTGCGGACCCCAAGTATAATGGGACAACCCATTATGCTTAGGGTCCGCGCAAGTCGTATTCTTCTTCCATTCTCCCCTTTCATCACGGACTCATTTACTCCTTTCTTGTTCATATCATTGCTCACAAAATTCATTATTAGCAAATCCTTTTAACATTTCCAAATATCAAACTAAATCGTGTAGAGGTGACCCCTAAACATTTTTTGCCACCCCTGAAAGTTTGGTCGCACCCTAATTTTATGTGATGCTGTACAAACATTGGATGCGCCATCGTGGTAGGTCTATTGTTCCCTTGTGCCGATTCTTGATGTAATTCGGTGCCCTCTGAGACCTATGTAGATTTTTGCCGATTTCTAGAATAATTTAGGGCCACTACTACAATTTTTAGGTATTTGTCGTAATCATTTAACTATCGCGTAACATATTTTCGATCTTTGTATCGAGCTTTTGATTAATTTCGAAAAATTGTCGTCGGAAACTTTCTTCCGAACTTCTAATATACTTAATATAAACTCTAATATGTCCGGATTATTATAAAGTGCGAACGGAAGCTTACATCGGACTCTAACGAACCAAAAGCTCTTCGGTACTTCTTTTAATCAATTCGGTTTCGGTATTCAATTAACTAACGGATATAGAAGAACTCTGAATCGCATTGTCTTCTTCGATACGTCGATATTAATATGATTTAATGAATTTCCTATTGCTGTAATCATCGCGGTTCTGAGAGCTTTTTGACTTCAATGAGCCATTTCATAGTCATTAGCTTGAATAAAAGAAACCTTGGGTTGAAACTGTATACTCAAGTCAAGTGCGTTACTTTATAAAGTTACTCGGTTTGTTCACAAGATTATATTCAGTGGATGGATTAAAATCGTTTTGGTTGGTTTTAAGTAGAATTTGGAACCAACATTGGTTATGATGACAGTGGTTAACCATAATAACAGTGGAAGGGCCCAAAAATATGTGTATTTGTAACAGAGTTTTCTGATGAACAGTGGGGTTCTGTTCGCCGAATATCTGGACCAAACTGGACCGTAAAATTCAATTTCCGAATCAATTCAATTTCCGCAGGGCCCCGACATTTAGGCTTCACTGATACTTACAGCATTGTAGATTGACTCCTTTATTACTTTGCACGGAGCTTTTGATTTGCGTTACTTGGTTAAGTCGTTTACCAAACTTGGACGCTTGGTCACGTTGAACTTAACTATAGATATACATTTCAAATACCTACCGTATAAATCCATAACAAACAACTCCCTCACCCAGGTCACCCGTAACACCAGTGCCGCTCGTCCACTCTCTAAACCTGAACGGTGGCGGCGACGTGGCCATGCTGGAGTTAGCTGGCGACAACTTCACGCCATCTTTACAAGTCTGGTTCGGCGATGTGGAGGCTGAGACCATGTACCGATGCGCTGAGTCCATGCTGTGTGTGGTGCCTGACATCTCGCAGTTCAGAGGACAGTGGCTATGGGTGCGGCAGCCGACGCAGGTAATGTGAATTTTGGATGGCTTTTTTGTTTTAATTATTCGAATTATATCCTTGTTTGCGCTTAAACGAATATAAATTTCAAATCAGGGTGAATAAGGTTGATTTTTGAAATTCTAGAAATAATAGCAGATATAGCGCAAAGTCAACTTTATGTGTGAATTTTGAAGTTGTGTTTCTATTTCTACACATATTTGTGATCGTTTTTGGAATGGAAGCTCCGCGCTCATACGTCTTACTTTTCAAAATATGTCGCAATCTCTCCGTCCGGCTTATGGCTAAGCATATCTTGGAATATAGGAATTATATGAAGCCTTTTTGGGTAGATAAAAGCCTACGATAAACCTTTGTAGGTATATTCGCCGCCCACTCGTTTCTTTAGCATAAAAATACAGAGACAGGTTTTATTTATAAAGGGTTTATAAAACCTTTCCGAGGTTAAACCCTCGATATACCCACGTTCCTGTCTTTGATTCAATAACTCTACTATGGAATGAGATACAGAGCAGTGACAAGGGCATAGTGATTTTTTCCTTAAATTATCTACCAACATTTTATAGTATTTTATCCGACTTTTAAAAATAGGAGGAGGTTATGTATTCCACCAGCTTCAGTCATCACTTTCGGAAATCGGTAGCAAAAAAGTCATTGAAACAAACAAAAATCACCAATTTCCGAAAGTAATGTCATTTTCTACTTTTAGTATTTTTTTGGAAGGAAGTCAGTTATTTTATGTAAAAAAAAGTTTTTATGGCTGCATTTCTGCACTTCCCGTTATTCGGTAGACTTGTTTCAGAAATAAAAAAACACTATAACATTTATGTATCTTGATATAAATAACACACAATTTAACAGCGCCCTATTCAAATAATCTCCTTTGCCAGGAAGTGAACATCGCGATCGACGCGTATAATAGTCCAACACTTTAAATAAATTCTGTCGTGAGAACTTTGTCGCAGGCAAAATAAAAAGTTATGATTTGACTGCCTCCTTGGTGTAGTGGTCGCTAGCGCTACTGGCGAGCAAAAGTACCTATACTGGGTTCGATTCCCTGATCGGGCAGTGTTATTGGATTTTTTGGCCAGGAATTTCTCGGACTACCCACGGTAGCAGCTCGAAGACAGGGTCTCCGGGCTGCTACCGTGGGTACCGTACGGCGTAAATCTTAACATAACTGGCGAAATGTTCGTGTATCATAAGGTACAGGCCCGAAGGCACCTAAAAAGCCGATTCCTGCCGGCTTCTTCGTTCTTCTTTCGGGAACAAGGCACTCGACGTAGGGTCTATAGCAGGGATTCACAAACTATTTTGGGCAAGAGACCCTTTGTCCAAAATTAACCGATACCACAGACCCCCATAGCCAAATTACTTTAAAAATCCTATATCTAGTGTTTTTTTTCTAATAATTACTACCAATTTAAAAACTTTGGTTCAGTGTGTAACCTTAACATCATGTCCACATCAAAGTTTTACAAAAATAATATAACGTAACACAACTTATCAGTATTTTGAAAGTTTCAAATAAGAACTTGTGTTCATTAATAGGGGTCGATTTTTAGACCTCGTCGAGTCCCAAAATCATTTTTCGTTTATGGCGACCCCTGGGAAACCGAGATCGGCCGCTTGGGGTCATTATCGACCACTTTGGGAATCCCTGGTTTGTAGGGTACAACTCTGGGTATAGAAGTATGATGTTATGTATTTTAAAATGTGAAAACATTCTCACAGTCGACATATTATATCGCCGAAAGCCACCTGTGGACAACTGACGATTAGAAAACAATTGGCATTATATACAAACAATAACAAAGTTATTAGCACTACTTATAATTGTCCTCGAAGACGATTGTTCTAAGTACACAAGTCTAGAACATCTGGCGTGGGGAATCCATATTTATTATGTGTACTTATTTATAACGTACGTGCTACTTTTGTCGTCGATTCTTTTTTTCGTGTTTTGTGTATATTCTTGGTTGAATATCCTAAATAAATAACTAAGGCCTGGTTACACCACAAGTCTCAAACATATTTAGCGCTTCTGCTTATTGACAGAAACAGGATGATGATTTAAATTCGGTACGAGAAGCATGTCTTTATCATATTATCACAAATGCGTTTATGTTTAAAATAGTAGATTATACGACAAGTGTAAAAAAGGAAATTTAATAGGGATGCATCCGATACCGATCCCGATATATCGGCGATACTTCGGGTTTGCCGATATATCGGTATCGGCGATATTTTTATGGCAGATTCAACGATACTTTTCAAATTTCGCGCTTTAAAAATGACGTCTTATACCCGAACTTGAAAAAAATGGCGCAGAAGTACTTTAGTTTCCAAATGAGTTCTGTCGCATCTGAGAGACTATTTTCCACCGCAGGGCTTATTCAAACAGACTTGCGAAATCGCCTTTACCCACAAAACTTAAGAATACTTTGTTTTTTAAATAAAAATCTTATAATGTTAATTTTGATTACTAAAACTATTAATTAATTGTGTTTTATTTATTCTACCTTCCGTTTTTAATTCAATGAGCGTATCGGTATCGGTATCGTATCGGCAAAAAGGCGTATCGAGGCATCCCTAGAATTTAATTCGAGGGACTAACTTGGATCCCGAGAGTAGCGAGGGATTCTAGAGTATAATCCCAAGCGTAGCAAGAGATTCTAGAGTAGAATCCTGAGCGGAACGAGGGATACAAGGACCGAAATGATTTTTTTTCACGAGCAGTGTACTCTACTTTTTACCATTGACAGAGAGAAAATAAATAGAAGTATAATAGATATTTATATTTCTCCTGGGTTAATAATAACAGCCAATCTGGTCGATCTCCAAGGTTAAGCCACGCTTACGAAGGTCGGTCTGTCGATGAGTGACCACTTTTAAAACCTAACAAACCCCCCCAAAACAAAACAACAACCAACAAACCTCCTAATAGTGTGGGTTATGCGTTTGTTTACTTTTTAGACCTAAACTATTTGTTAATATTGTAACGTGTAACTGTTTTTTGTCCCAAATAAATAAAATAAAATAAATTGTTTAGCGCTAACCACATTTAATTATTTATTTGTAGGCAAGTGGTGAAGTGGGTCCTAATCTCAACCAGGAAACCATCATTATCATTTAAACCGAATTCACAAAATAAATAATAAGCGAATGAAACATTCATGAAACACAATTAGAAAGTCTGGTTCCATTTCTAAGAACGGTAAGCCTTCATAGAATTGCACCCTTCGATCTAATCGATATAATAACAGACGAGTTTGAAGGAGACCTGAATTATTTATGTCTGCCTGGAAATAGATACTTTAGTAATAAAGCGGCAACGTAATCCCCCCCTACTTTAATAATATACTGCTACTGCGTAACGTCTGCTCTATGATTGATTTATAAGTTTGTTATAATCACCCAGACTTGGATAACTTGTTCATTGTTGTTGTAATTATAAGGATTAGTCATGGATTATGTTTCAAATTAGTTGGACCAAGCAATTACAAAAAAAAAAAAAAATACAAAAATATTTATTACTTCTCAAACATTGTGTCATACATAAACTGAGGCAGCCCCATTTCCGAAAAGTTTTTTTTTCTTTAGTGAATAGACCTACCTAATCTACCTATCACGTGGCGTACCTTCACAAAATTCCAAAAGCTTGGCTTGGCATACTCAAATCAAATCAAATCAAATCATTTATTTCTTTGCAAACATGGGTAATTAGTACATATATGTTTTCTTATATAATATTAGTCCTCCATATTCTACCATCGTATAGGCATGCAAATAATATTCAATTCTAAAATCAATGAATTGTATTTAATTGTATACTCGTACATACAAAAATAAAGTGAAAAAGAGGTGTATCGAAAAGTAAACCCACATTTCGTCAGTTATGTTTAAGTCCCATTCACATCGTCATCATCAATCAGACTTTTAAAAAAAAATGTTCCCACTTCTGGGACAGGCCTCCTCTCTATGAGAGGGAATGGGCTATAAATCCACCACGCGGGCCCAGTGCGGATTGATAGATCACATGTCTTCGAATTTTTGGTTCTAGGACAGGCCGGTTTCCTCACGATGATTTCCTTCACCGTTTTGAGAGCAGTGGCGATGGAACAAATTACACAGTAATGCGCCTGTCTGGGTTCGAACCCACGACTTACTGCTCGTAAGTCGGGACCGCCACCGCTGCTATTCACATAGTACGGGAGACTATTGCCAACAACCGGGCTCAAATCCAGACAAAGTGGCTGCTACTGACAAATTCCTGATTAACCTGAAACCCAATAACAATTTGGCCGACCCGCAAATCAAACCCAGGAGGTCATGTGCAACAATCGCAATTGCGTCTACTAGACCAACGGGGCAGTCTTGATAACCACGATTCTTTATAATTACAAGGCTTCTGGACAGCCTGCTTGCCCTATGGACGTAGCTAGCCGTCATATTGATCCCAAGGCGCCCACTACTAGGCGCACCACTTACCACGGCCGCGCTGGTGGCAACTGGAATGTTTTATGTTCTCGGCACCACTCCAGCTAACATTTTAGTACATTATAACTGCCCGTCTCGTAGTCGCAACCGATTAGTGAGTGTCAGGGTCCTGGGAGATTTTTCCATTAAGGACTTCGCAGAATATAGCGTTTTGGAAACTTGGTGGTGTGACTCCGCCATGCTTCGGAAAACACGTATAAAGTCGTTGGTCCCGCGTTTAGTCTTTTCCGTCGTTTCGATTGCCAATCAATCCATACAATTGGGCTTTGAGAGTGCAAATGTGTTTGCGCGCACACACGTGTGCTCTATTATCTTACATTCATGCTGATCTTCGTTGAGATTGACCACCGTGATCGAAATTCGATTGGGAGGATATTATGAATAGTGTTCTCCTTCACTTCAGGTACCGGTGTCGCTGGTGAGGAACGACGGCATAATATACGCGACGGGCCTGACGTTCACGTACACGCCGGAGCCGGGCCCGCGGCCCGTGTGTGCGCCTGTCGATGACGTCATGCGGCCCGACACCGCCACGGGCTGGCACCACGACGCGCCACACCACAGGCTACCCGACAACACACTCCAATAGCCCATGGACTGCAGGCTCGAAGACGAAAGCCTGCAGTTATAAACTACTCTGTGGCAACTCAAAAACTGTGTTATTGTGACCCAAAGAACGAAGCCGTCTCTCAGACCATAGACATTTTGGTGAGTGATTCAAAGACAATCTGTTATTGTATAATTTCGATAGTGCCTAATGTCTATTCATCATAGCATGATCTCTGGCGGAGTTTCAGCTGCAGATCAGACGAGTGGGTAATATTTTTGAAAATGTATTTTAAGGTCCATGTTCACCGAGAAGATAACAGTCTGATTATCGAAAAACAGCTGTCAATGTGACATGTTCCCATACAAAAATGTGTTTTAAACAGCTGTTTTAGATAATCAGACTGTTATCTTCTCAGTGAACATGGACCTAAGTCGTTCAAATCAAGGTATGCTGTTACAAATGGCGTAAATATTTTATTCGCGCATGCGTGTTGCGTCAGCGACACGACCTGCTTATTAAAGCGGTATCTTCAGGAGGGTGAAATGTACAATAGAAAATGTATAGCTCATTAGCTTGTGCAATATTTAACTATTTACTTTTGTGATTTCTTATTATCAGGCAAATGTAACAATCTCTCTTGTGGAGATGTGGCCCTAGTGTTGGGTATCGAGGGAAACGTTTTAAAGATCATGCTAGGGTCCATAGATTATAGAAAGCTTTATAATTAAAGAAAGTGCCACTTTGCGGGTCGTTCGCTTTGCTTGCGAGCTAGACCCCTGGGCACAGGATGTGAGCACGATCGATGTGTGCCTAAATATATCTTAAAGTATATGTTTGTATATCTACGAGATTATGACACCAAAACTATGATTAAGGTTAAAAAAATACAGCAATAAAAGCAAGTTGTGACAACAGTAACATAGTAGGAGTGTACAATGTGATAAATACTAAGATATAGCTCTACTAGTATGTGTAAGAAGTATGCAGCTAGAAAAAATGAATTTAATTTTAACTTTTAGATATATAATTGAAACTTTTATTGTAAATTTGACTGCAAGTAGAGCTGTAACTTTGAAACTACTTCACCTTATAAAATGATTCTCGTTTTTGCACGGTTAGCGGGTTGAAAGTGGGCCAGTAAGTCGGTTGTTATAGAATCAATAATCGCAACGTTACTTGCCATAGTTTTATGTGCTATGTGTGTAGGAAATGTCTAGAACATTCTTGGAAAATGTTCATTGTCTTGCTCCTATCCCAATTAATTTGGAGTCAGCGCAGTCTTCTTCCATACTCCTCTATTTTTCGTCATCTCATCAGACACTTCTTTTCTTGCCATATTATTCTGAACACAGTCCATCCATAGTTTCTTTGGTCGTCCTCTACTCAATACCCATCCACATTTTTACTGAAAACTTTCCTCACGACATTTTCTTCATTCCTCGGCATCACATTCCCATACCACGACAATCGATGACCACAGAACTGACACTGGGACAGGAAGAGACACTCCATCTAGCGCTCACTATAGCTCCAGAATTGGGAACTGGAGAGAAAATTCTTGGAAAATATAATCTTTAAAGTGCACAAAGATGGCCTAATTTGTCAAATGCGCACCGTCACTAGTGCGGTTTATTGAAGTAATTAAATATTCTTTATTTGTGCCCTTATTTCAACCCGTTGCGTGTTCTACACTACGATATTTCTATATTTTATTACCAATAGGTAACTCCTAGTCCGTAATTATGTTTTCACATCTTCTCAAGCAATTATTCGCCTTTAAAAGCGCTTATAAATGCACATGTACATTAAAACTTTATGCAATAATTGCCACCTGAGCTCATAAAAATATAGTTTTTTCAAAGGTTCGTTTGAACATTGATATATGTATAGGTATACAGGGGTAGTTCCTAACTCCGGCATTTAATATACACCAATCTTAAAATAGTTCTTCATTGTCATTTTCATAAAAAGAGATCTCTCTGCTCTTAGATTTGTTTCTTTGGGGCCAAATAGATGTAATATCCATGACAAGTCATTGCGTTTATACTATAATACTATTCTAAATAACGTTAAGTTTAATACGTTTGGGGTAAAGGAAAATGAACTCTACGAGATTGATTTTAAGAGTGATTTTAATGTAATTGGTTTGTATAAATTAAGTAGATATCCCTAGAAGATTAGTTTATTACAATCGAGAAGAGCCAAATAAGTCCTTTTATGTCAGAGTACTTGATATAGTATTTTTCTCTACATTACTTTAGTGTTTATAAACCTATTAGTTTATTTGCTTCTATGACTGCAAGTCAATCGGTCTCAATGTGTATGCACAATCTATCTAATCACTACACTTTGTGAACGATAATAATAAAGCCCAATTAAAGACATGTAGATGTCACTGTACGTATGTATATTTACGGAGATTTTAAACGAACAATACATGTAGTTTAGTAGCTAGAGTTAGTCCATAGAACAGTATAGCTCTGCACATCGAGCGCGATGCGATGCGACGACGCGCGACGCGACAGTGCGACTGTATACACAGGCATACATATTTTATTTTATGCCCATAAACAAAACGCGTCGCACGGTTCTCGTTTATCGCGTTCGATGCGCAGACCACCTAAGAATTAAATGAATAAAACTGAAATTATAAATTTAAAATTCTATTTATTTTATGCCAATATAATTTCTTTTGAAACTGTATTGTTTTAAAAACGGATTTCATGTGTATTTTTAATGAAACGTGTGATTTCGAACATTCCATGTGGAAAGTGTAATAAGAAGTACAAAAAATATCAATATTTTTGTAGCAAAACGTTGAATTACGATATTATAATCTTATGGAATTGGTAAAGTTACAGTATTACAAGGAAATTAGTATTAAACGCGATGAATAGACAGTAATAAAATGTCGTCAATTTTGTAAAACGATAAGTGAAAAAAGTTTTGTCATTAAAAAAAAACTGTATACTCCTTTTATCATTTTACATTTGGTATTTCTATATTTGAAAATGGTCGTATTGAAGTGGTGACTGCTCGGGAATTCGGGAATGATATTGTGAGCCGAGTGTACAGCGCTTTAATGATATTCGGAGCAGTGATTCTGAAATATGAATAAATATTTTTTAATAAAATTGAATTTAAATAACACAGTTTTTCATTAAAAATCCACCCTACGTGATTAAGATTCAAACCCAACAATCTTGTATCATTAAAATAACATTTCTCACAGTCGAATTGTTTTGCGCAAAGCGGATCTCATTGGCTTAATTCTCATTGTTTTAATTAAAAAGCGAGGGGTCAAGTGTAATTATCTACTTATGAATCAGTGTTAATCGAGGAATCAGTGCCTCGCCCGAAGTCTGTGGGAACGTCTTCAAAATATCTTCACATGATAATAACAAGTGTCTTCCCCTACATACCGTTCCGCTAAGCTGGGTCTGACCTCAGATAATTATCACAAGTTTATACCCATTCCGCCATTGTTTGCTGCCGAGATTCAGTGTAATAAACTCGCTAATATTTATGACATGTGCTCAAGTCGTCGGGAAGTTCGACAGTCAACGAATAAATTGGGAGGTAATTGAGTCAATTGATCTTCGATCTATGGAGTATAGGGCCTGTCTGACTGAGAATCGGTCGCAGCGTCGAGTAGTTTTTTTATTTGCAAACTAGCGGACGTCCCGCGGTTTCACCCGCATAGTTCCCGTTCCCGTGGGAGTACGGGGATAAAATATATCCTATGTTACTCGTGGATAATGTAGCTTTCGAATGGTGAAAGAATTTTTAAAAACGGTCCAGTAGTTTTTAAGCCTATTCATTACAACCAAACAAACAAACAAACAAAGTTTTCCTCTTTATAATATTAGTGTAGATAATGTTGGTATTATAAATCAGGTATTAAAATGCTTACCTACTTGTACATTCTGCTTATAAAGTATGCAAAATTAATATACAGGGTGGAATTTTTCAATGCCACCTGGAGGGAAAGTACTCTAAATACTGGAGATAGCAAATTTCACTCAAAGGCAACTTCCCTTTATTTTTAATAAGAAACGCATTCACAGATTTTCGAAAATTCGCTTGCCACACTCTGACATCGAACCCGGGATGGATCGACTACAGTTCGAAAAAATAACATTCTGTACAAAAAATTTAATGAAGGGAAAACCATGAAATCTAAAGAACAGCTGTTATAATTCAATGGGATAACACACACACACTTTTATTCACGGTTTTCCTTTAATTTAATTTATCATGTTTGTCAGAGATTTGATCCATATGATTGACCCTATCGATTGATGTCAAAAAGGTACAGAATGTTATTTTTTCGAACTCGTCTGTTTGATTCCAGTGTGTGGCAAACGAATTTTCGAAAATCAGTGAAGAATGCAGATTTGTTTCTCTTAGAAATACTTACTTAGGTAAATATGTTGATTCGAAGCCAAGACAAGCATCTCTGATTTTTCGGATTTATGTTCGTTTTATTATTACTTGCTTCGCTGAAGGAAAACATCGTGAGGAAAATGAAACATGCCTGAAACATAAGGTAAAGCCATGTCAGAAACCCATGAGCGGTATAAAAATTCTGACACCTGGTTAGGCTCGTCTAACAGTGTAAGGGTATTTTGTTATAATTAGGAAAAAAATAATCTAAATTACTTCTTAATTAAAGTGAGCCTAAAGCCAAAAAAATAACAGAATATTATCATTTGTCTAATAGTAATGTTGTACAAGAAGCTTTTTGAATATTCTAAAGGGTTCTATCTATTCTCGTCATAGAAACTAGGAGTCATCAATTGACATGGTAATGGTGAGAATTCAATTCCGACTATACGCAATTAGAGCCATGCAACGAGTGACGCCGCGCGCCGGCGACACGTATACAGAAGATCGTTTACTTAATCGTGATGTCGCAGATCGTTGGAAAATCATGAAAAAACTAATGATATAACCGTAATGATGGATACTGTTTCAATAATCGCTGGGTTTACCCATGTCCTGTTCGTTTCCTCGTCTTAAGGCGACTATAAGAGCTAAACGCGAGTTTTATAATTACTAAAAGTATATGATTCACTACTATAAACAAGACCAGAAAAATATATGATATTCTTCAGGATATATGCTAGCATGATACTGTTTTGAAAACATAATACAATTAATTTGGCTCGATAAAAAGAAATCACGAACTAACCTCTAAAAATATCTTTCAAACAATAAAAAACATATAATATGCATGCGATCGTTCTGATTTTTTGGCAAAGAAGTCTTCAAGCAATATATTAGCATGATACTGTTTTAGTTTTTTAATCCAATCAATAGTTTTTTTGTAAATCGATCGAAACCACTCATTTCGCGCTATTTGGCCCGCAGTGGCTGACATAACAACCACTTTGTAGTGCAAGCTGATTAGAACTTTATTCTAACAGCATTTCAAACGAAGTTTGAACCACCACAAATAGAGTTGCTAATTTAGCTCGTCTAAGCGCCTTAATTGCCGCTGTTGTTAGTAAAGATGCTCACTTTTATCACTAGCAAATTATCTCAATCATAACTTGAATTATTGCAGGATCTTAGTAATTCAATTAATTATTCTTTTGTTCTATATCCATTTAATGGTTGGATTTTAGTTGGTTAGGTACTGACAACAACTAATTAAGTCAAAAAAATAAATGTTTGATGATGTTAGGTTTCTGTTCACATCGCAAACAAAAACTAAGCAGCATTAGTTTCTTCAAAATGAAACGTAATCAGAAGAAAACTAAATCAATTAAGTCGATGTCTATGTTTGTTTAATGTAAATCGCTAATAATACTTTTCGTCACGCCTGGGAAACCAAATATATTCAGTTTACCTACTTATACGCATACAAACTATAAAATTTCTTCGCGCCGTTGGCACAGCCAGCGTCGTTCGCGTGACTGCAGACATTATTTCCCAATCGGTGACGTGCATAAGAAATTATGACGTTATACTGCACATGCACGTAACCATTCATTCATGCTTGCAAAAAATGTCATTGTGTAAAGAAATCAGTGCTTTGAACATCCTGCTAGCTAATCAGGGGAAACTACACAACAGGTTTTCCCTTATCAACATCCCTTTTGGCCAAACGTCGAACCGGAACATCGGTTGGTCATTTACCTGCACCAATTAACCGTATGACGATTATATCTATGCGGGGACTGTGAGAAATCTGTGTGCACACAATTGAATCATTGTCTGCGTTTTTACATTCTGCCAGGTTGATCTATGGTGCCAAGATATGCAGAGTGTGGGAAATGTGGGGCCGCACCGGTGCTCCAATGTTTTCCAACATGTCATCTCCGTTCGTGGGAACAGTGGCTAGGAAACAGACGAATTTTATATTACCAATTATAATTTTAGCTTTATCTTCAATTGTTTCTATTCTAATATTTTAAACATGTTTACCGGTTGTTCTAGAAAGTTCTTCAAAGGACGTCTTTTGGCAATTAACTTAAAATAAGGTACGACAAAAACAAGATGGGTTATCTCATTAAAACTCGTATTGTCATGGAACTCGAATTTTCGGGTACCTAAACAAAAAGTTGTTGTAATTTTCTATAATTTGTAAGTTTTTCTGCATTGACCATTCAGAGATGTGGGTGGAGCATTTAGTTAGACGAAAACGCCCATTGTTTGGCGCACAAAAAAAGTGTAATGCCGTGACGTCTTGGTTTAATAGCTGTATATTCTGAAGCTGTGCCAAATAAGGCGGTCTTCAATGTGATGATTTGGCTGAATATTTGTATTTTTCTCTGTATTTCTCACTACTTAACAACCTGACCTTTTGCGTTACGAGTGAGAGGGGAAAACTAGGCACCTTAAGTCCCTTTCCCATGGTTCGGGTTATTTTCTTTAAGAAATCCTTATGGATCATCCTCATCCTCCCTCTATCCGTAAACAGAGGGCTATGTCGGACTTCTACCAACTAAGTTCTACCTCTACCATGAGTCATGGGTCCGGAAGATATGCACAAACTCGAGCGCACACCCCCAACAGGTATCAGCCTGCAATGCCCAGTGGTACTCATCCATCACCAAGTGTCGCCGATTCCAAGATCGCACGTTCTCCCATAAAGACGTTCTCCCATAAAGACGTTCTCCCATAAAGGCGTGCATGGAACACTGCAGGACTCCTGTTTAGGCTTGGCTGGTTGTACTAAAATTCGGCTAGCCCTATTTCTATGCCTGAAAGTTTGATCAGGACAATACGTTAGGGCGGATGCTAAACAGCTCCCGCGAGTGTGCGAAGCGGTTGTTCGCTCCTGAAAAATTTTACGATCGGAAAACCCGTCACACACGCAATAAGCGGCGCTTACTTAGCTTCATCATCATCATTTCAGCCGAAAGACGTCCACTGCTGGACATAGGCCTCCCCCAAGTGCCGCCACATTGACCGGTCCCGTGCGACTCGCATCCAACGAATTCCCGCAACCTTCACCAGGTCATCGGTCCACCTAGTGGGAGGTCTTCCAACGCATCGTCTTCCGGTTCGCGATCGCCACTCTAGAACTTTTCGGCCCAATCGGCCACTTAGCTTATTTTATTTTATGGAGATTTACCGGCAGTCTCGACAGACATAACGACAAAATCGCTAACATTCGATCGCTGATTACTACCGAATAAATTCGGTTGCAATAATTATGCTTACGAGAAACGCACCTAGGATGTAGAGACTTTAATTACTGGCAAGCATCATTATTGCAACCGAATTTATTCGGTAGTAATCAGCGATCGAAAGTTAGCGATTTTGTCGTTATCTCCGTCGAGACTGCCGGGCCCTGGTGGTAATACCGATTATCCAGCCACAGTTGCAGTCGGCTGAAGTAGGTACTGAATCGAAATGATATTATTTATAACTAATGACTTGTTATTTTTTATAAGCAGCCTAACAGTTTGTTTTGGTCTGTCTGTACCTATCAAGGAATCGGAACTCGTCCTTTGGTAGTCAATTATTGATTTCAATCAAGAAAAATATGATACAACCTATAAGAAAAAAATCTTTGATGTTACGGCGGTGTAAGTACATTGTGTTATTGGTGTAATTGCGACCGACTGAGCGGTATATGAAAAGCCATGGACATTGCCGATGATACAGACACGCGAGCGTGCAACCCGCGTGATTTTGAGCGTATAGTTAAAAGTCCATTACAAATGACACCTGCCACCGTTTAAGTTGTTATTCATATGTATCTGAAAAACCCTCATCAGGTAGGTATTGCAATTACCTGCCGGTTTGTGATTTCAAATCTTGGAATTTGCACGAAACCATCAATAATGTCTGGCCCTACTATTGACTACATAGAGTAGTGGTTTTATAGTCTTTGATTGACTACTATCATTTCTTCTAAGGTGCTTCAAGATTACTATGCTTATAGTATCGAAAACTATGAAATCTAGATTTAGTTTAGGTACCTATACTTTCTTCTTTTTCTTCAACGCCATATCTTGGAAGTTGGAAGGATCATTTCAGTGTATGGAATGAGAAAAATAGGAACAACAGTAGTGGGCCAAATCTTTTAAAATATTGTTTCATGTACTTAATAAAACAATATTTCATACAAAACCGACTTAATGGTACTTACATGTGGCGAAGCAAACAAAAGTTCAGAGATCATTTTCCGTTTTTGCATAGCTTTTGCTAACGACTTCGCCCGCTTGAGTGTCTTTTATGGGAACGTAAGGTACTGTACCTACCTATCTTACTTCCGGGATCAAAAATGTCGAAGTGTCGTGTGTTGTGTTGTGTCATGTGTGAGTAAACTTGTCATGGTTTACTCGCGTGCCAATTTTATCCAAATCCGTTTATTTATTTATCTAACACTTCAAGGACAAAAATACAGAGGCTGACTTAAAGCCCTAGGCATTTTCTACCAGTCAACCTTTAGGTGATTCAGAGACAAGCAGCACAGGGCGAGTCTCGACAGAGATAACGACAAAATCGCTAACTTTCGATCGTTGATTACTACCGAATTAATTCGGTTGCAATAATTATGCTTACGAGAAACGCATCTAGGATGTAGAGACTTTTATTACTCGCAAACATTATTGCAACCGAATTAATTCGGTAGCAATCAGCAGCAGCAGCGTTTAGTCATGATTAATCAACAAACAGCCAAACATCTAAACTTACAAACATAAGAAAACCTTAACACTCAATATTAGCAGGACAGGATTTGTTCCATCTTCCAAAGTCAAATGATTCAGTTGAGATTAGAATCCTAAACCACGATTAAGGCAGTTTCCTCCGCGTTGAATAAGAGATCATCTCATCTGCGGCTGCAATTATGTTCTTTGTGACGCAAACATGATGCATGGCTGCGGAAGTAACTGCTTTATATTTATAACTGTAGAAAACCTTTGACTTAGTTACTTGTGTTATTTTACAGTTTAATGTGTTTTAAATAAAAATAAAACTGAAAAAATTGATCTTTGATTGGGTAATTTTTATACTTAGTACAATTACTATTTAAAAAAAAGACATGGATTTATTTTGGATACGTGGTTATTATTTTTTTTTCGAGAAACCGATTGTTAATTCATTTTATCGAAACCATATTTTCTAAGCAGTAAAAACTGACTTAACAGTCAGCTTCCGTTTCACTTCAAAAGTATCGGCAGCCACTGGACTACTCGTATCATTTTTTATGTCACAGTCCCAGCACTAGTAGGTACCTATTTCAATGGCGGTCCATACACGTGCCCGGGAAGTAACGTTCTGCTCCTGTTCCTGTCTGCTCCGTGCTATCCGCGCCTCAGGCGTAGTAACCACGTCAATTGATCGTTCTTATTATATTGCCATTAGAAGCCATCTTCAAGAACTTCAGTCTAACGGTTGTCAGGGATACCTTCCAGAAACTAGACTACCCACATGAAGCTAGGATATCCAAGGTTGCACACTTGCACTCCTTTATATTGGGACCGTCAGTGTTGCGGACCGTCACTTATCTTGTTGATTTCTCTTTCCCTGTTGTGTTCTCGAAGCTTCTTGAAAAGATGCTCTTGGTCCAAGACTCTCTCCAGACTGTCAGTCGGTCTTCGTATGACGTTGTTGAAATATCGCACAAAATCAGCTAAGAACTGTGATGGATGAGGCGTCCCTTAATATTTTGAATTCCTTATCAGTATATTGAGTGAGTCATTATCATCAAATTCAAAATCAAAATACTTATTTTATTTCACATAGGCCTAGATGGGCACTTATAAAACGTCGAAAAGGTGTACGGTTCGCGTTGGTCGATTCCATGGAGAAGAACCGGCAAGAAACTCCATGGTTACTCTTTTCAAATCATTAGGTGTTACAATAATATTATGTTACAGCATTAGTAAGTATGGGAGGACAGCGTAGGCCCGACAATAGGTCGTTGCTTACTATGCAAAAAATGTAACTTATATAACAAATGTAAAACAAGATAAATATTTAACAAAAGTTAAACAGCATCTGCGAATCTACAAAGCCTACGTTCACTCATTCACAAATAATAGGTAAAAAACCGGCCAAGAGCGTGTCGGGCCACGCTCACTGTAGGGTTCCGTAGCTTCCCAGACCATTAAAAATACCAACATTTTTCGTCAGCAAAAATAACTTTGTTTTTCATAGTATTTGTATGAAAAACAAAGTTATCATTTGCGTTTTTTTGAAAAAGTGCTATATAACTCAAAAACTTTTCAACTCATCAAGTTGAAAATAATTTTCCTAGAAAGTTCATATAAAGGTCTACTTCTGTGATTTTTTTCATATTTTTTAAACTTATGGTTCAAAAGTTAGAGGGGGGGGGGACACATTGTTTTTGACTTTCGGAGCGATTATTTCCTAAAATATTAATATTATCAAAAAATGATTTTAGAAAACCCCTATTCATTTTTAAATACCTATCCAACAATATATCACACGTCAGGGTCAAAATTAAAAAAAAAATCGCTCCCCACTTTACGTCTGGGGGAGGTACCCTAATAAAAATGTTTTTTTAAATTTTTATTTTTGCACTTTGTCGGCATGATTGATATACATATTGGTACCAAATTTCAGCTTTCTGGTGCTAACGGTCACTGAGATTATCCGCGGACAGACAGACAGACAGACAGACAGACATGGCGAAACTATAAGGGTTCCGTTTTTTGCCATTTGGCTACGGAACCCTAAAAATCATCATCGGTACAAGGACTCGGTCACGGTTTCAGCAACATTGTCCAACAGTAGATACTTACTACAGACAGCTTGACGGCATTCATCCTATCTATCCATAGGAAATTTCTAGCTCTGATTGGTTTTCACGTATCGGAATCGGAACCGTATGAAAATATGAATTAAGAAGATTGAGGTATGGATACTTTAGTTTTGTTCCGCATCTTTCGAATATTCGTTATACCGACCTCTATCTATCGGCTCCATCGATCAAATAATCGAACAATCTGCTAATTCTTCTACCATAGTATTTCCTGATGAAATACACAGTTAGCTCTTGTTGTAATTTGAGCTATTTCTTAAAATACCCTACGGAAAGATAATTTCTTTGATGGCGCATTGATTGCCGGTAGGTATGCGTCCATTGTTCTGTTCATTAAAGAAAGGTAATAAAGTTGTAACGTTAATGTAGTTGTAAGACTTTTTAAGGAAAATGCCTGGGTAAGAGCTTGTAGACTTTTGAATGCGAAATGTGTATTACGGTGGGCTACGTGCAACTTGGGCAGGGAAGAGATTTTTGCACAAAGATGTCGAAAAACGCAAGGAAAAATATTCCTATGTGATGTGACCAATTTCATATTGAATGTAGATGTCCTCATCCAGTTTCGAACATATAAATTGATGAATCAACATTAAATTTTATTAAATTGGTCGAAAATTTATCTGTAGCTGAAGAGACCATTACATTCCATCGAGGCATCGCTTACCATTAGCCCCATGAATCCGCCACAGAATATTATATAATCTCATCTACCTATATAAACTACCCTTCCTATAGTTAGGATTAGGAAAGTCGAAAACATCCAGTAACCCTGTAGGGTGGGATTGTAATAGAGTCAACACATAGGGCCCCTAAATTAAATCTTCAAACGTTTTAGAAATGACCCCGGTCTTGCGATTTTTTTACTCGTATTGTGAAACTAACTGAACACACCAAATTGCGTGTTACAAAACAACATTTACAAAGCTCTAGAAACGTACAGAACGCAATCAAAGAATACTTAGTCACCGGTTGAGTTGTACGACATTTCACGTTGGGTACCTATCTACTGGCGGGTCACCAAAATTGCACACTTTAGGATGAGAAATCAGACACGAAATTGCTCTAAACACTCATATTCTTGATGTTAGATAAATGACTTCCTGCTGGTACCACAATAGAGGCATCATTATTCCCCGCTCTTCGTGAATAGGCCGCGCTGCCGACCTGCCGTGGGATACTCCCACGACTTTATTGCGGATATATATTTTTTGTTTGTTCTAATTAACAGTTTTTCTAATAGTCTGCTTTTACTTTAATTGTTCTTGTTCGTTCAGAAGCGTGTTTTTAACTGTTTTTTGGTAAAATAATGCTTAATAACAGAATGGATTGAATTTTTAGAACGACTGTGTAGTTGCGTGATCATCAAAATTGCTAACGACATGATTGGACATTTTGCTGAAATTGCTGCGAAAACGCGGCGTGTCGCGAGTTCGATTCCCGCACGGGACATATATTTGTATGGCCTACAGGTGTTGTTCCGGGTCTGGGTGTTTGTGTATACAACTGTTTTAAAAGGGGAAAGAAAATTAACAGTTTTTTCTGATGTTTTACTTTAATTGTTCTTCTTCGTTCAGAACCGCGTTTTTAACTCTTACTTAGTAAAATAACGCTTTAGGTTGGTCTATTCAAACCAATTCCAGTGTAGGTAATTACGTGATCATCAAAATTACGTACGAGTTTGCGACATGATTGGCCATTTTGCTGAAATTTTCCTTTTGGCGTACATTTTAAATACATGATGAAGAAAACGATTAAATACCAGCATTACGTTTTTATGAACGAGCTTCGTTAATGGTTCGTCGTTCAGTCGTGGAAAATGGCTTTCCGTTCCCTATCTTTATGTAAATTGAAATTATAATTTTCCCATTAACATGGGAACACTTTTTAAGCAATTTTAAATATAGGTACTATTTCCAATTAATTATTATGTAGGTAATTAGTAGGCATGTTGGTAGGTGTCTGATAGATAACCCACTATGTATTATTATCATAGCCAGAAGTTACAGGGAAATAGATGAATCTTTCCTCAGACGTCTTCAGCATGTCGTTGGTTAAAAATTACGTAGGTAATCTTTTTTTCATCCCCCCATCTGGGAAAGAGTATTTTTGCTCTTCGATATCTGAGTGCAAAAGCCGTTTTTATCGTCATGAGGGTAAAGTAAATTTGAATTTAGAACATCGTGTGCACTAAGCATTGTGCATTCAAAACATCATTAAACCTATTTACTTCTACCTCTATGGTGCCGAATTTATCATATTTTTTTTTTAATTTGTTAAGAACTCAGACTCAGAACCTTCTTGGTGTACTTTTTTTAAATGTTTTGTGCGCGCCATTTTCTTTTCACGTCATCGTGCATCGGTCATCCAACTTGAAAACAAGTGAAAAACCTAAAATGACCACTCATTATCTAGCGACGAGGAAGTTTATTTGACTCCAACAGAATTAACCGAATTTGTTAATAATGCGCAATTTTTTTTTTGCGTTTATTCATTTCCTCGCTGAGGTGGGATGAAAAGTTACGTGTTGCACTCGAGTGCAAAGATTTTTCACCTCGAGCTCTTTTGATTCCCTCGCTAACGCTCAAGATTCTAAGTTTTGAATCTTTCGCTTGCTCGGTCATCAAAATTGAGCACGCGGTTAAAAAACAACTTTGCACTCTTGTATAACAAATAACTATTAGTGTCGCATAGCCTTTTTGCAATTCCGTTCGCTGGGGAACAGAGGTTTCCTCTCTATGAGGGAGAGTGAGTAGTTACTATGCGGCAAAAGTGTGGGTTGGTAGATACTAGATGTTACAGCACATGTCTCCTGGTTGGAATACACGTGCATGGGTGAAGCAGACCGGATGCGGAATGCGGAGAAAAGTGTAATGTGACGCAGCTTGGGAGAGGCATATTGTAATAAGGGGTGTAAAAAGACTCGTAACGAAACCCCCGTTCTTGCGATCATTTTAGAAGATAAAACCATACCTGGAAACCTATTTAGTTACAGAGATGTTGGGGGTCAAAGTTTCAGCATTTTCACAAGTTTTTTTTAAATCCTTACATAATTTTTTAATTTATGATTTTTTACTTTAAACACCTCCACGACTAGGGTTGCCACCCGTACTATAACATATAGTAACGTACTATATTTCAGTCAATTGTACTATATTACAGGGTGGAATTTTTCCCAAGACCTTAGCTGCGTTTACAAATTGGATAGCCCAGACACTCAGGCAACGGGGTATCAGGATAATGGTTTATCTCGACGAGTTCTTGATCGCTCACCAAGACGAAGACAAGCTTCGGAGTCATGTGAAAGTTGTGCTCGATACTCTGGAAACGGGCTGGCTGATCAATTACAAAAAGTCGATAATCACAGCGTCGAAAAGCCTATCGTTTCTAGGAATTCATTGGGATCCATGGACGAATCGAAAGCGCCTTCCCGGAGAAAAAAATCACGGACTTGCAGACAAAATCTGCCATTTGCTGTGGAAGCAACGTACAACTCCCAAGGAGCTCCAGAGCCTAATCGGTCTACTCAATTTTGCCAGCTTTGCAGTTCCGAAAGGAAGACTCAACTTTCGAGTGCTTCTGAACCTACTGAACGAAATCTTAAAGTCGGAGCACAGCTGGTCACTACACACCTTACCTCCTGCTGCCATAGACAATCTGATATGGTGGCGCCTAAATTGTCATCTTCCGTCGGCCATACACACGCCGCCTCCTTCTCATTTCCTCACAACATCGCTTGGGGAGCTCGCCTGGACAATCTCTCTCTCTCGGGTCTGTGGTCAGAAGCCGAGAAAGTCTTCATTGCAACCAAAAGGAAATGTAAGCAATCCTAAAAGTTTTGATTCAGAGCTACAACAAGTCGGTAGTCGCATATCTCCGTCACGAGGGAGAAGAGTTCTCTTGGACTTAACTTACAAAGTTTTCCAAATAACGGAGGACTATCAAATTCACATGAGCATCTTTTATATACCAAGAATATACAACGGCCACGCGGATCACTTGTCGAGGTTATGCATAACTCCAGAGTGGCATCTGATTGCAGAATGCACGAACAAAATATTCTCCAAATGGGGAGTTCCACTGATCGACCTATTTGCATCCAACCGCGAGCACATGTGGTGGGGAATTACGTGTCCTTGGACCAAAACGTCTACATAAGCGTTCATAAGCTTCGAATAAGGTAAGTAACTTATTATGCATTTTATTGTAAGGTAATACGCTTCTATTAATTTGACTGGACCGTTATTCGAAGCTTATTTAATTGAGACGTGTTTGTTATCGCCTGGTGGAAGTGACGTAAACGCCAATGTAAGTTATTAAGACCATAACTAAAATGTAGGTAATGTAGGTATGATGTAGTAAAACAATAAGTTTCAAAAATGCATACAAATAGATTAGATACTAGATGTAGAAATTTTTCGATCAAATATGATCGACGTAGGCATTTATAAATGAGTGTGTAATTACCAGAAAGTATGATAAGAGCCAAACAAAACACCTCTTAAGTAGGTACTTACTTTGTTTTTGAAAAAAAACTGCATGCACAGATTTTCAAAAATTCGATTGCCACACTATGGCATCGAACCCGGGATGGATCGACTCAAGTTCGAAAAATAACATTCTGTACCTTTTTGAAATCAATCGATAGGGTTAATCATGTGGATCAAATCTCTCTAACAAACTTGATTAATTAAATGAAGGGATAACCATGAAATCTAAAGAACAGTTTTAAATTCAATGGGATAAATTCAATAAGTTATAGCACTAAACTTTTATTCATGGTTTTCCTTGATGATTGATTGGATTGATGTAAAAAAAAGTACATGATGTTATTTTTTCGAACTTTAGTCGGATCGATTCCCGCGTGCGGGAAATGAATTTTCAAAATTCTGTAAGGTATTGATCTATGAGTCAAAGTAGCCTGAAAATAAAGGTTTTATTATAGTTATTTTGATGACGACCCGAATGGCGCAACGGTAGTGAAGCTGCCTTACGTTCTTAGGGTCCCGGATTCGAATCCCGGTAGGAGCAAATGTTTGTGTGATGAGCATGGACATTTGTTTCCGAGTCATGGATGTTTATAAGTATGTATAATAAGTATGTATTTACAAACAAAAAGTATATATGTAGTATATCAACTGTCTGGTGACCACGACACAAGCCTTGCTTAGTGTGGCACTAGATGGCGCTGTGTGTAATGTCCAGCGATATTTATTCATTATTATTATTTATTTTACTATTAGTGTGTCTAACAATTTATGTGATTTGTTTTCTCCTCAGACGTTGCGCGCTGTCGCAAGATACGCCGTGTGTACCTAAATAGCTCGTGGCGTAGGGTTTATTACTTAATAAATCTGTTGGTAATTAGGTGAGTTGTGGAACTCACAACTTACAGTCTTTTGAGTTCGACGATTACAGATGCAGAAATTCAAGGATGCATGTTCAGTCTTTATGGGGGCTCGGTAATTCGGACGTAAAGCTGCGCAGAACACGATTTTAGCTATCAGCGGGGCGCACAGAACGCTTTACATTATCTTTACTGGATAATGCGCATACCGTCAGTAGCAGCTAGGGTTACCAGATGAAAAAAATCAAAAGTCCGGAGAAAAAGCCTGAAATTTTTTACAGTTTGAAAATTTTCACACAAACGTACTTAACAATTTTAAACCATAGTTAAAACATATTAAGTAGGTATGATAAAACTGATTAGGTAAGTACCTACTTGGATAAATAAGTAGGTACTTAATGATTTCAATTGTGCAATCATTCCCAAAAGATTATTTTTAGTTTGTTTAACTTTTGATTAAAGAGATCTTTAAAATGTAAGCTGTTTTTATTGAAAATAGATTTCATGAGATTTGCAAAATCCAGCCGCAATCCTGAGAAGAGTCCAAACATCCTGAAATCTCAGGACAAATCCTGAGATATGGTAATCCTAGTCCCAGCTGACTTCCGAGCCGCCATCAAGTTTGAACAGAACTGTAGTAGATCATAAAAACACTCACTCGTCATTTCGCCGAAAAACTGCTGCATAGTCGCCAAATCGATGGCTTCTGTACTTGTCAATACCCAACGGATTTCCGAGTAAACAAATTGATTTGCAAATATATCGATCGTTATTTATTATATGTGTACCTATGGCTACATACAGAGACAGCCTGTGCCAGTTTATCGAATAAATATCGTAGGCAAGTTCTGCATAGTTATGAATTTATGATCGCTTTGAAAGATAGAGGATAGTGCGGGGTATTTATATTATAAAATAAAACACTAAAAATATCATTGTGACTCATGTTTACAACCACTCACAAATGCAACTTTTTACTTTAAAGCGATATTAATAAAACAAACATAATTTAATTGTCACCGGACTCATGGCATGAAACTGACAATCAATTTTACACAAAACTTAGAATAAATTCCTTTACCTATTTAATAAATACATTGATGTTACCTAGGTATAGTATATTATATAGATGTTATACTAAACGGTTACTTTATAAATATATAAATGTCTAAATTCATTACGACATCTGTGTTTTGCTGGATTTTTATCGATATGTATTTTTAGCGACTATTTAATCTCGTGTTAATCGATGCAAAATGAGTACATCTCTATTTAAATCGATAGAATTCTAGCAACACTGCAGATGTCTATGACTCTGGTTCACACCAAAGCACGTTTTAATTATTTTAAGATATTCCGGTAATTATAAACAGTGCTAAAACTAATTCACGAGTAAATATATCTAGTTTCTGAACTGTGATTATAAATTCCTATTTCCTGCGAACAGCGCTGAAAGCTAGGCACTTATTAAGGCATAGGTAATTAGCAATGCTAGATAATTCCATACGTTACCAAAACCTAACTATATTGTAACAGATCTTTTCGACAACCTTCATCTAATATTAAAAGTTTAAAACCAATAAATATGACATAAAATAATATGAAAATATTTTCTAATTTGGGTAGATTTTTATTTTCTATTTCTAGATTTCTGAACTTACGTATTTCAGTTAGCCATTTCCATTAAATAAAACAAGAAGAACAAATACCTATAATTAGGTCGTTGTACTTAGTACTACTATAACTGTATGGATTTGGGTTACCAGTAACATCGTTTAATATCTAGATATTATAATATTTCGATCTTAATGTATGGACGGATACATTTAATCTACAGTAGATTTTGTTTGACGCGAATGTATTAAAGTAATGCGACCTCAAACATTGTGCTTCAACTTTATCTACAATGATACAGCGCACTTGCGAGACAAATACAGTGTGACCAGTATATCTCGACCGGTGGCGAAATAAGGAACTCATTCAAATCTCAACAACTTTATTTTGTTACTTTTTGTCTTGCAAGTGGCGCCATCTGCTACCAAGATATACCAGTCACACTGTACGCAAAACATTAATAATAAGCATTCGTTCTGACTGCATGTAAATGCTAAATCTTATGTTAAGTTGAATAAACCGCTGGGAAGCGTGCAAACTTAACGGTAAGCGGGTAAAAATAATTGTGTATATCCTTCTTCCACAGTTAGTTTACTTCTGACCCAAACCAAAAACAATCCTAAAATTATTCAGATATAGATCACTGTTGTTTGACAGGATTGTCAGTTGCAGCAACTGAATGTCAACTTTATTAAAAACGCAAATAAGGATCATTGTTATTTTGATAGTGATACTCACTCTGAAATAAACGTACTGTGAAAGAACTTTATATTCTGAATGTTGGACTACGATGACATAATAACCGACCATGTTGGTGTTACTTGACGCGTACGGATCGCTGCTTGTTCATATTCGTCAGCATGAGGGAGATGTATGACGTCAGCAAGTCATCCATCTTGTACCCCAAGGAGGTTTCGCACAGCAACTTGGAGCCCCGCACGAGGTTGCCGATCGTCATGTGGAAGTAAGTGTTGCCAGACGACCAGTTTGATATTCTCGTAAATGGGTGGGTTACTAGGATGTCCTGGAAAAAGAAAGGTAAGTTGTTTAGTCTATTTGATTGAAACAGAAAATTTTGAAACCGTCAACACTGAAAAACCGGCCAAGTGCTACCTACCATTCAATGTTTAACAGTACATAAATATTGAAAAAAAAAGAAATGTTTCTTCTATAGAAGCTCCTTTTCATTTTTATGTTTATTTCACACTCATTCACTCTGTGAAAAAGACCCCTGTGATAAACGGACGGACCAAAGGACCGACAGAGGTGCCTTAGTAGTAGGGTCCCAAAGCCTCCCTTTAGGTACGTAGCCTTAAAAACTAGTGAGATTATCCCATGTTGCCAAAGCATACTAAAGAAATTTTGTTAATCTTACTATTTTCATCATAGATGCAGGTTTATATTGTAAGAAAATTCTCACCTTCGATTGTGGATGTATCAAGCTAACTCCATGCTTATTTATAGCAATCAGCAGTAGTTCAGGATAATTTGGCTCCGTGGTCTGCTTGACCTCGAAGAAGGCAGACCCGAACGTCGGCCAGCGATAGATCACCTTCAGAAAGGTGATCTTCGCGTCTTCGGGAGTCATGCCAGCGTCAGTGTTGTATGAGGCTACGATCGCTCGCTTCCAGTCAGCAGAACTCTGCAGTTTGATCAGATCTGCGGGTATCAGCTCGCGAAGCATTTGCCTGGAAAGATCAGGTACCATGATACAGCACAATCAACTTGATTTTTTTCATCGATAAAATCTTCATATATCTTTTCGAAAAATAGGCTTGCCATTGATTTAATCGATCGCACTTTGTTTTTAATCGTTTTGTATGTAAATGATTATTATTATAGATCGATTTGATTTTGATCAGAGGCAATATTGAACTGACATATTGATTGAGAGAGACTGATTATTTTTAGGTAAAGGCGGTAGGTAGTCACGAAATAAATTAAAAGAAGTGGGCTTAGAACTGAACCCTGAGGGACGCCTTTTAATTTTAACTGATTTTCATCACCTAGAATTATTGTAACTCTAATTTCGAATTAATCAAACATGGAGATTCAACAAGAATCCTTTGTTATGATTTCATGAAGAATTTATTACACTTAAGCGTAAAATTCCAAGCTTTTTGTTATGAACTGGTTAATCAAACGTTTTTTGAAATTAAATACGTACGGAATCGCCTGCAACTCTTGCTTGTTATCCCCGAACCTTGCCCGGTATGCTAGGGCAGCCAGCCGCGCGGCCTCGTCTCGGCCACAGCGGTGGTACCCGCGCAAGAGCTTTGGCAATTCCTGGTGGAAGTGGAAGATCACGTCTGCCGCCCGATCCTTTCCAGGGACTGTGTTCGTCCATAGCTTCTTCATGAAGAACACCTGGGGGAGGGGAGCAATTTAATTTGTTATATTTTTGGTGGGGATTAACCTACTAACCTAACCTACTTAGTCACTTAACTAATCTAGTAAACAATTTACTAGGTTTCTGAGTGGGTAATAATGAAGTCCTACAAATGTTAAGTATCGTCGAAAATGACCACTAACCAACTTGAGAAATGTGTCAATATTAATTTGAGAAAAATTGTGACTGACTTGCAAAGGAGCAACGTTCAGATTTTTATTTGTTTATTGTAATTTTTCTAAAGAATTGTAAGACTTATGTAGACAGATAAAATATTCAGTTTTTTGCGTTACCTGGTAGGTGAACTGCGGAGTGATGCCGTCACGCGTAGGCCGCGCCTTCTTAATCCAGTCCGTGAGGTGTCGCACGAAGTCGAAGAAGAAGTCGCCCTCAGGAACCGATATCACCTTATCAGCTATCTTAACGAATAAACTAAAACCTTCACTAGATCTGAGATTCAGTCTCTGAGCTATATTTTGACAGAAATCCTTTGCTCTAGTAGATGAGTCTACTTCAAATGCTTCGTCTGTGTCATCGGGGAAGTACACCTTATGGAATATCTGAGTAGTCTTGTGCTGAATAGCTTCCACCTCCACCTGGTGGGGCGGATACTTCCTCTGCCCATTCCTTAAAGTCTTTTGAAGTCTTTGGAGTGAATCTTGGGCTATTGGATATCTCCTAGTCCTCAAGAACAGTGTTAATTCTCTAAGCAACCCTTGACTACATGCAAACAAACCTGTGGCCAGCCACATTAATTCCCAGCCTCGTTCTTCCGACATTCTGTTTCTGTTGTCAGTCAGTTGTTTCATCACTTGGCAATATATCTCGTCCCGCAATATCTCGTGTTTTAGAGGACCGTCGAAAATGTGGTCTGTGTACTCATTGCCGATGCGAGGACGCTTCGAAGGCAAGTCGCCCATGTACTTTAGAATGGCGGTGAACGCGAAACATGCCTCTTCAGCTAGTTCTTCTTTTGCTTGCAGTTTCTTTAAAAGAGGCTGTTTAACTGGCTCTCTAGAGTGCCGCCATAGCTCCTCAGATCCTCCCCTCTTGGCAGTGGAAAGTGTGAGTGCTTTTGACACAGTGCGTTTCGGTGGCAACCGGAAATGATCCATAGCATATTCTAACAAAGTATGGGGCTTGTCTTTTATTTCTGTTCCGTTGTATGTGGCGGTTGGCGCTCTACGACCATGCGATGCACCTTCTTGACAGAACAGAGTCAATATGTCTGGAGGTGGTTTAGTTAGGGCTGGCAACACATAGACGGTTTCCGCAGGAAAGTCACCCCTTTCCATTGTTCTCTCGCAGCGACCGATGCACCAACCATTGTTCAATACAGATTCCCCTGTACTGTCTTCTTCTAAAATTATCAGATCTCCTTTATTGAATGTTAAGAAACTAGAACCCTCGCCTGGAGCTTTGTAATCTTGTAGTGCTATTACGAATTTAGATCGTTTCTTTAGACCTTCCAGGAAGTATACAACTAGGTCTCGAATATCTTCAGCGTTAGGACTTTGGAATGTGAACTCTTCACCACGAACTGTAGACAGACTGAAGGTTTGTGTGAACACTTTGTTGGTTTTTTGGCTGGAAACAGTAGTTATTTCAGGGAAAGACAATTCTAATAGCACTTGTTCTTGATCATCGACCACATACACACCGGTCCAATTCACTGCTATGATGACATCGTTTTTAGGTAGATTTGGCCCAGAGTTTCTATAAGCTTCGTAGAATCTAGAGAATAAAAGTGGCCACTTGAACTTTGCGTAACTCACTACGTCTTCTTTCACTCTATAAGCAGGAACTTTTTCTTTTACATAATAACTCTTTTTATACGCTTGCACCACTAGAGCACCCCACCGGTCAACTGCTTTTTCAACACCAGTTAGACAATAATCTGGTATGTAATTTGGCAGTAACGTATACAGTCGTTCGGTGTTCATGTCTTGTCCGTATTCGATGTAATACTGTTGAGCGGCTATCATTGCTAAGTCTTCTTCTTTATCACATCTATATTCACCGAATTTAACACCTCTGACCACTTGCTGGTAAATAAGATTGGTAGCCACTTGATCCTCTGTTGGATCGTGCCATGGAGCGAATATTTCTTTTCTGAAGAACAGCCTCCATGGCGCGTTTCTTTCTTGAGCACCTTGTTCTTTAGCGTACTGTTCGCACTGTGATATTGCATCCATAACGTGATCTCCTCCACTGCCGAGTGAACTGACCTTGTCGAACAAAGCAATGTATAGCGAGAAACCGAATTGGTCTCTCAGACCAATTTTATCAGATAACTGATTACACAGTTCTCTCGCAGTTGTTGCAGAGTCCGCTAACAAGGTCTTCGTGTTGCCATCCATGAAAGTTATGGGTAACATTATAGGCTTTTTCGACTTCGTTGCTTGAAGTTCCAACCACGAGGGTGGTTGGTTTCTGGTTCCATTGTTAAATGTGCGTTTTAAACGGTCCTCACAATATGGAGCATAGCCGGGAGGTCCCTCCCTGATGAAAGCCCGCAGGTAATTGACAAACTTCTCACTAGGAGCGAAGCATCCGACACACAACGAAAGTAAAATCCATCCTCTGGCGTGAGAGGACTTCGAAGGATTGTTTGTCAGTTGTTTACAGATCTGACAATATATTTCGTCTCTCAACTCAGCCCTTAGAATACCGTGCCCAATGATGAAATGTAATTTTTCTAGATTTGATGTTGGGCGAGATTCTAACCATGACTGATAGCTGTCTGCTGTGTACTCCTCATCCTGAAAAACACAAGAGACTCGTTATTATTTGAATCTTAAACATAGTATAGAGGCTTACAAAACGAATAAGGGACGAAACCAACCTGCAATTTTCTCCTCACATCCTCTCCTAACTTGTTCTTCCTCTTCAGTGTCAAAGACACAAGCTTGTGTCTGATGGACCTCGGCTTCTGCTTGTTCAGATACGCGTCAGGATCCACGCCCATCATCTGAGCTTCCTGGAACTCCTTGGACCTGATGAAGTTCCTGCCGAGGGTAGCTGTGACTTTGGACATGACTGACGTATTGTCTCTGTCCATTGTGTGGTACCTTGGCTCCGGCAGGTCCCCAGTAAACCGGAGTATTGTGATCCATAGTGCTTGCGCTGCCTGTAATAAGTTTTGAATGAACAATAATCAGGCGCGTAACAACAGTCTTAGTTGAATCGATTAGATTAATGACACTCGATTGCAAAAGCACTTTAGCGTTTATCAACATTTTCTTACCAGTTGGTCTCCTTGCGTATGTAGAGGCAATAATGGATGCTTCAGTGGCTTCCTCGAGTACTGATGAGTGACATTTCCTTGGAAATATGTCGCTGCGAACTTCTGGAACTTGAACTCCGACAGGTCTTCTTCATCTTCCGATGTGGTTTGCATTGGTGTTACCATCTGGATGTGAATGAAAAGTGGTTTTAGAATAGACGAATATTAAACCTATTGATTCGTTCAGAATAAAACAAACATCGGTTCTTTGATATGGAAACCCTTAAAAAAAACATGACCTAAATAAGAATAGGTGAGGCTGAGTACATTGTCAAATATTCGGATAATTGAGAATACAAACACCAATTAGTGACGACACTAGAACAGATGCTGTGAATATTGATGCGGACACTATGAGAAAGAATCTAATCTACAGTTTATATATTAATCTGAGTGAAAGTAAGCCAATACTGAAGATAACAATATAAGGACGTATTAAGTACTGAAGTTTGAATGAAATACCTAGACTGGAATGATCTTTGAAAAGATGTGCATGGTAAAATCAGAGACAGAACAGAAGTGCATCGACATGGATTATGTGTGGTAGGTAAGTAATGAACACCGTTGATAAATATTTCTGCAATGAATTTGTTTGTTGTACTATTTTGTGAGCATGAATACCATCGTCGAAGTCAGGTAACGTCCAAAGACCCAAAGTATTCAATATACCCAAATAAAACCTAAATTTGATTCAGAATGAAGAAGTAGAGTTTATGAAATTTACCCATGACGTTAATAAAGGCAACTACTGGGGATATTGATAGTAGTAGGTAGTAGTAGTACATGATAGTCTTTGTTCATTCAAAACATTGCTGACCCCGAAGTTTCTTTCATGAAGTGTTTATTTCTTCAAAGAAAAGATAGACCTTCAATAAGACCTCGTCAAAAAGCAATTACCTCTTGCTGATCTGCTCTTTGCTGCGGCAGATCACTGAAGACCGAGGTATCCTTGGGTGCCGGTGCCTCACTGCTGGAGTCAGGCAGGAAGTCAAACATGGCCTCCACCAGCTTGCTGTCATCCACAGGCTCGTCTTGCTTCCTCGCCGCCTCTTGGAGTAACGTCCTCTTCGCTTCCAGCTGCTTCTTTTCTTCTAGAGCCAGTTCTGCTTCACGTCTTTCCAGTTCGTACATGCGTTCCTGTGTAAAGAAAGTGAGATGATTATATTATCACTACATAATATTATAAAACAAAGTCACCCGCCGCGTCTGTCCCTATGTGTGCTTAGATCTCTAAAACTATGCAACTGATTTTAATGCGGATTTTTTTAATAAATAGAGTGGTTTAAGGGGGATGCTCCAAGGTAGCCCGCGAAATTTAAATTTTATCCGCATCTACGGTGGCCGGTAGCCACCACGTGGCCCTCGACGCCCGGTGCGTCTCCCGCGGCGGCCGGGAAGTGAGGATCTCTCCCTCTCTCGTTCCGCCACCTCCTTCGCTAGCATGACTGCTTCGCAGAAGGAAGTGACGGCTTCCCATTCCATCTCGCTCCGGACCATGGATTGAACCAGGGCCGGACGCGAGAGGTCGCCGCCGCCGATCGCCGCTTCGAGGACACGGCGGTGCTCCGCCCACGCAGGGCAGACCTCCACCGTGTGCTCCACCGTGTCCTCCGGTCGATCCTCGCAGTGGAGACACCCGGGCGTTTCCTCCCGCCCGATTCGGTGCAGGTACCTCCCGAAACATCCGTGTCCGGTGAGGACCTGCGTCAGGCGGAAGGTGAGGACGCCGTGGCGCCTCTCTAGCCACTCCTCAAAGAGGGGACTTACCGCCACTATCGTGGCGTGCCCTGCACGGGGTTGCGACAGTCGCTCTCTCCATGTCGCCATGAGATCGCGCCGGAGGTCAGTCCGCTGAGCGGCAATTTGCCGCGGCAGCGGAGTTTCCCCCCGGCGTAGTACCTCCGCGCGCCATTCGTGTAGGCGCGCGAGGACTATCGCCTCCAGATCCCATGGCGGCAATCCGGCAAGCAGGCCCGCCGCCTCACGGGAGAT
Source organism: Xestia ashworthii (assembly GCA_950022955.1). Taxonomy (NCBI): domain Eukaryota; kingdom Metazoa; phylum Arthropoda; class Insecta; order Lepidoptera; family Noctuidae; genus Xestia; species Xestia ashworthii. The sequence goes on from OX465552.1 coordinate 6,628,361, forward strand.
CGTGCGGTACCCACGGACCATCCTTACGGCCACCACATATAAGAGAGCCCTATTGCCATCAACCGTACACAAATCTAGACTCCGTGGCTGTTACTGAGAAATACTTGAAGTAAAAACCTAAAAACAATTGGCCCGTCCCATGAATTGAACCCAAGACCACTTCAATCGTGATAGCACCCACAAGACCACAGAAGCAGTAACATAAAATAGTTAAGAGGCCTGCGGAGCATGCGAAAGTCATACAAACGTAATCCATACCATGAAGGTTTTAGTATATAATTTGCGGGTGGGCGAAGCCGCAGGCATCAGCTAGTATAACGTAAACATCAAAACATCAAGCTTGTTATTCCCGAAGGGTAAAGCAGAGGTGTATCTCATAGTACACCCACATTTCGCCAGTTATGTTTAAGTCCCATATAAGAGAGCCCTATTGCCATCAACCGTACACAAATCTAGACTCCGTGGCTGTTACTGAGAAATACTTGAAGTAAAAACCTAAAAACAATTGGCCCGTCCCATGAATTGAACCCAGGACCACTTCAATCGTGATAGCACCCACAAGACCACAGAAGCAGTAACATAAAATAGTTAAGAGGCCTGCGGAGCATGCGAAAGTCATACAAACGTAATCCATACCATACGAAAGTAACTCTGTTTGTCTGTCTGTCTGCTACCTTTTCACGACAAAACGGCTGATCGGATCGTTATGAAAATTGGCAAGGAGATGTATTTCAACCTAGGGAAGGACATAGGCTATATATTATCACGCTAATTACTTACGGGGGTGAGCAATATGCATTTCGTCTATATTTGTCAACTGTTTGACAACTGACAACCGTCATAACATGCATTGTAATAGAATAACTATTTTTAACCAATTGTCATTAGAACAAATAGCCCATCGGTGACGGCTACCGCCTTTCGAACAATGAGTCGCAAGTTCAAGCCTCAGTTAAGTAATACATTTTGATTTTGTTTAATGCTGTAAGATTTCCGATAGTAACTTTGGTTCGCACATTCAAAACCCGGTTTTCACTTTTTCTAACAAAGTATTTTGTTTTTTTTTTTTAAAGCTTTAAGATTTTCAAATCATTGTTCAAACAAATACTTTTTTTAACACTTCAACGACAGTTTGGGAATCACTTATTTCAAATAATAAATCTGTAAATATGGCACTTAAGCTGTTAAAGGATCACACACGGAACCCTTTTTCTACTATTTCATAAATGTTCGTCAATATCTGTGTGTCTCTACGTAGCCCTTTTGTTATAGGCATCATGTGTAAATTATAAAACCAATGTGGTTCGATTCAATGCACAAATTAATATTGTGCATAACTTAGAGAAGGTTTTCATTTTTGTTTCTTTGTAATCGGTGCTCTCCATCAAAAGATATATTATGACTTTAAAGTTTTTAAGGAGAACTTATCATCATGATCTAAGGATACGAGTACATGCAGTGACATCTATTGAATCAAAATGGTACTAATGAATAAAAATCACAAGATAGAGAAGAAGAGAATAGTCAACATGACCCTGCTTTCAAAATCTGCATAGCCGGTAGAGTATCTGTTCGACCGCTTTCCATGCATATGTTCTAGCAGTTTAACTTTGTGCTCTATAGTTAATGGCGTTGTTCATTTGACTCCATTTTCTGAATCACGGTGTTATGATTTTCCGTGAATGAATGATACTGACATTCGCCCATTTCAGATGTCTCAAGTTTGGTTTTTTTAAGAGGTTTTAAATCCAACGCCTGTTTTTCTTTATGTATAGGTACCTATATTATGGCTGAGCAATACTTAAATGACGTGATGAAAGTTGTAAGAATCCCCTGGATGTTAGTCGCACGCGACCCGTCAATGTGGCGACACATGTCCAGCATTAGACGTCTTTCGGCTGAAATAATGATGAATGATGATAATTCCAATGGAGTAGGGCAGGTCACCTAGCAGGATGCGGTGATTACAGGTGGAGTAAAGCTGTGACCAAGTGGCTTTCTAGAAATCGAAACAGAAGTTTTGGTCGTCCAGAGGTGAGATAAGCAGACGATATTGTTGCCATTACGGGAATATCCTGGATGAGACTGGCACACGAGCGTGGAGCTTGGCACAAACAAAGAGAGGCCTGTACCCAGCAGTGGGTGAAGTCGGACTATGGATGATGATGATTATGACGTATAACTTTTACCAGAGAAGTCCGATTGTCATGATTATTTTTTATTGAAAAGCGTGTATCGCAAAGTTTGTCTCATTTTATATTGAAATTAGTCGTGTTCAAATCAAAGTCACGCACTTCTGATTTTTCAGATTCATGTGCGTATTGTATAATCATCGCATGCTGAAACATCGTGAGGAAACCAGCATGCCTGAGAGATATTTGATCGACGGCATGTAAAGCCAAGACTGAGGACCTTGGGCGGCATAAAAACTCTCACACCAGGTTAGGCACTAACCACACGATAAAGAAGAAGATCGTGTTGGAGCTTATTTCATAAACCTTTTTGACAACTTTAGACCTGGCTGAAGTTTAACTGTGATCGAAGGTCTAGCGATGGAGACGTAAGACAGTCACAAGAGGTTCGAAACAGTTTACAGCAGCTATATCGTGTGTCGGCTCATTTCATGCACCTTGATCAAGTTTATACTTGAGACCTAGCTGGAGTATGAGTATCATCGCAGGTCTAACGATGGACACGAAAGGCAGTCACAAGAGGTCCGCAACACTTCAAATCTGCTCTATCGTGTTTATTTCGTACACCTTGATGAGAACTTTTAAACCTAGCTGGAGTATGACTGTCATCGATGGTCTAACGATGGAGACTGAAGGCAGTTGCAAGAGATCCTCAACAGTTTACAGCAGCTATATCGTCATTGGGCTCACTTAACGCACCTTGATGAGAACTTTAGTAATAGCTGGAGTATTACTGTCATCGAAGGTCTCATCGGCTCGGCTCGGCTAGGAGACGAAAACATTTGCAAAAGGTTTTCAAGAGTTTACAACATCTACATTTACGTGTTGTGTTGACCTGTTTGGAGTATGACTAACATCAAAGGTCTGACTTTGGAGAAGGAAGGCAGATGCGAGAGGTCCGCAACAGTTTGAAGCAGCTTTAACGTGTCGCGGCTCATGCCATGCCACTTGATGAAGACTTTCGACCTAGCTGGAGTATGAAATCGTCGAGTGCCCAAGGATAGAAACGTAAGGCAGTCGAAGGAAGAGCCCATAATTGAAAAAACAAAAGTATAATATTTTGGCGATTAATGTAACTATTCGAGAAAAAATAAATTGTTACTTACTTGAATCTGTACTATAATAACTTTTTTTTATAATAATAAATTTTTATTTATTTTCTCTCACAATTTATTTACTAATATTATAAAGCTGCAGAGTTTGTTTGTTTGGTTGGTTGAACGTGCTAATTTTAGGAACTGTTGGTTCATCTTACGCAGACGAAGTTGCGCGGGGCAGCTAGTACCAAAATAATTTGTAAATCAAACATATTCTTAAGGTAAGGTGTATTTATTTTGATTGGATTACAGAATATATATAGGTTCCCAAACACATATTTTGAATGTACACTGATTTAAACAAGAGTTATGAGAAAAATAAAATTTCTGTAGAAATTTTAAATTCCTCATATCTCGTCTTTATATCATTGTCCTTTCAAAATATTTATTTGGGAACATAGATAATACAATCGAAATATATATACACTACCTTATACACTAGGGAGGTTTGTATGAAAAACGCATGCTCCGCCGGCCCCTTAAGATAATTTCAAGCATTCTTAGTTCTTACTTATCAGCGGGACGTTTTACAATTAAAACTAACTATGTATCTTAACGCTAATTTTTCTAGATATTTCCGTGACTAGACCTAAATTCAGATGTTCACTTCCAGGTAGACGATAATCTAGTCTCTTATCTCTGTGATATCAATATTAAACTTTGTGGACAAAGATGCATACGTGACAACATAAACATAGATATTATCTTAAACTTAGGTATAATCAGGGAAATTAATTGTTCCGGTGGAAGCGGCAACCCGGCCCGCGAAATTCAAATTTTCTTAACTTTTTGCAATTTACCGGTAAGTATCAGGTCGAATAAAAAATATGATTGGCGATTGTTGAGTTACCTTTAATCATTAAAATCATCAATACAACCCTGTTAGTTCGTCTTATCCCATCGAATGACTATTTCATGAAAAATTCATTCAATCCTAAAACGTAAGATTGGTAAGTAGAATTTCGCGGTCTACGCTGTCGCTTCCATCATTTCCTTACAGTACACAAACTTACAACAAATCCACCCACATACGACATGTCAACATAATTGTTATCGAATGCGACATTGTTGCAAAACCTCTCGAACCACAAGTTCATCATTAAGCTCCGACCACACAGTCACACACGTCTGGTTAACTTAAAGGATTACTCCGCATTACTACATATTACGGCAGCTATCGGCAGGTTGCAGGTTACGCTAACCTGCTGACGTATTATGTAACACAGTTGCATTCGGAATGGCATGCAGATCATATGCGACGGCGAGCGTTACTCATTTCAAGAATAAGGGCACAATAACTAAACCACCGGAGCGTCTAAACTCAAAAATCTGGAGCGGCAGTCTCTAGAACAGCACTGAGATGTAAAGAAGCTTGTTAGTTTCTGGAGAACAAATTATTTTATTTTTCGCAAAACGTTCTATTTCTACGGAAGGAATTAAAACAACGGCGCGGTGGTTTTAGAAAAACACCAAAGCCTTCACAAAAATTGTGTTGAAATAATAGCCTCACACCAATCGTAATAACATTCCGAATACAACTGTGTTACAGAATACGCCCGCAGACTAACCAACCATGGCAGTCGATTGACTGCAGCAGGTTGCAACGCTTACGCAAGGAGCCGCTTGATTGATTGGACGATACTGTTCAATTACGCAAAACTAGTGCCGTCATTAATATAACACTTGTTAGTATCTCATTACCCTCGGTAATTAGTTGCGGAATCACATTTTACGAAGGAATGTTATTGCTGCGGTTAGACAGTCAAGAAAGGACTGGTCTTTCTCTTTTTGTGGGTTTGTAAAAGATGAGAAAATGTTAAGAAGACATGCCGCTTTCTTTGTTTTCTTTTAATTTTTATATATTTTTTTTATTTGTTTAATTTTTATTAGAAAGTTTTAAAAATACTGATAATTTTATGTGTTTTGTCCTGTGCGGGCTAATAAATGGTTTTTCTTTCTTTCTTTTTTCTTTCGCTTGTGTATTTAAGTAATAAAATGAAATGTCGAAAACTCGTGGCAGTCTCCCGATAACTATGTCAAAGTGCAGACACAAATTATATTGCTTTTTTATTTTATCCCACTACTGGGCAAAAGCCTCCTCTTTCTCCCTCCAAACCTTGAATACTAACAATTCTGTGTCACTATTCTAACTAATAGGTTGTTAGTTACGACTTAAAGTAGGGAAAAAATTGGGTTTTTGCACGTAAACTTTAATCAAAACGTATAAAACCGGAGTGGTAAAAAACAGGAAAGCTTTCAAAAACTTTAGCAGGATGCGACAAACGGCGCTACGCTGTAGAAGGACACGTGCTACGCCGTAGTAGCCCAGGCGCGTAGCGCGCTTTGTCAATTTATTTATGAATGTGTGAATCTTTACTTTGTTTACTTAATTTTATGTTATAACTCTTTTAGTTTTGGTTACTGTTATTGGTTTAGAAAAAGTACGATTGTAATTAAATAAATAAAATGAGTAAATGATTGGGGATTCGTCCTGATCACAGTTTTGTTAATTATATTTATATTTTAATATTGTAGATGTCGAGCTTACCCGGAAACACAGAAGATACCAGAGGGCCCTATAGGACAAACTTTCGTCAACTATGGGTAAGTGCAACAGCGGACGCAAACATAATTCTTTAACTTTTTTACTGTATTCACTATTTTTCATTGTCACTAAACTACATTCTATTAAAAAACAGGAACTTGACCAAATATAAAACTTTTTCTTAATATTAAAGGAAACAAGCTATTAATTATTTTAGTAATATATTTTTAGAATGCAACGAGTGCTTTCTTAGGCAGTACACTATCTAAATGAATTAGAAATAGTATGTAAAGTCAGTCATCGATTATCTGAGAAGATAAAGCAATAGCGGCATTTTAATTTGATTTATTATTTAGTTAATTTAACTATTTATCGATCTAAATCGTTGATAAAACTTTATGTAAGTAACTGTTATCGTACATATTAGAGGCATTAGACTTTTTTTTACCCCGGACGAGTTTATTTTATTTAATTATTAAGTTTATTTCTAGCCTGAAACACAGGTTCCACCTAGTTCAGGCAATAAGCAACAGTGCTTTATTTTCCTTGTTTTGATACTTAATTGTAAATGTGCCCCTTTTGATAAATAAACGATTATTATTATTATTTATACCACATTACAAAAATCTGTAATTATTGAGATCGAGTATATTTACTAGTCTTTGAAATTACAGTTTTCATTACTCATACTCGGAAAGTAGGTCTGAAGTTGCCTGAGGTTGAAAGTAATACTTTTCAGCCCTAGGGAGAATCGCTTTTAACTGACAGCTGTCAAATTATAAAAAAACTAGTTCTATTTTCACATTTCTATTGAACCATGAACATTGAACATTTCTATTGAACCATGAACATTGAACTTTCTAAATATACAGCCACTCAATTACAGCGCGATGTAAAATTGAAATAACAGAAAACATATAATTTTAATAACTTCATTATAATTTCGTTTCAACTATTTCTTGAAAATAACAAATATAATATTTAGCAAAATACTAACCATTTTTTCAATGTCGAAAACGAAAAATAGGTAATGGCTAAATAGCTGGCTGACCACAGAAAAAAAAAACAAAATAGGCGGGAAAGCGGCAGTCAGATCTTGATTTGTTTTTCGATTAATTCATGTTTTTATTTTCCTTGTATTCGTAATGAAAAGCACAGTGTTAACCTGGGGTTAAAGACTTATTTAGTCCCTCGAACAATTGGCGCCCGAATAGCCAAACCCCGTCTCGGGGTTTATTAAGTTACTTTCCCCCCTAGGGTCACAATATACTATTACGCCATAAAGCTCAGGATTGGTGCCCTGAAACAGTGACACAGGTCGCAGCAGACCACGAAGGAACGGAGAAGGCGGAACGAACTGAATGATTTCCTTGAGAATTGGAAAAATGTAGCGAAGAATCGTCATGCTGGAAGAAATGGCGGAAGGCTTTTACCCAGCAGTGGGACAACATAGTCTAGCTATAGTCATATTTTAAAAAAGGAACGTTGCAAAATAATATTACTGAGTCACTTCTTGATTATTTATTGTGTTCTCTCACTTGCACAGTCAATGAATGTTTTTGTTAAGAAATAGTACATTGTTACCCTAGGGGTGAAAGTAACTTATTTAGTCCCGATACGGTGAGGGCGCCAATAGTTCGAGAGACTAAATAAGTATTTAACCCGAAGTAAACTTAACCCGAGGTAAACACTGTGCTTTTCATTACGAATACAAGGAAAATAAAAATTAAAACACGAATTAAAACAAATCAAGATCTGACTGCCGCTTTCCCGCTTATTTTGTTTTTGTTCTGTGGCCGGCCAGCTATTCAGCCATTACCTATTTTTCATTTTTATCATTGAAAAAATTGTAAATATTTTGCCCAAATCTATGTTATTTAAACAAAATAGTTGAAACTAAATTATAAAGAAGTTAATTTAAAAAAAAAATCTTTAGTTAATACTAAATTTGATGTTATTTAAATTTTACATCGCGCCGTAATTGAATTACTGTATAGAAAGTTGGAACATGGTTCATTAAAAATGTGAAAATAGAACTAGTTTTTTTTAATAATTTGACAGCTGTCAGTTGAATGTGATTCTCCCTAGGGCTGAAAATTATTATTTTCAACCCGCTCTTCAGGCAACTTCTGACCTACTTTCCGAGTATGAGTAATGAAAAATAACTTGTATATCTAAACTAATATTATAAAGAGGATGTTTTTGATTGTTTGTTTGTTACGATATAACTCAAGAACTACTCAACCGATTTTAAATTCCTTTACCATTAGAAAGCTACATCCTTCAATTATATTGATTTCATGCAAATTAGCAGAGCTTTCACAATTTTCGCGGACGAAGTGCTCTAGGTATAAGCTTATGTCATGCAAAAACATTTGACAACACGCTGTATTACTACACCGAATAATCTAAAGACAATCTATGTTAATCTTGCTGTCTTACTGATTACTATATATGTATAATAAATAGGATTACACAATCCACTCCTTAGTTTTATACATACATATTTAATTAGTATAATCACAGATATTATAATACTGTATAATTTACTATACAGACAAAATAATAATATTTTGCTATGATTACATAGATTTTACGTGCGATATCGATGAACATTATTAATTTACGGGTTTTATTCAACTATAGGGTTTATTTATTATGAATCAGTTTGTGTTCCTGTTATTTATTCTACTAAAGTGACATACGACCGTCTTCATCAACTTACTTACGCATAACTGTTAGTTAATATGCCTACGTCTCGTGGCCATCGATGTTTCTGTAAACAAAGTTAGCTGGGAATATCCTATCCGCGTCACGTACTATCACTCGGAGGACTGAGATTCATAAAAAAAAAACAAAAGAAATCATTTCTGAGACGTTTTGTTTCCAACGGTCCGTAAGCTAAACTGTTATAGATAGAAGATAGCAACCTTCCGTTACCTGTTAGTAAGTTATTAAAAATGGCCGTTAATTATCTATGGTCAAAATCGCCTTGTTAGTGACACGAGAGTCAAAAGTCGAAAACGGACCCTTTCCGGAACTGTCAACCAAGGATTTTTAACATCAAACTATACACGTTCGGGCGCCAATAGTTCGAGGGACTAAATAAGTCTTTAACCCGAGGTAAACACTGGGCTTTCCATTACGAATTAAAGGAAAATCTCAACTCGAAAAAACAAATGAAGATCGGATTGCCGCTTTCCCATTTCATCGGACCTCTTAGGGAAAGACCACTTCACAAACAACAACACGCGTACTCCACAGGGAAATCAACAGAATCCGCGCTGCATAGCGTGATCTCCAGGATCGAATGTGCAGTGGAACACAAATGCTCGTCACTAGCCGTCTTCATTGACATAGAAGGCGCCTTTGACAAAACCATCTTCTATAGCATCAATGCAGCCCTCGAGAAACACGGGGTGGACCCAACCCTGCGAGGCTGGATCACAAATATGCTCCGACTGAGAGCGGTTCAAGTTAAGGTAAACGACACCACTAGAGCCATAGTGGCGAAGGGCTGCCCACAAGGAGGAGTCCTCTCGCCACTACTGTGGAACCTCGTAGTAGATAGCCTCATCAACCGCCTCAATAGCAGAGGCTACTACACGGTGGGCTATGCCGATGACCTGACTATAATAATAAACGGTACACATGAAAACACACTATGTAACCTTATGCGCCAGGCCCTAAGGATAGTAGAAGACTGGTGCAAGGAACACAAACTAGCAGTGAACCCCACCAAAACCGAACTCGTCCTCTTCACAAAGAAAAGGAAGCTGGCAACGTTGCAACTACCAAGCTTCTTTGGGACAACCCTTAGCCTATCGACTGAAACCAAATACCTGGGTATCTATTTGGACAAACAGCTTAACTGGGCAAAACACACGGATTACATTATCACAAAAGCCAGTATATCCCTCTGGCAATGCAAGAGACTCCTCGGGAGAAACTGGGGCCTAAGCCCCAAAATCACCTACTGGCTATACACCACAGTTATCCGACCAATTATCACATACGGGTCTTTAGTATGGTGGCCCAGGACCAACCTAAGTACGACCCAAAAGGACCTTGAGAAACTACAAAGATTTGCCTGCGTGGCAATCACCGGCAGCATGAGAACATCACCAACTGCTGCCCTACAGGTAATGCTGGGGCTACCACCCCTACACCTCGTCGTAAGAGAGGAGGCGGCCGTAGCGATCTTCAGACTCGAGTTAGCCGGCACCCTAAGAAACGACTCTAGAATAAAACATACACGCATCAAAGAAGATGCAATCAAAGAACAACCGATGATGACATCACCTATCGACAGAACTCTGAAAACTCACTGCTTCAAAAAACACTACAAGATAGAGCTCATAGAGGAGTTGTGCGACTACTCAGACACAAAAGAGCTTAGAATCTACACTGACGGATCAAAAACCAACGATGGGACAGGCGTCGGGGTGTTCTCCGACGACCTCAACATTAAAATATCAAAATCTCTTGGTAGATACAACTCTGTCTATCAAGCAGAGTGTGTAGGCATTATCCAAGCAGCACACGCTATAGCGGCCAGGGAGGTTACGGATACCAACATTCGTATACTCTCCGACAGTGCCTCAGTCCTTCAATCCCTAAAGAGTAACCAGATCACGTCGAGACTAATACTAGAATGCCATAAGGCCCTAGAACAAATCACGGTGTTGAATCACAACACGGTCACGCTGCAATGGATCAGAGGACACAGTGGATCACTCGGCAATGATGCGGCTGACGAACTTGCCAGAAGAGGATCCAGCACAAAACCCTACGGATCCGAGCCCATTGTGCCCATTCCCTTCAAGCAGCTGAGGAACTGGTTAAAGGATCACACCCGATTACAAGCAGAGAAATGGTGGGCCTCGGCACCAGGTTGTAGACAGTCCAAGGAAGCTATGCCATCCTTGGATCCAAAGCTGACCAGGCGCCTTCTGCGCCTGGACAGAGATAGCCTGCGTCTGGTGGCGGGGACCATCACTGGACACTGCTCGCTGAACAAACACTTCCACACCCTAGGTATCACTGACAGTCCCCTGTGCAGAGCGTGCATGGAGGCGGAGGAGACGGTGGCGCATGTGCTTTTGGAGTGCACAGGCGTAACGAAGATTCGCGAAGAGACCCTGGGAACACCAGGATCACTTGCAGATGTCCTGAGGAGACCGGGAAGTTTGATCTGCTTCTGGAGGGAGGTGGGCTGGTTGGAGTAATCGGCCACCATGGCTCACGCACAATGGTACATTTCAAGGACTAAGTGCGGAAACCTAAACCCCCATGATAGATAGATAGATAGACAATGGTGAATGTTTTGCCCGAATCTATGTAATTTTTTGAAAATATTTTAACTCTAACTAACAGATCTTGATTATGTAAAAATGGTGATGTAATCTTTTAATCTAACATTCTGCTAATTATTAATCGTGAATATGCATATTTTTATTAGACAAAACAACATAAAAAAATTAGCTATCTAATCATAAAAACAAACATTGCACCTTTTTCGTTTCCAGCTGTTTTGCACTTTCAAGTTTGCCGACTCGGTAAATGGATGGTTTTACATTTTAAATTAAAATGTAAAACCATCTTGATCTGATAAGAATGCTAGAAATATCTGGCATTTTACTTGAACCGCAAAATAACTGTCAACTTGTAACAATGCTAACCGAAATTATCACAGTAGATTGTTATCAAACGGAAATTGATTTGAAATACTTTCAGTGCCGTTGAATGTTGTTGCTTCACTGGAGATGATCACTCCAAATTACCGTTTTATATTTTCAGTTTTAACATACAGTATTATGGCAGGAAATATTACATAACTTATAATTTTGTCTATGGAATATTATGACTATCTAGTAATTTGATGAGGTAAACTTATATTGTCACTTACGGAATATCATCTGTGATTATTTTTGTTTTTTTTTTTCCGTGATTTTTGTTTTTATTTTTTGTCCAGTCAACCCGCGATCATTGCGCTTGCAACAGCGTCGAAATATCGGGAGTTCAAAATAAAAAATAATCACGGAACATATCTCGTTAGTGTAAGTTTAGTTTTAAACCGTGAAAGCTTAAAGAACAGTATTAATTGATTAGGTACTACATTAACATCTAATCATCGATTTGGGCCTCCTCGTTGGTTCAGTGGTCAACTGCTGAGCTTGAGGTTCTGGGTCTTGATTCCCAGGTCAGAGTCAGGCAACGTGTTATTCAGTTTTTACACAAGGAATTTCAACAGCAGCCGGAAGTTTGAATTTGTTCCGGTTCGATGAAAATAGGCTCATCCCTATTATGTGGGACTTGAGTCTTGAACAAAACTGGCGAAATGTTGGTATACTTTAAGTTATTTTGTATATGCTATTCATCGATTACAAATACGACGATTGTTTAAACTAACTAACGATATAAACATTCTCCCTTACCCGATAGTTGTGCTCAGCGATCTCCTTAGCCCGTGTGTTCCCCTGCGTGTGCAGACGCAGCTCCTCCTGGCGGCGCAGACGCAGCGCCTCGGAGTGCGCGCGCGCCTCGCCGCGCATGCGCCGGTAGCGCCGCATGCACAGCAGGCGCCGCGCGTGAGACTGGATCTTCACGATGGCCCACATCTTGTGCCCGTACGAACGGCGGACTAGGTAGCCGCGGGCTGCCGCCTGTGCGAGAGGTAATAAGTAGATCATAATATTAAATGTATGTAAGTATCAGTAGGATAACACTACTACTTGCTTTTGTTTATTCCAAAATATACGCATGATGTGTCGACGTTACCCCTTCAGACCCTGTTTAAAAAGGTTTTTCTTTTCCGAAACATCGGGAACGATGACCAAAGTTTCAAACATCTACAAAATGTAGAGGCAACAAGGAGTTCAATTTTTTACATGATAGGTATCATGATCATGTTAAAAAATGAACTCCTTGGCCTGTACCTCTTATAAAACCCTGCAATCCCTTCACTAAACCTAGTCCAGCATAAGTACATTTTATTTTAAAATTTTGATCAATTGTGAACGTACCTGTAAAGCCACAATGTGTCCACGAAGATGCCTGAACCGATGAGCCAGCACTCGTGCACGTATCAGAGCTTGCAGTCTCGCATATCCAACCTTCATCTTGTTATACCTAATCCTCTGCAGTTTGCCTCGCCAGTGACGCTGGATCAAAATGGCAGCCGCTCGCATCTTCAAGAACCGTCTGCGGTATACCCACCCTCGGATAGACCTCTGCAAGATTAATATCTTTCTCGTAAGCACTCTGTCTCGTTCTTGCTCCAAGAATAAGTCGTGAGCATCCTTCAGAAAAACTTTGGTGTGACCCAACTGATAGTCAGACTTGCCAAGGACTGTTGCACAGATCTTTGCAGTAGCCGAACGGCAGTCAGTCTTGTGTGCAGGTGGAACGCCGGATATCAAGAACCGGTATCTCTCAACGAACTCTTTGAAGCTGTGCCTGATGGGATACCCAGCTCTCCTGATTCTGATCGTCTCCATCATACCAGAGTACCTAAGTTGTCTGCAACAAAGACCGCGGTCGAACATCATTGGTTTCTTGAATTCATTTGGTTTGATACATCGGATGAAGAACGGCTGGCATGTTCCTAAAGTTCTCATCAATAAGTCCAAAGACTTCTTGAACTGCGTTGAAAGTGTTGGAGTTCGTTTCCGCGTTTCAGATCCCATCGCGATGTCATCCTGGAAGATATGCTGCAGGAATTTGTTCGTAGAAATATGAATTAATTGCAATAAATCTGCGCTAAACGTGTCTCGGTTCTTCTCGAGGAAACCTCGCGTGTCGTAAAACACAATCCCAGCGAAGTGGTTGAGTCCAAAACTAGTGTTTATGTCTGACTTTGGCTTGAGGTAGTTTCTGTGCAGACCGTGGGTTTTGTGTAGCTTAGCTAACATCGTTTGGTCAGTACCCTTTGGGAACTTCGACTCTTCATCAATTAAAGCCATAATATTCAGTTGTTTTAACGCAATTAAATCCAAAGCATCTTGATTGTCAACAAATTCGATATGCTGCCAGTTGATTCCTTCATGATTATATTCTTCTTGTTCTAATTTAAATATATGCCTAACAAAGAACTGTTGTAGGTTCTCGTTAGCAAAGTTGATACAGAATTGTTCGAAGCTGTTTTGATCGAAATTTTCGAAACCGAAGATATCTAAGACCCCAATAGCGGTTCGCATTGTCGACTTTGGTCTGTAGATAGCAGCGTTGATTTTCTTGACGATAGTTACAAATAACCGTCCATAAATACCTTTGACGAATGCGTCTCTGATGTCAACTGACTGGGTTTTACTGAGGGTCGATATTACTGTTTCTCCATGAGCAAACAGTGTCTTTCTAGTAAGAGCATCAATAAGCGACTGCATGGGTACACCGAGCAAAGTCGCTACCCTCCTTACATTAGCTTGTTCTATAATTTCAGTTGCATCTAAGTTATCGACGACTGTTGCTTCGTATTTAATGTTACCGGTGTGTAAGACAGCAGCTAGCAGTTTTAATATTTCCCATATTTCTGGCTCAGTGAATAACAAAACTTTCATGGCTGACCGTATGTCTGCAAATTCAGCAGCATCGTCTCTGCCTTCACAAGTGAGACTTCCTCCCTGGAAAAGAAATCAACGTTAGGTATTTCCGCCATAAAATCTTATTATGATATCTTATTTCAACGGAAGCAGGTAGTAATCTCAGGATTCCTTTTATTTAGACTCGATTATTATCAAATGAGACATGTTATGATACTAAATGACTAAACAATTATTTCTTATCAGTTATATTATCAGCTATAGTTATTCATGTTAATAAAATACCTGATAGTTAACTTCCAGTCTTGTTGTTTGAAACAACATGAACAATAACAATTGTTTTTTCTTTAAAAACAAAAAAATACATACACTTCCTAATTACTCCAGTAAGTATTTATTTCTTGCACTAGTAACGAAGCCACGGGTCTTATATCCACTTGGACTTCTACATTACTCACCCCAGATAAATATCTATATTCAGACGGATCAGTCAGTTCCAACTTCTTCTTCTCTTCTTTGGACAGTCCTGCCAGCAGGCAGTAGAACACATGGTAGTTTCTCTCCTCAGCCCCCTGGGAGACTATTCTAGACTTCTCTAGAAGGTACTGCTCGATCTTGGCGCCTTCGATGACACCGCCGTTGTTGAAGTGGATGTCGATGTACTTGCCGAAACGCGAGGAGTTGTCGTTTCTGACGGTCTTCGCGTTGCCAAACGCTTCTAAGATGGGATTTGCTTCTAGAATCTGAAGAAGAAATGGTCCATTGTTTATAATAGGATTAGTTTTTGGTGGATCAAAGAATCTATTGTATCATACAAAGTTCTCTTGTTTCTGCTGAGGATTGTGCTGTCGATGTTCGTGTTATTCGTTTCGATACTATTGATAATAAGTACGTCATAAACGATTTCAATTCAGATTTGAGGTATAGACATCATAGGGCACGCCACGATAGTAGGGCACGCCACGATAGTGGTGGTAAGTTCCCTCTTTGAGGAGTGGCTGGAGAGGCGCCACGGTGTCCTCACCTTCCGCCTGACGCAGGTCCTCACCGGACACGGATGTTTCGGGAGGTACCTGCACCGAATCGGACGGGAGGAAACGCCCGGGTATTTCCACTGCGAGGATCGACCAGAGGACACGGTGGAGCACACGGTGGAAGTCTGCCCTGCGTGGGCGGAGCACCGCCGTGTCCTCGTAGCGGCGATCGGCGGCGGCGACCTCTCGCGTCCGGCCCTGGTTCAATCCATGGTCCGGAGTGAGACGGAATGGGAAGCCGTCACCTCTTTCTGCGAAGCAGTCATGCTAGCGAAGGAGGTGGCGGAACATGAGAGGGAGAGAGCCTCTCTTCCCAGTCGCCGCGGCAGACGCTCGCGGGCCTGTGGACGGCTAGCTATGGGCTAGCTAGCCGTCCGTCCGTCTAATGACGACAGGCCGTGTCGACGGCGCGTTCGTGTTCCACGCGCGCCTCAAAGAGATGTCAGCATAAAGGGAGGGGCCCGCAAGGGCCGAAACCTGTCGGGGTTGCGGGCCTGTTCGAAAGAGATACCGCAGCCCCGGAACGTAAAGGGCGAGGAAGGAACATGGATGGGTTTTAGTCAGTAAAAGTCTGCCACTCCCTCCCGCTCCGCCCAGAGTGGGAGAAGTTATTTGAAGATTTCCCATACTAAAAAAAAGGTATAGACATCATTACCTAACATAAATCTGACAAATATCTACGAGTATTCCTAATTAATTATGCCCGAAAGATGTGTTTGATTGTTGATTTAAATCTTAAATGTTAATCTTTTTGTTTGAGATAATATAAGGAAAGAACGGTCACCCATCCACAGACCAACCTATGCAAGCTCGGGTTAACAAGTGAGGATTGATTCGAGCGGCTGTTATTAATTAGCCACGAGCTCCTCATTTTCCTTCATTTATTATCTTAAAACATATATTCCCAATTTCATCTACTTTAGAAT
Source organism: Xestia ashworthii (assembly GCA_950022955.1). NCBI lineage: Eukaryota > Metazoa > Arthropoda > Insecta > Lepidoptera > Noctuidae > Xestia > Xestia ashworthii. The sequence continues at coordinate 6,644,695 of OX465552.1, forward strand.
TTTGGAAACCAACCTGCTGTTCAATCCAAGAGTGCTTCCCACTAATAGCGGCAAGGTACTGCAGAATCAGTTTCGTTGACTCCGTCTTCCCTGCTCCCGACTCTCCACTGATGACGATGCACTGGTCCTGCTTGTATCGACGCATGTGCGCGTACGCATTGTCTCCGATCGCGAAGATGTGCGGAGGCAGCTCGCCGATCTTCCGCTCCTTGTACAACTTGATCTGGTCTGCCGTGTAGATCGGCAGTATTTGGTACGGGTTTACGGCCACTAAAATTGAGCCGGTGTATGTCTGAAATTGTAATTTTCTGATTAGTGATTAGTTTTAAATTTTCGGGTCTCCATCATTTAGGAATTTTAGGGCACAAGCTATAGATAAGGTATGACTTCGAAATTGCTATATCAATTTTGACAAAAATTCTCAGTAAAATTATATACTAAAACCTTCCTCTTGAATCACTCTATCTATTAAAAAAACCCGCATCAAAATCCGTTGCGTAGTTTTAAAGATCTAAGCATATACATAGGGACAGACAGACGAGGCGGGGAGACTTTGTTTTATAATATGTAGTGATTGCTTTATTTTTCTGTTGATTTTGGTTGTTTCTAAGATTGAAACATATTGTCACATTGGTATTAAAGCAAATGTAGGTCGACTATGCAACAATTTTTCGCATACATTAACTGAAGAACAGGCAACAATACTTTAGTTTTCTATTTTATCAGCTGCTTAGCTTTCAATTGTTTAAAAGACAAAGAAGTACTTGCACCATAGACTAGCTATTTGAATACAGAAGCAATTTTTTACGAAAATGAAAGCTTCCAGAGACATCTGTTTACCCAAATGAATACGTTAATCGGTATAAAAATACAGTTATATAATGAAGAAAGATATAAATTGTAGGTGTCACCTAACAATCACAGGACTGTGTGATTTCTCTTAATCTTAGTTTTTTTGACTATAGGTCAAGTGAAGACTACGTTATTTTAATTAATTAAGAAACCCGCCTCTCCATTTTGATAAATATTTGTCCCGTGGCGCCTGTCTTTGCTTAAAACCGGATTTGTAGGTTTTCCCCGTCAGACCAATAAAAAGATAAATGGACATTCACTAAAATACGAGAATTTATTAAGTCATCGCAACTTTTGGATCGATCAAAAAGGATAAAGTTACCAAGACGAATTTATTAAATCAACCAATCATAGTTCAGTATGTGTCTGTTCAGATTCTTCAAATTATTATGAACTAGAAAACGATGGCCATTCAGAAATTTGGGTAATTTCAACAGGTTGTTGATATGAAGCGAATTGTTACAATCCGCTTCATATTCATACTTAGCCACGTTTGTTAACATTGAAATGGTTCATGCCGAATGTGTGAATGATAATGTGAAGACTAACACAGGGAAATCAAAGAAAACACACATGTTGTAAAATAATCATAAACATATTGTTGCTGAGGTGGTCCGGAGGTGTGACGAGAGTGGACAAAGTACGACACGAGCATATCCGGGCTAGTTTGAAAGTCACCCATGCCTATACCAGAGGAACTAACCAAGAGCCCTCTCAGATGGTATGGTCACGTAATGCGAAGAGATGAGAACATGTAGTCAAGAAAGCACTGCAACTACCCGAATATTAGAGATAGAAGACGAGCTCCAGCTACTTGGTGGAATAGCATTACGAAGATCCTATTGGAGGAAGATCTGCTCGACCCGACAACCCAAGACAGACTGTCAAATTAGGAAACCGACCCCACCTAAAGTGGGATTGCGCTAGGAAGAAGAAGACACATATTGTTACATAGAACTGAGTGTGGAGAAGAAAAGGTCCATACCCATTGGTTGGGATCGATGCAGCAAGTCTTTCTCTTCCATTGGACTCATCTCAGTCATCATCACAGACATACCTTTTTTTCTTAGTCACTTCGCACGATACATCCATCTATTATGCTTGAGGAAGAAAAGCACAGAGTTTTGCAGTACGGAGTCCAGATTTGTGCCCTATGCCCTCTATAGATGGCATGTCATGTGCCACTCTCAAAAAGAGAGGCCTATACCCAGCAGTGGGTGTTTTCAGCCTATAGAGTTAAGACGTATGGAGAAACCTTTGCCAAACCGTTTGGGAAAAACAAGCAAGTGGTGATAAATGAAGTTATGAAAAAGTTCATACTTACATAAATGAGATTCTCACTGTATCTTATAAGTAGATTCCTGAGGATGCCGGCTTCGTGCAGGTCGCCGAGTGATATCATGTCCTCGACGCCATGCACGGAGGTGGCGTGCATGGCCTTGATGCGTCGCTCGGGTGGCAGCCATTGCTCGTGGCCGTCGTCGTCGCGGACCCGAATGCGTCGCCCTTCGGCTGCGAGTACACGAGCGCCGATCGCTACGTCGAACTCCCGACCAGACACCGGCTCGATCCATATGTAATCGCCCTGGAAATGAGACGTGCTTCGTTTAGTATCATGGTTTACAATGTTGGCTATTGACGTATGCATAGTATGAATCAAAGACAATAAGGCCAAAGATAGCTTCCCAAGTGTGGTGACCATGGGCACTGACTGATGTTTGGCTTTCAGTAAACTATACAAACAGGGTAAATACCCAGCTCATGGGTAGAAGAGGAAGAGAGGTAAAGTCCTTTCCAATCGTGAGTAGATAGTTCTATTCGAAGCCCTAATAGGTCAGAACATATAACTTTTCTTTTTTTTATCTTTAAGGGAAGGCCATAATAGCCAGCAGTGGGTGATTCCGGGCTGATATAATAAATATCGCTGGACATTAACACACAGCGCCACCTAGTGCCACACTAAGCAAAGCTTGTGTCGTGGAAACTAGATAGTTGATATACTACATGTATACTTTTTGTTTGTAAATACATACTTAACACATTCACTGTCCACGAAAAGACACAATAGTTAAACAATCGCTCTGAACCATATGTGGCTCATGGGACTGGAAATGGGTTATTATACATATAAACATCCGTGACTCGGAAACAAATGTCCATGCTCATCACACAAACATTTGCTCCTACCGGGATTCGAACCCAAGACCCTAAGAACGTAAGGCAGCGTCACTACCACTACGCCATTCGGGTCGTCAAATCAATAATGATGTAAATGATCTACCTATGCTACAAGAAGCAAGCATTTCTATATAATTATTTCATTACACACCTATTGTCCGTCACGATGTCGGCCTCTCAGAATCAACACAAACGAAATCAAATGACATTTTAATGGTCTATGTAATCTTGAAATCGAAAATCAGGTTTTTGACGAGTCTCCTTTTCGGGCAAAGTAATGATTGACGACAAATGGTCCCAGGCAACCATTCTAACCACTTTTTTCGCAATGCCTAATCGTTTTTGCTACAGATCCTAATAGGAATGGAAAAATGGTTGATCAGATCAGGTTTAGCCATTAGATCTCTTTAATGTCAACAGACAGCTTTCGTAAGATTCCTATGTTACATCTAGTTCCTGGTTTAAAGTACCTGGTTACTAGGAGAAGCTGACTTCTGAATTATTTATGTGAGATTGAATATATTATTTTGACTGTTTAAATGATGTTGCGTTTGTATATTCCAAGAGATCAAATTTCAAACACGCTTTTGACAGAAAATACGAGAGATCTAACGTGGAATTTGAAAAACTTAACTTTCATCCGATAAAATAAATGCGCACCTAAAACGTAAAAAACAAACGTATAAACGTATATGGCATGCTTGTAACTAAAGTAGATAGGAAATACGATTTTCACAATGATAATAAAACCTTAATTTAACTATTTTATCGAAAACATTGTTTTGCATTTACTTACATAAATTAATAAAGATTTCCAAGATACATAAAGATGTGATCAGACATCAAAAATAGTATCTAATAAAAAAAACCGGCCAAGAGCGTGTCGGGCCACGCTCACTGTAGGGTTCCGTAGCTTCCCAGACCATTAAAAATACCAACATTTTTCGTCAGCAAAAATAACTTTGTTTTTCATAGTATTTGTATGAAAAACAAAGTTATCATTTGCGTTTTTTTTGAAAAAGTGCTATATAACTCAAAAACTATTCAACTCATCAAGTTGAAAATAATTTTCCTAGAAAGTTCATATAAAGGTCTACTTCTGTGATTTTTTTCATATTTTTTAAACTTATGGTTCAAAAGTTAGAGGGGGGGGGGACACATTGTTTTTGACTTTCGGAGCGATTATTTCCTAAAATATTAATATTATCAAAAAATGATTTTAGAAAACCCCTATTCATTTTTAAATACCTATCCAACAATATATCACACGTCAGGGTCAAAATTAAAAAAAAAATCGCTCCCCACTTTACGTCTGGGGGAGGTACCCTAATAAAAATGTTTTTTTAAATTTTTATTTTTGCACTTTGTCGGCATGATTGATATACATATTGGTACCAAATTTCAGCTTTCTGGTGCTAACGGTCACTGAGATTATCCGCGGACAGACAGACAGACAGACAGACAGACAGACAGACAGACATGGCGAAACTATAAGGGTTCCGTTTTTTGCCATTTGGCTACGGAACCCTAAAAAGACCAAAATTAAGACGTAAGTCTTGTATTGATTGATCCTTCGGTAACTATCAAGCAACTGCAAAAGAAAATCGCGTCCAATTAAGTATCCGTAATTCCATATATAAGCAAAGTAAATTAGTAATGTGACATTGATTTATTTACCACTAAAGTATCAGTAGGTAAGTATCGTTATAATTTATTCGGTGTCACGGAAGATGCCACTGTATTTCTTTGCCGTCATTCGGATTTTTAGAGATTATTCGCCACGTTGTAGACTTGTAGGTATAAGGGTAGTATGTACAGCTGTTTTTTTCCAAAAGCTTTTCTGAAGGTAAGTAGATACCAAGCCGTTGTCGCATACAATAATGTAGAGCTATTTTCTTTATTTTCTATCTAGATAAAGATTGGCATATCATCATCTGCCATCCCTTTTCCAACTATGTTGGGGTCGGTTTCCATTCTAACCTGATGCAACTGATTACCAGTATTTCACATGGAGCGACTGCCTATCTGACTTCCACAACCCAGTCACCCAATACGATACCCTTTTGTAAGACTGGTTGTCAGACTATCGTGCTGCTGACTAAGCTGTAACGACTGTCAAACATCTACAAATGACAGCTGTAACCAACCAACTTAACGTGCTTTCCGAGGCACGGAGAGAACTCAGCATGTAATGAGTGGTCACCCATCCAAAGACCAACCAACAATAGGCAAGGGCGACTTAACCTAAATATTAGCTGATACAGGAATTCTATTAGTCCCTGAAAAACACTATCTGATCTCTAAACGGTAAGAAACATCTTACTTAGAGATTTCATTATCTCAAGAATATCTTGAATGCTTATTGAGGTAACTTCCAGCTTATAATAAACCGTACAAAAACTATTACGTGCCACGAGTAAAAGCCAGTAACATATAAAACTTGTAATCCACTAGAGCCGGAACTAATATAAAAAACAATGGTGTGTCTGGTGTCTCAGTATAAAGTTATAGAAAGTCGGCCGCGGCCCGCGTCCCTGTTGCGAGCGCGTCAATACCAAGCGACGACTATCTTAATTAATTGTAATGCTTATTCTTAAATGTACATCTTTTTTTATTACTTAATTGACGTTACGTGATTCTTTGAATATAGAATCTTCTTTTTGGTGTGGCGTTCTCTTTTTTTTTTTTGGAGTAATCAATGGTTGAATGGTCCGTCCGCTTATTCTTTTGATTTGGGACATGACACTGGCTGCGTTATTTAAAGAAGTCGTGTGACAATTGGACGGTTCGAGCCAGCTTTAGGGGTTAAGTAATCTCGAAGCATTATATTGTAAGAATGTCAACATAACCCAGTAACTGCAAGATAACTAACAACGATATTAGCTTGCTTTTTCCGATATCATGTATAAATCAACTCTAATAAAAAATCTCTGCAGTGGCACTTTATACAACTTCTGTAAACTTGGTATTACTAATCGTATGATTCAAAGTGAATGGACCACGATGACTGAGCAGACTGAATCACAATTTAGTAATCTTAATAACACTTATGTTTCTACTATTATTAGTTTACTTACTCAAGTAAGTACTAGCTTATTTCCGCACGTGGAGTTTGATAATAATTGTCCCTCGGATAAAAAGTCAGTGTTAATCCAGGTTACAAACAAAAACAAAACAAAACAACAACAGGTTATAAACTATCTGTGTGCACAATGTCATCCAAATCAGTTGAGTGTCAGTGATTATACAACGTGTAACGTTAAATGCGCAAAACCTAAAAATAGTTTGATCAGAATCACGAGCGGAATCAATTGAACAACTTTTTAATATACCTAGGTCACATTTTTCAAAAAAATCTTCATTAAATGTTTGTCTGTCTATTTATTAATAGGTCAAGCCATCACGTGCGCAAACCCGCCAACATAGGTAAACAAACAAACGGAAAAATGTTTGTCGTCCAATTTAAATTTTCTCATACGCAGAATAATAATAGTTCTTGCCAGTAAAACTAAAACAGCACATAAAACCTTCAAATTTAAAAAAATGTATTTTTTTTCTCTCAGAGTTAGTTCAATTGAATTAAAAATCATTTGGGGTGTCTGAGGTTTTAACGTTACACGTTGTATACTTGGTTACTTACCTAATGCACACTTTAACTATAAACTTACACACAGGTATGAATTTTAGTAATAGTCACTAATAGTAAGTTACCTCAAAGAATATGGTTTCCAACGCAACATCCATGGTTTCCGTGACATCACAATAGCGAATAATGGCGAAAAAAAAACAAAATCAATTCGACATAACCTCTGTGCTTCTTGTCGATCGATAGGTTTATCTGTAACTGACCGCGATTCTCTCGGGGCATTCAGTAGTTAAGTTTATTATAGTTATCAATCACCAGAGAACCATTCGTTCATTGAGTTGAACTTGATTCATAGAACGTGTCGTAAGAGTTTATTCATTGACGATCGTTGAGATGAATTTGCTTTGAATAAGGAGTTAATAATTGATAATTTGTTTTGATGAATCTTTTGGGAAAAAAGGTTAAGTAAAAAAATTTAATTAATTTTAAAGTACAGTAAGCCCGATAATTACAATGTAAACGCTAAAGAAATATCTCTTATCTTTCACAGTCTAAATAAAACCTAGTATTGTTATAATTACCACAGTATCCACAGAGTCTGCGTATGATTAATAATGAAACATTCATAGACTTTCGAATATAAAAATGATTGGGTTTCAAGCACTTTTGCAAGCCTCCAAACTAATTCTTCTGCTTATTCTTATTATGAGTATATTAGTGTCTCTGCTCCTCATATGCCAATTACTTTATAAAAGACTGCCGAGGTTCCATCTCTACAGTGTTACATACCCTGTAGCCTAGGTACCTATCTAAATGCTAAGATAACGTACGATGGGAAATAGTCAATTGATTCATCGAACAAAGCGTACCTATAGCAAACGGATTATTCAACGTAATGTTTGTAAGTAATGTTGATTGTTAGTAGTACCAGGATTGGAAATAGCAGTTACCACCTCTTTTGTTTTACTTAAAGTACCTAAGGATACCATTTCCTAACATCCGGTGCTGAATAGAATATTTGAAGTTGAGAACGTTAAGTTCTAAGGGAAATATTAAGTAATGCTAAAGTAAAAGTTACTGTATTATTTGAATTTAAAATTTCTCAGCATAAGTAAAATGAAGTACCTAAATTCTGAATTTCACGGGCCGTATTAAAGGAACTTAAACTGAAACCGGGTTTTGTTTCATACCTACTGCTAGAATATCATTGCCTACTGCATGAAGTAAGAAAAATCTTGATACTTGGACTGGCACAGTCCCTCGAATGCATTTGACTGCCGTAAACAGAAGTTAAACAAGCGCAAGACCCGCCCCCAGGCTCGATGGAGCTGCCGGGGCTGCGGGACTGTTCGAAAGAGAGACCGTGGCCCCGGAACGTAAAGGGCAAGGAAGGAACATGGATGAGTTTTAGTCAGTAAAAGTCTGACACTCCCTCCCGCTCCGCCCAGAGTGGGAGAAGTCATTTGATGATTTCCCATCCGAAAAAAGCTGCCTGGCTGCGGCTGGTAGAAACTGGATGAGAGTTGCCGAAAATCGAGTTGAGTGGCGTCCGATTTAGGAGGCCTATGTCCAGCATTGAATTACTGTAGGCTGATGATGATGAAACAGAATTTTTGTCTTGAGTGGATGGATGCTACTGAAAGTGCATAATCGTCGCATTTTGGGCCAGTTCCATTTAGACTGCCATTGATAACGCTAAGATGGAGTAGATAGATAGAGATACTATTGGGTACACCTCTGAACAACATTATGTTATGTTATAAACATATAAATAATAGTTATCAAAATTATTTTACAACCTATAGCTTATCAAATAATTTACACATCATTAGTAATTCAATTGAATACACAGTCACCAGTGTCGAATGCTAATATAATATGAATAAACCGTGTTCTTGTTTAGGATATACTTTCTTTACCGGTTTATCAAATTATATTGCTTTCTAAATAATGTATGGTCTTCGCTTGTTATAAGAAAGTTAGATTTGAATGTAAATATTAAGCAGAAACTAAAGAAAACTTGACATTTACAGCTTGTATATAAATATGAACTCTTGTCTATATGATTAACATAACCCAAGCAAAAACAAAACAAAAAAAAAGGTAAACTGTCTAGATTTTTAAACTGGATGTCGATGTCGACATTCTACGTTGAAATATGTATTGACAGTGGAGAGGTGAATATCCTAAAACAATAATTGGGTTGACGTCGAGTTCGATATGTTTCATGATTTTCCGCTACGATAAAGCATTGTCAGTTGCACCATAATACTTATTATTGTAATTTGCCTAGGCAAATGATAATATAAGTAGAAAAAAGCGGGAAAAGGCTCAAAGGTCGGTTTCCAGAATAACTGGATGCAACTGAATACCGTATTTCACAATACATAGCGTCCGTCTATCTTACCTCCATAACCCAAACCGAAGCCCACCCTAAGGCATGATATATGCTGAATAATATTTAGGTAAGTTATTTTTAAAGAAAAGTTCAGCACACTAAAAATAGTAAGTACTTATAAAAAGTAATATTTTCAAAACCACGCACATTAATCTTTGCGTTTGAAGAATCTGCGACGTCATTGCGATATTATCAATAGAATAACAGTTAACAATTACTATCTAACTGCAACTTTTGTCGTTAAACAAAAACTTTAAACGTTACGGCCTCAATTATTACAGTTAAAACATTTTTGAATATGGAAGAGTGAATATGTGGCTGAGGTCTATAGTAAAGACTGTGCTCACCGCATTCGGTTTTTGAATTTTGAATACTTCGTGAAAATTAATATGTGAGCCTGAATACAAGACTTACAAAGAATCATCCATCTTTTCAACCGACTTCCAAAAAGAGGAGGTTATCAATTCGTCTGTATGTTTTTTTTTTTTTTTTTTTTTTTTTTTGTGTTTGTTACCTCATAACTTTCGACTGCGTGAACCGATTTTGATGATTCTTTTTTTATTTGGAAGCTGGTGCTTCCCATGTGGTCCCATTTTAATTTGCTGAAGATCTGATGCTGGTCTTAGGAGATATACAATGGAACTCTTCAAAAATGTACGGCAAATCTGCAGTGATTGCTGTTATCGCTTGTGGGTTTATTCTTTATACAACATCATGACGTAATATCACGCCTGTATGCTCTGAGGGGGTACGCAGATGTGTACAATACACCCAGATTTCGACAGTGTTTGTTACCTCAGTACTTTCGACTGGGTGAACCGATTTTGATGATTCTTTTTTAATTTGAAAGCTGGTGCTTCCCGTGTGGTTATATTTTAATTTGCTGAAGATCTGATCCGGACCTTCGGAGATATACAATGGAACTCTTCAAATATACACGGCAAATCTGCAGTAACTGTAGCAATCGCTTGAATGTTTATTGTTTATACAACATCATGACGTAACATCACGCCTGTATGCTCTGAGGGGGTACGCAGATGTGTACAATATTCCCAGATTTCGACAGTTAGGTGTATTAAGTTCCATTTATTGGGGATAAGCCTATTACCTTGACATGTATTGTTTTTTTTTATTTTATTGGCAAGGGTACTTCAAGGGTAGTTTGATGAGAATTTGGTTAGGTTCTGATTATGGGATCCATGACAAAGGAACGGAACTCTTCAATTCTTAGAAGCAAATTAACGATACTCAGCCAAATCTTTTAAAGGCTATCCGGATATTTGAGTCACGTACCATAACGTCGTTATTAACCGACTTCAAAAAGGAGGTTCTCAATTCAATGTTCCCCGATTACTCGAAGATGACTGGACCAAATTTGTTTTTTAATTGTTTGAAAGGGTAAACTTCCCAGAAGGTCCGATAATCATCAAGTCAGGATCCTGATAATGGGATCCTGGAGAAATAGAGAGAACTCTTCAAATTTAATAGGCCCACCAGAAGCGATTTGGGTAGTTTTTGAAAGAGTACTTTCTCAGAGTGATCCCATTTAAATTTGGTAAAGATCTGATGAAGAACTTCGGAGAAAGGCAACGGAACTCCTCATTAAATGTAGCAAATGTGTGTCTCTTACTGGGATTGCTGAAATCTCATGTCTGTCTATTGTTTACACCAGTTCATAACAAAAAATCACGCTAGTTCGCTGTGAAAGGGTATGCACATATTGTGAACCACTAAAAAGTGAAAAATAAAAACTTTTTTGCAAAAAATAAAACCGACTTCACACAAAAAAGTGAAAAATAACTTTAGCTTCTGAAGTCGGTGACAAAAAAATTAAATCAATCAAACAAAGGTCACCGATTTCAGAAGCTAAAGTTATTTTTCACTTTTTTGTGTGAAGTCGGTTTTATTTTTTGCAAAAAAGTTTTTTTATAGCAGCTGTCACATGTTAGTAAACACGAAAATGCGACCACGACATTTCTAGTATCCGTATCGAAAGTTTCGCAGACTAAAATGACGGAAGGACCAGTCCAAAACATTGACTAAGCGACGTAAGTCGTTTCGTTTATGCAACTCCTTGACAATTTATTAGGACAATAAACAGATTACTGAATCGATATGAAGCGAGTTGATTTTGAAACCCGAGCTTCGGTCCTAGGTTCGCTCCCACTCACGGAACTTTACGAGGCATTGTGTCCACTCTCCCTCTCGTTTTGGAAGTTGACCAGCTCGCCTTGCCCATTTCTGCACACTGCTTAACACATACCTACCTAAGTAGTATTTAGCAAGGCTGTTTGTTAGTGTTGGTTTATTTATTTATTTATTGACATTTTTTTTCGTCTTTTTTCATAGACAATCCACGGAAGAAGACTTAGGTCCATGTTCACCAAAAAGATGACAGTCTGATTATCTAAAACAGCTGTTTAAAACACATTTTTGTATTGTAATATGTCACAGTGACAGCTGTTTTTAGCTAATCAGGCTGTTATCTTTTCGGTGAACATGGACCTAAGTGTACAGTAACTATAAGAAATAACAATAAAAAATAATACAATTAAAACAATACTATATATTATTATATTATGAACTAAACAAAATAATCGAGATTGGTCTTAAATTAAAAAAAAAAACAAGGCCAAGTTGCCAATGACAAACCAGACCAGATTTTTGTAGTAATTCCTTTTAGGAAAACTAGGATAATTTGATGGTTTCTCCATGATATCTGAGTTAACTCTAGTTTTAATAATAATAATATTGGCTTGAGCTAGCGCCATGTTTGGGCCATAAAATTTAGATTGATTTAGACGAACAGCAACTGTATAATTTGAAGCAAATATTTAAATTTGACTCGAATTAATTATGAATCAATTTACATTGCCGGATGTAGCCACTTTTACTGCACATTGTAACCCTACAATGTGAAATGGCTATCATAAATCACGTAATTTGTGATTGCTTGTCACACCCATGATTAAGTTACTTCGTTGACCGTATCGAATCATTAGAAATTCTCAAATTGACGTTTCCCAAAATGAGAATTAATACTTTGACTTCGCTATGTGAGAGTGTATATGTATACTTGTATAGTGTGTATGCATGTATATGTATTGGTCAGCGAGGTGAACGCCCTCAGTGCTGGATTCTGTGGCGGGCTGACGGAATGTGTTGCCAAACGCACTGATCGGAACTCGGCGAGAATGTACCGCTTTGGGCGCAAGTAGGTAGCTCTAGCTCACATCGCGTCACCGTCCACGGTGCCGACAATCAATTTTTTTTTTAATTTTAATACGCGGAAGTAGCAGCTTTTGACAGCTAAACTCTTTTTACGAGCAATCACATTAAAATTGCCAATTAGTGAATTTCCTATTCGATTCCGTCTGTTTAAAAAAAAAGTGTATCATTCAATGTCTGCTGAATCAATTTGTTTGAAATTCTAGTTGAATTCGATTTTTTTTCTTCATAAAATTGATGCGGCTGATATCCTTGTTGTGAAACATTTAAAAAGTTATAAGAAAACACCATAAATTAGCAAATTAAGCAACCTTTTAAAATATTAAATGGGTAATCAAATTTTGTAAATCGTTGTTTTCATTTGGCTCGACAAAACGAAACGTGGCCTAAAGGACCCATCATGATGGTACCTACCTAGCTGCATGCCTAATAACAATACAAATCATTAACTCTGGCACTCTGGCCATTCATGTCAAGTTTTACGCCTTGAACTCGAACCCCCAGTTAAATTGCCGCCATCTCAACATCTAAGCGGCATCCGGTTCGCTCGTATACACCCATAATATTATGTGTGAGCCACAAAACTGGAAGCTATCTTCGACAGCCTTTCTAAAGATTTCGACTTAAACACCGTAGGTACTTACTTATGAAGGTGTGTACTACGTATGCGTCTCGTTTGTTTACACTGAGAAAAACTTAACTATATACCTCCTAGTCAGCTGCCTGACTGCTTGTATTATGAAAGCAAAGAAAATTTCAGTAAATACTGGAACTTTCATTGATTTATATCTTAACGATTTTAAACAATTAATTTTCTACACTTGATTGACTCGTGAACTGAAATACTTACCCAGTAATGTAGTCTGAAATTACATGTAATTCCCAAAAGTGTTTATCGACATTATTCGATTGTCAAAAGGGAAGAACGTTATATTAGAGGAAGAAGGGAGGAACGTTATATTAGAATTGGTTTTATGACTTCAGATAAATTTAAGTTAGAGCAGGTGAAGGCCCTTCCCCATGACTTCTAAATCTTTGGATCCTGAGCCAATGTGCCAAAGTTTAAGTTATTTGAACAAATCTTTTATCCCAACTTTTTTTTTTGTATTGGGTTGGAATTATTTTGGTCCTTCGGGCCAAGTTTACCAAACTGTTCACATAAATCAAAAAGTGCACTTTGTTGATTTTAGGTCACTAGATGCTGATTCTTTAGAATCTTATGTTAAAGTAAACGTACCCTGGTAACGATCACCATGATGACGGCGGCATGTGGTCACCGGCACGATCTGAAACAAGCAATAAACCATTATTATTCACCATAAAGTGGGAGATAATGATAATATTACAATATGCTCGACAGGGCATAACTCTGGACTCCGCGCTCGTCCTCTGTAAGGCTAAGGCTGACAGACAGACGACAAAATGAGTTGTACCCATGTTGTACCACTTGGCGGTTGTAAGACTTGTTTTAAAGTCTCTTTAAATCATTTAATTTGTCAAATGTTTTTTCAGAACCAACCCGAATTACTATAAATACTGCTACGTGTATTGATAATGTTTTCTGTTGCTACTACTACTTAGCTAAATCCATCGTAAATTACCTTCCCTCAGATCACAGCGGACAGACTGTTGCTTTCGCGTCTAATATACAATTACAAAGAATTCAGATACAAACCAGACAAATAACACCCAGCAATCTAGAAAAGTTTAAAGTAAATTAGCAAGTTAAATATACCAGGCCGTATTGGAAACAATGTAAATGAATTGTATGATGAATTCTTTTCGGTAGTGCACACCGAGGTCAATAATACTTTGAAACAGAAAACTAAAACTATTGGCCCAAAGTTTAATTTCAGTGACTGGGCAACACAGGGTACTATGAAAAGTAGGGAACGTTTGTTTGAGCTGTACGGCCTTAAGTCTAATATCAACACAGAAACTTTTAGTAAATATGTGGCTACGTACTCGAATTTTTTTTCAAACTCTTGCAAGATAGCCAAGTCCCTTTTCATTAGCAACAAGATAAAATCAGCCGATAACAAAATAAAGGTGGTTTGGAAAATTATCAACAGTGAAACAAATAGATCTAAAAAACCAAGTAATGACATAACACTAGAGACCTCACATGGTCTCGTGAGCTTTAATAATGAAGTTGCTCAAGAATTTGTACATTTCTTCACCAGTTTCCCACTTAAAACTACGAAACGATAAATTCCTCTCCCTTGCAACAAATAAATTATTCTTATTCTTGCTCTCTATAGAATTATTGAAGGCGAACGTTTCAGCTTGTTGAAATGAATTTAAATTTCATCACCCCATAACAATCATAAAGGCTTTTAAGCAAATCAAGATCAAATTAACCGAAGATCTATGGGGTATGTCTATCAAAGCTTGTACCTCTATTGTTGAGACTGTAGCACCGTATTTAGCCTCAATATTTAATTTATGCGTGGATCAAGGGATCTTCCCGGATCTAACGAAATTGAGTAAGGTAATACCGCTTTTTAAATCCGGGGACAGTAAAGATTCCAATAGTTATAGGCCCGTATCCTTGTTGCCGGTTTTCAGCAAGGTGTTTGAAAAGATTTTAACACCAATAAAATCTTACACGACCAACAGTATGGTTCCACCAAAGGACGTTGTACGACTGACGCCGGTGTCACTTTATTAAAACATATTTACTGCGTGGGAAGAGGCACAAGATGCCATAAGAATCTTCTGTGACCTCTCGAAGGCATTTGATTGCGTAAATCACGAAACCCTGATTTTGAAGCTTGAGCATTACAGTTTAGGTAAGCTTGCGCTCAGTTTAGTAAAATCTTATCTGAATGATAGACACAGCATGTGCAAGTAAAGGGTGTAAATTCTGTGGGTTTAAAAGTAAAAATGGGTGTACCACAAGGTTCGATATTGGGTACCTTCCTCTTTTAGTATACATTAATAACCTACCCTATTTGTTTAAAAACCACCCGCAAATGGTATTGTTTGCTGACGATACTTATTTAATACGAGTATTTAGGATAAACAGACGTGCCACAAATATTGACGACGTAAATAACGCCCTAACTGCAGGTTCATAATTTAGTACTAAATGGGAAAAAAACTAAGTGCATAAGATTTGCTTTACCAAATCTCAAAAGTACTGATTGTGACACAGTATTGAATCAAGAGAAACTTAAATTTGTCACTAAAACGGTTTTCTTGGGAATTACGCTCGACCACAGGCTAAAATGGGGTCCTCATTTAACATCTCTTGCAGGCCAGCTGAGCTCAGCAGCATATGCTGTTAGAAAAATCCGTCAATTTACTGATGTTGATACGGGAGGCTAGTCTATTTTAGTTATTTTCACAGTATTATGTCATACGGTATTTTACTATGGGGACGGGCTGCAGACATCGAGTCTATTTTTATTCTGCAGAAAAGAGCCATCAGAGCCATATATGAATTGCGTAGACGCGATTCTCTAAGAGGAAATTAATATCATGACAGTACCTTGTCAATACATCTACGAAAACATCTTGTACGTAAGGAAAAATCTGCATTTATTCAGTAAAAGAGGTGACAGACACCACTATAATACTAGAAATAGGGACCAACTGGTTCAGCCAGGTTTCAGGTTTGCTAAAGTAGACTCATCTTTCATGGGGTACTGTTTAAAATGTTACAATAAAAAACCTCCCCACATTCTACAACTGAATGGGACGAAATTTAAATAATGTGTAACACGCACACTATGTAGGCAAGCATATTATAAGTTTGGGGATTACATCCTACTAATATTATAAATGCAAAAGTTTGTGAGTACCTATGGATGGATGTTTGTTACTCTTTCACGCAAAAACCACTTAATGGATTTGGATGAAATTTTGCACACAGATAGTTTATAACCTGGATTAACACATATGATACTTTTTATCCCGGTAGTAAGATCCCATGGGACAATTATCAACTTCAAGCGGGGGAACCTGCTGGCAGAAGCTAGTTGAGAATAAAAATGCTTTGGTAAATGCTGGTCCTGCTCCGCAACCATATAGGGCAAACAAATTGGACAAATTATTGTGGTAGCTGCAGAAGATTGTAAACATATTCTTGCATTGTATAGATTCATCTCTTAGTATTGTATAATTGCATAGCACATGTGTACCATGTACTGTGAAGCTACTATTTGCATTTAGTTATCTTTCATTGACTTGAATATGCCTTGGTGGCTGAGAGAATGTCATGCTCGCTCAAATGTCTCGCTGATAGTGGCGGATGGGTCGGGTCATTTAGTTCCCTTCAATATGGTTGAATTGAATGGCGCTGATCCATGCGTCATGTTCGTGAAAGGGCGCTGTCAGTTGGGACTGGTCATCTCTTGGCTGCTACGGATCGTTTGAATTACTTTATTTTTAACCGACTTCAAAAAAGGAGGTTCTCAGTTCGACCCGTATGTATGTATGTATGTATGTATGTATGTTTGTCCGCGATTATCTCGCGTTTGGCTGAACCGATTTTGATGCGGTTTTCAGAAAAGTGTTGGTTACATTCTGGGGAAGGTTTTAGTGTGTGACACTAATGGATATCCCGTGACGTTGCCGCATAGATCCCGTTTTGCTTTCTTGGATTGTAGATTTTGAAAGACGAGTGTATGTTTGTCCGCGATTATCTCGCGTTTGGCTGAACCGATTTTGATGCGGTTTTCAGAAAAGTGTTGGTTACATTCTGGGGAAGGTTTTAGTGTGTGACACTAATGGATATCCCGTGACGTTGCCGCATAGATCCCGTTTTGCTTTCTTGGATTGTAGATTTTGAAAGGCGATTGTATGTTTGTCCGCGATTATCTCGCGTTTGGCTGAACCGATTTTGATGCGGTTTTCAGAAAAGTGTTCGTTACACTCTGGGAAAGGTTTTAGTGTATGACACTTATGGATATCCCGTGACGTTGCCGCATAGATCCCGTTTTGATTTCTTGGATTGTAGATTTTGAAAGACGATTGTATGTTTGTCCGCGATTATCTCGCGTTTGGCTGAACCGATTTTGATGCGGTTTTCAGAAAAGTGTTTGTTACATTCTGGGGAAGGTTTTAGTGTATAACACTAATGGATATCCCGTGACGTTGCCGCGTAGATCCCGTTTTTCTTTCTTGGATTGTAGATTTTGAAAGACGATTGTATGTTTGTCCGCGATTATCTCGCGTTTGGCTGAACCGATTTTGATGCGGTTTTCAGAAAAGTGTTCGTTACACTCTGGGAAAGGTTTTAGTGTATGACACTTATGGATATCCCGTGACGTTGCCGCATAGATCCCGTTTTGATTTCTTGGATTGTAGATTTTGAAAGACGATTGTATGTTTGTCCGCGATTATCTCGCGTTTGGCTGAACCGATTTTGATGCGGTTTTCAGAAAAGTGTTTGTTACATTCTGGGCAAAGGTTTTAGTGTATAACACTAATGGATATCCCGTGACGTTGCCGCATAGATCCCGTTTTTCTTTCTTGGATTGTAGATTTTGAAAGACGAGTGTATGTTTGTCCGCGATTATCTCGCGTTTGGCTGAACCGATTTTGATGCGGTTTTCAGAAAAGTGTTTGTTACATTCTGGGAAAGGTCTTAGTGTATGACACTTATGGGTATCCCGTGACGTTGCCGCATAGATCCCGTTTTTAACCGACTTCAAAAAAAAGGAGGTTCTCTGTTCGACTCGTATGTATGTATGTTTGTCCGCGATTATCTCGCGTTTGGCTGAACTGTTTTTGATGCGGTTTTCAGAAAAGTGTTGGTTACATTCTGGGGAAGATTTTAGTGTGTGACACTAATGGGTATCCCGTGACGTTGCGGCATAGATCCCGTTTTGCTTTCTTGGATTGTAGATTTTGAAAGACGATTGTATGTTTGTCCGCGATTATCTCGCGTTTCGCTGAACCGATTTTGATGCGGTTTACGAACAACACACAAAGTTCAAGTAGACGTGGATTATAATTGTTTATCATGCGATCGCTCTCATTTCTTTTGAGGTTGCAAAACCGGCCTTTGTTTGCCAAAGTTTCATCCGGACCAGTTCCGGATCCGGAATTCAGTTTCTGTCTTTATAGGTCGTGGAAACCCAAATCGGCAAATAGGTAATTCTCGGTTCTTGGAACGTTCAGTTAAACACAGAGGTAGGATACTGACTGTTTATTCGTAGTTAAGTCTACCCACATCATTACATATCAAAATACCCTACATTTTCCCCCCTTTAAATCCAAGATTGTTATCCTTAATAATATGTAAACTACTTTATTTATAAAATATCAACACTGGTTTGCTTAACATAATATTAACACTCGTTTACATGCTATTTTACTCATGTCTAGCTAGGTTGTAAGCTCGCAGCGCACGAGCTGAAGCACCCTGCCACCTGCGGCGGAGGCGTCGGAGAGTGAGCAGCGAGCGAGCAGTTATTCGCGCATCACGTTCATCACTCGTTTCAAAAGACCCGTTAATAGATGTGTGAATACACTGAGAACTCAAGCGTGATTCTGTATCGGTAATCGTTTCCGATTCGCGAGACAATGCATGTCGCTCACAATCAGCGGACAGTCGCGCATCACGTTCCGCACTTGTCTCTAGAGACCCAGAAGCAGATGCGTAGATACGCTGAGAACTAAAGCGCAATTCTCTATCCGTGAACGTCTCCGACTCGCGAGGCAATGCATGACGTTCACGATCAGCAGTCAGTCGCGCATCTATTCTTCACTGGTCTCTAGAGACCTGGATGTAGATGCGTAAAAACGCTGAGAACGCAGGCGTGCTTCGCGATCCGAAGAGGTTTCCACGGAGCAAGTTATACTTAAGGCATACTTATTCGATAAAATAATAAATGGAAGTTTTGGCCAGTAGAGTCAAATTTGCAATGATATACCATCGTCATCGAAAATCAGTCTTAAACTGTTACCGCACCGCGTGATTATGTTATTTTATACAGTGAAATAGCTTTGCAATAATTGTACATCAGATGTTTCTGATCTTCGATTTTTTATAAGTCAACAGGAAATGCCCATCAGACCGAACAACTTTTGATAAGCGCTGAGAAGTTTGCTCATCAGTTGCATTGGCTCTACTCTGACGAGCATGTTCACGCATGGACAACAAGCGCAGAGTATAGTTTGCTCCTCAGTTTCATTTGCCCTAGCTTGACGAATATGTTCCCGCATGTGTAACAAACGCTGACTGGTTTGCTCCTCACATTTGGAGGCTCATGGGCGTTCTCACGAAGTTTTGACAAGCGACCCTTTCTTTGCTCATCAGTTTCTGCAGCACGAATAATATGTTGACGATCTCTTGCAGCATCAACTCGTCGCTTTTTTTCATCGGGAGTTTTCATTCTCCCTTGTGCGACATTTCCTTAAACCATCCTTCGTTTTTCTACCTAGGCCCATAGGCACACTGAATAATAGTAGATATGTCAATGTCATAATTACAGACTGATACAAGTACTACTCTAAAACTTATCACTAAAAACCTACCTTTAAAATAAATGGAGGACCTAACTATGTCATCATCATCATCATCGGCCCATTAATGTTCCCACTGCTGGGACAGGCCTCCTCTCTGTGAGAGGGAACCTAACTATGTACAAACTATAAATTATCCCAAAACCTAAAATAAATGGAGTACCTATCACTAAAAAGTATGAAATAAAAATAAAATAAAAAAAAAATAAAAAAAAAAACAAAACAAAAATGAAATGAACATAAAATGAAAATCAAAACAAAAATGACTAATTCGAATTAAAAAACAAAACTAACAAAAAAATGATAACTTAATCTGATTTCTTTTAAAAAAAAAGAGAACCGACTTCAAAAAACCAATCCACTGAAAAGAACAAAATAATTGAAAAAAATTGAATGCACCTCACTCCTATCCTAATTCAGTCCCTATTCCGTCTTTATTTCAACCCCGTAAAGCAAATTTGTCCAAAAAAGATTAATACTAATAATAAGAAAACTAAAAATTATCTGGGTTTATATGTACCTACTTAGTTTTTGAAGTCGGTGCCAAACCAACAAAAACAAAAAAAAAAATGCTGTCAAACAGAGAAAATACGAAACCAAAAATGTTTCGAAAATAATAATACTAGTGCATTCGAATATTCACAGAAATAACATCTGCTCGCAACGAAGTGTGCCTTCAAGTGTTTGGCCTTTCTTTTTTTTTTCGGAATGGCATCTCGCAGTTGAAACCTAGAGAGGTTGTCGTCTGCTTAACCGGACTATGGTTTGGTTTTTCGGGTTGCGCGTCGCTTATATAGGCCCAGGGGGCGGGTTTTACTTCTCCGACGCCGCCGCCGTCGCCGTCGCTTCGTGTGCAATAGTTTTTAATTTACTCGTAAGTTTAAAAAAATATGTATATGTCTTGTTGGTTTGGCACCGACTTCAAAAACTAAGTAGGTACATATAAACCCAGATAATTTTTAGTTTTCTTATTATTAGTATTAATCTTTTTTGGACAAATTTGCTTTACGGGGTTGAAATAAAGACGGAATAGGGACTGAATTAGGATAGGAGTGAGGTGCCTTCAATTTTTTTCAATTATTTTGTTCTTTTCAGTGGATTGGTTTTTTGAAGTCGGTTCTCTTTTTTTTAAAAAGAAATCAGATTAAGTTATCATTTTTTTGTTAGTTTTGTTTTTTAATTCGAATTAGTCATTTTTGTTTTGATTTTCATTTTATGTTCATTTCATTTTTGTTTTGTTTTTTTTTAAATCATTGATTTAATTTTTTACTCTGGACGCTCTTAATGTGCATGTCTGTGCATCTACATCGTTCTCACATATATGTATAATCTCAACATGAATGATGTAACCAAGATTTTGTAACAGTATTTTTCATTGAAAAGAGTGTCCATGGAGATTCTTGCCCGTTCTTCTCCATAGAGATCTACGCTAGGGAATGGGCAACTACAGTACATTCTCTAGTTATTATGCCTTGTGTCTGTGACTGTAGCTTCGTTTTTTTTTTCTTTTATTGACATTCAAAAGTGCCGTAATGGTCTAATTGAAATAAATGATTTGATTAATGATGATGATGATGATGTTTTAATTAATGGTCACCACTCACCAGGTTAAAAAAGCTGTTAAATAAATAGGTAACAGTTTTAAGACCGACTTCAATCGTAGCTAGCGATAATCGTCAATTTATTATGTCAACGTTTAATCAATAACAATTTTGCTGCAGCTAAGTTTGAGATTTGATAAGAAATAAGAATTTGGTTTTTGTCTTTCCTTCGTACTTTTCCCAGGCGACTGATGAGGTCATAGGAAGTGACGAATATTTCCGAATGAGACTAAATTCACAGAAATGAACAAAATAATCTTGAAATAATACGTTGAGTGCGTTGACATAAATTGACAGCTAATATTTTCAACCTGTTTTTTCATTAATCAATAACAGTTAACACGTTGACGAATGAAAATTCGTTAAAAAAAACCGTTGATTGATTCAACGCGCACCTACTACATGAGACTTAGCATTGTGCTTTGCAGTGCCCAGACAGGGTTCGTGTACAAAAAACCGGCAGTAAAATTGTAGAATGTGTGATGTGCATGAGAGCAAATAAATAATACGTGCAAAATGTAGGTGTAGGTCTGTACTACAGGTTACACAATACCTGATCACTATAAGAGTATCTTTGATACTAGATTATGCAACCATCTTATACAGACTACAAGTGTACCTACAATGTACAACAAAAAGGCTGCATTCATAACACCATTGTTTTATCAATTAGTATTCTAGTAGGAGGCCTATGTCCAGCAGTGGACGTCTTTCGGGTGAAATGATGATGATGATTCTAGCAATAACCAGAGAGGTTCTCATAATTATCAGATCTAAAAATGCATCATCAGCTGTGCTGTAAGTACGCTAGATGTCTTTTAAATATCAAATTCGAATGAATGAGAGAATCCTCAATGACCTAACGTTATTAAAGTATGCATTTGGTCACGTCAAGTTACGTCATGATGTCGATGGTTGCTTCTTCTACTTCTAGGAAGTTTCTTAGTCACAACTATTTATAGAATCCGTTTTTATGCCTTTTGTAACTTATTGGTTACAACTTCAATGCAAATATTAGTAGGTATACGATTCACTAGGTAATTGTGATTCGCATCATCTTTCTGCCCTAGTCCCAAGTTACTTGGGGTCGAAGCAACACGTTTTTTAGGGTTCCGTTTTTGCCATTTGGCTACGGAACCCTAAAAAACGTGTTGCTTCGACCTTATAATTATTAGTTTGAACGAGATCTAGTTAGTAGTTTTTTTTTAATACTCGTACGTCATAAACGTAAATTCGTAAACAGCAATGTACCTTTCATTCAATCTGCTACGGAACCCTTCATGGGCGAGTCCGACTCGCACTTGGCCGCTTTTTTTTTTCTTTCATTCTGCTGTCAACCGTCACGCTACGCTATCATTTACACCTTTTTCTTTCCTAAGCATATCATTTAAATAAAATATTGAAATGGTTCAAAGACATGATGATGATGGATGGTCATTCATCAACAAAAAAAGCGGCTAAGTGCGAGCCGGACTCGCCCATGAAGGGTTCCGTAGCAGCAAGTAACATTATATTCATTTATTTTTGTTGATTGAATAAAAGGTAAATTGCGGTTTACGATTTATGACGTATTAAAAAAAAACTACTTACTAGATCACGTTCAAACCAATTTTCGGTGGAAGTTTACATGGTAATGTACATCATATATTTTTTTTAGTTTTATCATATTATTTATTATTATTTTAGAAGTTACACACATTTTACTACTTTGGAAGTGTCTCTCGCGCAAACTATTCCGTTTAGAAAAAATAATATAGGTAAAAGACTTCAATATCATAAACACGACTGTTTTTAAAAGTTTTCCTCGAGAAGTCTTTAGAATAAAAATAAACCTTATGAATTTTGGTCTTTAAGTGCTGTACGAATGTAAAACCAAGGTTGTCCTGCAAATGAGTAATAACCCGCGTCAAGATTTCAATTTAAGTGTAAATAAATGACTTCTTTTACACTACTCCCACTAGGATAGTAGGTGATAGCTAGAAATAGCACAATAATAATATACATTAAGCACCACAGGTGGACTCTTCAACTCATTCACATAAAAAGAAAACACAGTGCCATCATAATTACAAATGTCAAGGAAAGGAGTAATTGCAGCAATATCGCAGCCATTTTTGCTCTGAGTTGTTTAATAACAGGATCTGTGGTATTGCTGCAAAAAATAAAATGCAGTCGGACATGGAACAAATGACGGAACCCATAATCAAAATCATTTTATTCGTATTTATGTGTTTTTTGCTGTTTTTTTCTACAAAGGACCAACTATAAAACCTTGCAATTAAATGCACGGACATTTCTAGCGTGCAGCCCCATTTTTAACTAGAAACATCATAAATGAGTGAGGAAAATGTCGGGGCGAAGTTTTGAGTATAAATGCTGAAGGCTAAAGTGTTGGGGAAAACCAAAAAACAGAAGCCATGGACTGTGTGAATGAATATGTAGGTAGAAGGTCAATCAATCAAATATTTATTTTGTGAAACTTATGTATGGTTACAGATAGTATATCGTCTAAAATATGTGCGCTATGTTTTGCCAATATATGGCGTACAAAATTAACATAAACAAACAATTACAAAATACAAATGTCAATAGAATAGATTAGATAACAATAATAATTCAATTTAAAATACATATGTCAGTTAGGTAAACATGTCATAAATTCATGTGTTTAAGGTGCAATGTGACTACTGAATAATGAAGAGAAGTATTGACTGCCTCGACGTTAGTCTAGGGTCGCAAGCTCGAATATTGAGGAGGATCCTGGCTTGGAATTCCGTGTCGGGCAAGTTGCTATTAGGTTTTCATCAGTTTCTCAGTAGTAGCCACGGAGTCTGGATTTGTGCCTGATTGATGGCAATAGGGTCGCCCTCTATTACACGGGACTTAAACATAACTGGCGAAATGTGGCTGTACTTTTAAGCGAGATGTTATGTTAAGCATGGATAAATGATGTTTATTTTGCAAGTTCTTACAAACAGACATGTGTAGCGTCTTTTATAAATTAGATGGGGCCGGTGTTTCGTACCCGACTACTTTGAGAAGAAACAGCCGGAACAAACTCAGAGGTCATGTTACTTCTTTTCTTCTGAAGAAACAGACATGCTTATACGCCGGCCTCAAATTAATTTGGATCAGGGCTGGATGCAAGTCGCACGGGACCGGTCAATGTGGTGACACTTGGGGGAGGCCTCTGTCCCAGCAGTGGATGTCTTTTGGCTGAAATTATGAATGATGAAGGGTAGAAAAGAGAATGACGATTTTGATAGCAATACGACTACACTTACTACCTACGTTGTTATCAGCAATCCACTATTCATTCCGTCCATTCAGGCACGAGGATGGGATTGTTTTTCGAAATGATCCTCCATTGTGTGATGTTGATTTCTGTTACGGACTTATTGGGTGCATTGTTCTGAGTACTTGCATCGCGGGCTCATTGAGGTTGAGGCTGTACTCGACCGGTTTAAAGTGGGGTAACGTGCTCTGAAGTGCTCATTTGTTATCTTAGGCTTGTATGATTCTGTCTGTGGATTGAATTCATGATAGTCACGTCATTTTATCATCAACAGCAGGTTTTTTGGTAAAGTTCCTTCTTTGTGCGAGCGGTTGGTAGTAGCCGAGCGATTGGCTGCTGAGTAATCAGTTAAAAGTTATCTATCGATAAAAAAGTACCTAAACCTACTTAAAAGGTGTTTAAATTTTACTAAGCAAGTTATAAAAAAACGATACCATTATCCTTCCACAATTTATTCTGAACACAGAACAATTTTTTTAATTAACTTGGACCCTCAAAATAAAGGCAAGCAAAACAAACAAGCTTTAAAAACCCTCGCTTCTAAAAGTTTATTCGGTTTCGTTAGTAAAAAGGGGTCTTTGTTCAGCTCTAAAGCTTTGTATGTGAAGCCCTGGAAATTAAGTGGTGTGGTACAGTGGAACAACGGCATCAATAAGGCTCATACGACCAACATCTCCTGGGTGATTGGAAACAATAACTTAGGGTTGACTCCTTGACTCTCTTCAGGGCGACAAAAAAAAATCAGAAGAAAACATAGAGCTTTTTTTCGGGGTTGAGACGAAATGCCCTAATACACCTCTGTATTAGGGCATTACAAATACAAGAGAGAAAAGGTTAAGTTAGGTTTTTAGATGAGGAACTTCTCCTCGCTGTCTGGATTTGTGCCCGGTTGATGCCATTAGGCTCGCTCCCTATTGCATGGGACTTAAACATAACTGTCGAAATGTGGGTGTACTATTAGGTACGGTCGAACAAGCTATTTGGTTTACAGTTTAACCCACAAATTACATTGTAAAGTGTATACCAAATAGCTTTTTCGACCGTACATCTCTGCCTAAAGCTTCGGGGATTACAGTCTCACGCCTGTTAATAAACAAGAAGTCATTAAATTGGCAGGAAAGTAGAAAAAATAACAGGAACATTTTGAATAACCATAGATTTATTGTAATCGATATTATCATCAAAATAAAAGTTTATGAAGAGATTTCATCATGGAAATTTGGATTTTGTTTTCAGGGTATGCAAGAATACAATATATCTGTAGTTGCTGCCCAGTTAAGAGGACACTAGCGGTCATTGACCCCACCTACATTTATTTAAGTTCTTAACTTTGAATTCCAAAAAAGCCTGTTCAAGTCTTGAATCGTCATCTATCGTGATCTTCAACATTTTTTCTAATGAAAATCTATACAATATGGTTCATGTTTTTGTTTTGGTTCATATGTACGAAGAGATATTAGGGAAAGTGCAATGACCGCTATTACGATCATATCTGGCAGCCACTTATAGGTGAAAAGATTAGATCGTCAGCTTGATTGGTAGTGTTGGTGCACTAAGGGTTCATGTTCACCAAAAAGATGACGGTCTGATTATCTAAAAACAGCTGTTTAAAACATATTTTTGTATGGGAACATGTCACAGTGACAGCTGTTTTTAGATAATCAGACCGTAATCTTTTCGGTGAACATGGACCTAACTCATCCTTGGGCGTACCCAGACGCAACAGATACTCAGGGAAGCTCGTTGAATTTTCTTAGTCAGTCAGTCATTTTTTAAACATTGTTGAATGAATGCATGATGAAAGACGATGTAATATGCACTCGTATTTCATGAAGCAGTATTTATAAACGTGGTAACCCTGATTGCAGCAGGTGTGAAGTGATCCATTGTTCAGTTATTAGCATGCCGCATTGTTAACAGCGCCCAGTTCAAATGCATTCAGTTTTATAGGTACCTTTAAATTGGAGAGGCGTTTCTTGGTCCTAGACTGGGTAGGCTCAATGTGGGATGGACCTTGTCATTCAAATTTTACGATATATAATCACCGCTCTTTACATTATAACTGACATTTAAGCACATGTCAACGTCTGCCTAGCAGGAAGGGTCGGCTTCCAGTCTTACCAGATGAAGCTGAATACCAGTATTTCACATGGAGCGACTGCCTATCTGAATTCCACAACCCATTTAGTGCTAGATAATACGACATCCTGGTAAGACAGGTTGTCGGACTTTTTGGCCACTGTCCACCTGTAACAACTGTCAAAAATCTACCAACGTCAGCCGGGACCAAGACTCACCCTTTTGACATAAAGTTGAAAATCTATTTTGTTACATATATTTTAAGTGGCTGTTTGTACACCGTTATACAATTAATAATATTAATTTTGTTATTAGAAATAGAGGCTCTATCTGCAGAAAAATATCTTTAGCAAATAAAAATTAAAGCAACAATAGTTTGTCAACTAGTTAACAGGTGATTTAAAATTATGATCAATTTCCTGATGCAACTCGTTTTCTCCATGTTGTAATTGTACGCTGCAACCTCCTTGAAACGAATTTATTGTAACATATTCACATAAGAGACGTGTGCAACGTTACTAAGTTTTAAATGGATCAATTTCAATGTGTCGTGGCGAATGTCGCATTTACATAACTGCAGACATTATGTAGAATATGTACCAGACGCATTTACTTTACATGATTGAAGTTTTCGATAGACATAACATAACATCGCGACCGTAATCCGCAGAGGATTAGGCAGAAGTGTACGTAATAATACACCCACAATATTTTAAGTCCTGTCACGAAATGGGGGCGAGCCTTGGCCATCAACCGGACACAAACCGGACCGACCCGAAAATTTATCCCAAGACCTCTGTTTAGCAGATTTGTTTGCGACCACTCAACCAACGAAGCAGTACTCAGTTGGAGAATCAAAACAATTCACTACAGATGACGTAATTTATAATCAAAGAGATCATTAGTTACGTTTTATAAGGAGTAAATGCCGAATGTAAACTGACATGACTGCTAACTGGGAAAACCAACAAAGGAAACAGGTAAATACCTTAACTAAAACCAAGCGACCGCGAGAAAACATCTATTGACACAGCGTACACGTCTCGTATGTCTTAATAACAGCACTTTAAGAGGTTTAAGATGACTTTATAATACGCGGATCGTGCTCCACTCCCGCGCAGCCTATTAAGGTGCGTGCGCGCATGTCCCGGCGTAATAGTGTGACCACTGTATAGATATGTGCTTAAAAGGACCAGTCTACACAGCTTATGTGTATGAATACATGTCTCAGAAAAATGTGATCATAATTAAGCATTTGATAACGTGGACCATCAAATTAAACAATTTTCTCCATGGGACGGACATCCTTTTCATGAAAAAATAATCAGCTGGCACATACAAAAGTTCAATACCTGCTAGAACCAAATGTAGGAACAGGGAAGCGAATTATTTTGTGCGTTTATAAACGTGTTGGCCCCATGAAGAAAGTCTTCAGTTAGGTGATCTGAACCACACCTTAAAAATGACCACGCCTTTTCAACCGACTTCCAAAAAGAGGAGGTTCTCGTCGTTCTCGTCTGTATTTTTTTTTTGTGTTTGTTACCTCTGAACTTTTGACTGGGTGAACCGATTTTGATGGTTCTTTTTTTATTTGAAAGCTGGTGCTTCCCGTGTGGTCCCGTTTTAATTTGCTGAAGATCTGATACTGATCTTCGGAGATATAACTCTTCAAAAATACACGGCAAAGCTGCAGTGATTGCTGCAAACGCTTGGTTGTTTATTGTTTATACAATATCATGACGTAACATCACGCCTGTATGCTTTGAGGAGGTACTCAGAAGTGTATAATACACGCAGATTTCGACAGTTAGGTGTGTTAAGTTCCATTTATTGGGGATAAGCCCTATTACCGTGACATGTATTGTTTTTTATTTTATTTGATTGGAAACGATGTACTTCAAGGGTACATTGATGAGAATTTGGTTAGGTTTTGATTACTTCTGATTATGGGATCCATGACAAAGGAACGGAACTTTTAAATTCTTAAGAGCAAATTAACGATACTCGGCCGAATCTTATACATATAGGCTATCCGGATATTTGAGTCACCTACCATAACGTCATTATTAACCGTCTTCAAAAATAAGGAGGTTCTCAATTCAATGTTCCCCGATTACTCGAAGATAGCTGGACCGATTTTGTTTTTTTTTAAGTTGTTTGAAAATATACTTCCCAGGTTGTGCCATAATTGATGATTAGGAATCAGGATCTGACGATGGAATCCTGGACAAATAGAGAGAACTCTTCACATTTCATAGGCACACTAGCGATTTGGGTAGTTTTAGGAAGTGTACTTTCTCGAAGTGATCCCATTTCAATTTGATGAAGATCTGATGAAGTACTTTGGAGATAGCAACGGAACTCTTCAATAAATGATAGCAAATGTACTGGGATTGCTGAAATCTCATATCTGTCTATTGTTGACACCAGTTCATAACCGAAAATCACGCCGATACGCTGTGAAGGACTTTTTAGTGGTTCACATGTGCTTGCCGCAAATGTGAACCACTGAAATGTGACAAATAAAAGCTTTTTTAACAAAAAATAAAACCAACTTCAGAGAAAACAAAAAAAGTGAAAAATAACTTTAGCTTCAGAAGTCGGTGACAAAAAAACTAAATCAATCTAACAAAGGTCACCGACTCACCGAAGACCGAAGTCGTTTTTATCTTTTGTTAAAAAAGGTTTTTTGTTACACGCTGTATACAGATCCTTTTATCTTGATACCTTTTATTTGATCCTTATATCTTCACTTCACATATATGTGTGGTGATTCATGTCCATGAATCGCAGCTATTGTATCTTCATCGTTCATAGAATTTGTATGAGAGAATTATTGGATCTCAATAGCTAGGAATTGAATTGGTAAATAACATTCAATAAATAGCTATGAGGTACAGATTGCTAGGACTTTGGACTGGTATAAAGCTTTATGGGTGTACCTCGAGAATTACAGGCTTGGTGTTACATTTCATGATCATCATCTTATTGCCCTTGTCTCATTCTACTTGGGGTCAGCCGCAACACGTTTCGTGGGTTCCGTAGCCAAATGGCAAAAAACGGAACCCTTATGGATTCGTCATGTCTGTCTGTCTGTCTGTCCGTCCGCATGTCACAGCCACTTTATTCCGAAACTATACAAGTTATGCTGTTGAAACTTGGTAAGTAGATGTATTCTGTGGGCCGCATTAAGATTTTCACACACAAAATAGAAAAAAACAATAAATTTTGGGGGTTCCCCATACTTAGAACTGAAACTCTAAAATCCATGCGTGTATCTATGGATAGGTCTTTAAAATGATATTGAGGTTTCTAATATCATTTTTTTCTAAACTGAATAGTTTGCGCGAGAGACACTTCCAAAGTGCTAAAATATGTGTCCCCCCCCCCGTAACTTCTAAAATAAGAGAATGATAAAACTAAAAAAATATAATTATGATGTACATGACTATGTAAACTTTCACCGAAAATTGGTTTGAACGAGATCTAGTAAGTAGTTTTTTTAAATACGTCATTTTTTATATTATGTTACTTGCTGCTACGGAACCCTTTATGGGCGAGTCCGACTCGCACTTGGCCGCTTTTTTCTGCCATTCTCCCCTGTCCGACGTCTCGGCATCATTTATTCACAAAATCCATTGATATTTTCTTTGGCCCTATGTATGTTTATTCTAATCAATCTTTATTTGTTGTTACTTAACCTACTGTTTCTTGTTTAGAAGTGCAAGCGCACGTGTAAGTGAGCGGCGGAACTAAACGGCGGAAGTCCTTTATCTGTGGGGCGTTCATCTCGCGCACAATGCTGAGCTTAGCTTCGCTATTGATGCTGTGGAATTTTTGGTTAAGTAGATCATGGCCTATGGGTTCAAGTTAGTACTTGTTGAGGTTTTTTAAGATGTCATCTACCTAGCCTTTTCCCAACTATGTTGTGGTCGGCTTTCAGTCTAACCAACTGTTATATTTTTTATAACACATTTGCTCGTAAGGGTCTCTTATTTCACCGATTTCAATATCGTAATGTATCTCATTACGTACTTGTGCGGTAGGTAATGTAAAGTAAATCGCACGGTTTATCAGGATGCTCCGTCTAAAACGAACGGTACTTTTTTAAATCTTAGCAAAGAGTTTTTATATCAGAAAAGTGGTCAACATTTTCTGAATAAAAATGACTTTGGTAGATAAAATATACTAAATAAACATTGAATTCTTTAATTTAATTAATATTGACAATAAAATACAAACATTTATCTGTATCATACCAGCTGGCTGTTTTTGTGCATTTGCCTTAAAAAAAAGCGCTGATACGCGCGCATCGCTAATTTGGTGAACATATTGTTTTATTTATTTCCTCGCAAATATGTTATAAAATGTCGTATGACATACGTGCGCTTTGATAATTACACCCTCTGTTTTCTTTTAGCCCTCGCCTCCGGCTCGGGCAAGCAATATCGCCTCGGCTGTAATTTCAACTTACCGCACTTATATCATCATGTACTATATACCTACTACTAGCTGTACCCGCGCGGTTTCACTCGCGTGTTTCATACGTTGGTGTTTAAAACAGCAATAAAATACCATCCTGAAACACCTCAAACTCAAATGGGAATAGTTCTCCCGCTGCCATGACTTCACAGGCGGTTCCGTAGGTGCCATAGCAATACATTTCAGTAACGTATTTACGCATCGAACAATAAACAGCTCTTGACCGCTCCTGGGTGAAAGGTTGAAACCTTTCCCAGTTGTAAGACACGTGGCGCACATTGCTGGCTCGAACACGTGGCCCAGACAGGCGCATTACTTTGTGTAATTTATTTCATCACCACTGCTCTCAAAACGGTGAAGGAAAACATCGTGAGTAAACGAAAGGAAAGGAAAGGCATGTCTTAGAACCAAAAATTCGAAGACATGTGACATCTGCCAAACCGCACTGGGACCGCGTGGTGGATTTGCCCATACGCAAAAAACGCGCTGTCACATTCAAATTGGCCAACGGAATTAAAACATCAAAATGACCTTCATTGAAGTTTTCTGAGAATCGGATTATTTTTACTCCCTGTTTGTCCCTTGAAGGTTTGAAACACCTGGAACTCAAATGGCAATAAGTCTCCCGCTGCCATGAGTGATGCACTAAATAGGATAGAGTAAAAATTAAAATACGAACATAGGTATTCAAGGACACCTTTTCTAGTAAGAACGATTAATACTAAAAAACCTATTATAGTAACACCAAAGCTAAGTGTGAAATACACAATAAGTAATTCGCAAAGAAATAGACATAACAAAATTCCAACCAGGAAATAGGTAAGAACACAGTAAAATGATTATCCTCCAATTTAAAATTACGTGAAACATACCAAAACGAAGACAAACCAAACAACGATGATGTCAAATATTTCAACGCAAATTAGATAGTACCTACAGCAAAATATCGCAGAATAGAAATGAGCTTGATCGTGTATTGCTTGAGTTCGTTTTTTGAAACGCTTTTTTCTTACCTTTCCGCAGACGCCTGCATACTGAAAAATACTGGCCACATAGAAATTGGAATAAAAACTTTAAAACGTTATAGAACCTCATTGCAATACCTTTCAGCAGACGCCTGCATATCACTGAAACATACTGGCCACCTAGAAATTACGCCCTCAATGAACTTCCAAATTCTTATTTCAAAATATGCATTAATGCGTTGTCGTAAAATTCAATTTGGATCCATATCGGTTTCCGAATTCTCACTTCAATGTAAAGTATGCAATAACGCGTTGACGTAAGATTTAATTTGGATGTTTAACTTTTTTCATACAAACATTAACAATCCTTTTTTGTACCCTTAAGGGCCGAATTTCGTAAAACCTTTTCTTAGTGAGCACCTAGAAGCCAAAAGGAACATTCAGGCTTTACATTCATATCTCTAACTTTAAAAACATAGGACTTTCATACAAACTTTGACACCCCTTTTCAACCCCTTGGGGTGCGAATTTTAAAAAATCCTTTCTTAGTACGCGCCTGCACCCCCTAGAGAGTGCTTGTGCCAAATTTGAGTCCTTACGGCCCAGTAGTTTCCGAGATTTCGTGATGAGTGGTCAGTGAGTTTCATACAAACATTAAAAATCCTTTTTTGTACCCTTAAGGGCCGAATTTCGTAAAACCTTTTCTTAGTGAGCACCTAGAAGCCAAAAGGAACATTCAGGCTTTACATTCATATCTCTAACTTTAAAAACATAGGACTTTCATACAAACTTTGACACCCCTTTTCAACCCCTTGGGGTGCGAATTTTAAAAAATCCTTTCTTAGTACGCGCCTGCACCCCCTAGAGAGTGCTTGTGCCAAATTTGAGTCCTTACGGCCCAGTAGTTTCCGAGATTTCGTGATGAGTGGTCAGTGAGTGGACTTCTCCTTTATATATATAGATAGATAGATGTGTTCTTATATCCACCGGTATTTTGTATACGAGGAGCTCGTAGTTAAATAATAACAGCCGCTCAGGGGCCTTAGTCTGCTATTTTTTAACCGACTTCTAAAAAAGGAGGAGGTTCTCAATTCGGATGTTTCTATAATTTTTTTTTTATTTTTTTATTTTTGTTCGGGCATAACTCCGTCGCTTGCCAACCGATTTGAGAAATTCTTTTTTTGTTGGAAAGGGTATTCTTTCCAAATGGTCCCATAGCCACCAAGTCGGGATTTGATGATGGAATCTTGGCGACATCGAGGGAACTCTTCAAATTTTATATGATAACGTGTTGCGATATTGGTATTTTCTGCAACAAGTGAAGCACAAAAAAAACTAGTGTCAACTTATGCTAAAAACACTTACGGACAACGAACCACCGCTTATTTAATTCCTCGACTGCTAAATAAAATGGATCCTATCCTGAGAAGCAGTATAACCAAATCCAATATAAAATCAAAATTAAGATCATACTGTATAACGAAGTTAAAGGACGACAACGCCAATATTGTATCTGGTTAGCAAACCATAGCCGTGTGCCGTACCCGGCTATGCATCTATATCTAGCTATATGTCTTCTGTTTATATTACCTACCAGCTGAATCAACGTTCCTAACAAACCTCTGTGGTTTTCTGGAACGTATTATTTTTGTCAATTGTAATGTTTAATATGTGTTTTTGATAATAAAAAAAAAAAAAAATAAAAAAAAAAAATTTTTGAAGTCGGTTTTATTTTTATAAATTTGTAATTCCAACACGATCCCATTCTCATCCCATTGTCATTTTGCTTTAAGTTGTAATTTCCTGCTGCCCGTTGTTCCAGACCAGTCCTGTTGATCCCAGCTGTTATTTGTAGATCTTTGACAGTCGTTACAGGTAGTCAGTGGCCCAAAAAGTCTAACAACCAGTCTTACCAAGGGGTATCGCATTACCCAATGTTAACTGGGTTGTGGAGGTCAGATAGGAATTCGCTCCATGTCATAGCTGCATCCGGTTAGACTGGAAGCCAACCCAAGATAGTTGGGAAAAGGCTATAAGGCAGATGATGATAATATCCGACGGCTTTTTGATGAGAGCTTGACAATCGTTGTCAGCTGTCGAGACAATGGACTACGGCTACACAGCTGGCATGCCAGGAAACGCCGCTTGTTTCTCAGCATGGAGTGTTTAAATAACACAAAACTTCATTTCACGATATTCCGGAAACGCACATATCAACAAGATATGGTACGAAATGGGGCCGAATTCGAAAGAAAAGAAAATAGAAGTACCTAATGCCAAAATACTTGGACTCACTGGAGCACTGGAGGTAAGTAAGTACAGAAACAGGTACTATGTAATATTGAGCTGTCTAGTTCTTAAACAGTTTATTTAACTTGAAATAGTCTAAAGGCATTTTTATCTTCACATCATCTTAACGGTTTAGATTTCAGTTAAACCACCATTTATCCGACTGTAACTTTCTTCTTCTTTAGTCGGTCCTTCATTACTGAGGATCGTGATCACTGGACCCATTCAAGCGGACAATCTGCCTCCTACCATCTACTCTGGTCCAAAGTTGCCATCACCTTGCTTAAATTTGCTTGAGGACATAGCCTCTTTTACTTGGTCGGACCATCGTGTTACATGATAAACAAAAAGAAGGTAAATACTTACTACATACCCACACACTGCAATCCAACAGGAATCACACAAATCACAGAACATCACATCCTAGAGCTCCGTACATTTACTTGAACAAACTAGAATCCAGTTATCGTGGAGTTTTCTCAGAAACTATATGTACTTATGTAGTAAAATACTCGCGTGACATGCGGGTACCATATTTGTCACCTGAGTGAGACAAGCCGCTATGTAACGGAAAGGGGACGCAAGTACCCGATCTGAGATACCGATTGCGAGTGCGTTTGTCGTATTTGTGTACTAACAGCAAAAAACTTTAGTGTGGAGGTAAACAATGAATGAATATGCGATTTTCTAGGGCTGACAGGCTTATCATTACAGGGCTTTCTTCCTCCCAACATGTGGTTTTTAGACACATAAGAAGAGACGATTATTTTTGAATGAAAGCGTAAGCCTAAATCGTAGTTTGAAAACTTTAACTTTACTTAACTTTATCTTTTTGTGTTTTAGGATTTAACTAAAAACAATGTAAAAGGATTCTCAACAAATGTGTTGAGAATATTTTTACATTGTTTTAAAAAGCCCTACG
The DNA here is from genome assembly GCA_950022955.1 of Xestia ashworthii. Lineage (NCBI taxonomy): Eukaryota > Metazoa > Arthropoda > Insecta > Lepidoptera > Noctuidae > Xestia > Xestia ashworthii. Next base: position 6,680,046 of record OX465552.1, read on the forward strand.
ACCAAGGGGGCTCTTTAGTAAACTGATCCCACACAGGCGGTTCCCACGGGATCAGTCGACCTAATGATTTTTTTGAATTGGTCAGGAGATGGCCGATTTTAAAACCTGAGCTCTATTCTCTATAAAATACCTATACGGTTGCTACAATGGTTATTAACATGCGTGTAATTCTGTTTTGCTAACCGTATTATGTTCATATCAGTAGATAGCGTTTGATTGCCAATAAATTATATGAAAACTCAAGTGGTATATCAATAGATGGATGAATAAACTTGCATTAAATGTTACCAGGTCGCCTGTTTGTGTAGAAATATCAAGCGTATTTACATTTTATTATGACTTTAGTCACTGTAGATAAAGTTTGTAATATACCCTTTAAAATTAACATAAGTACATAAGGTTTTAATGTATCTAGGTAAGTGTGTGCGCATTACATCATTACCATATTAAGACGCCTGCGGAGCATGCGTATTTCATACAAACGTAATACCAAAATAATTTGTAAATTAAACATATTCTTAAGGTAGGGTGGATTTACATCGATTGGGTTACATAATATCTAGGTTCCCAAATATATATTTTGAATGGATATTGATTTAAATAAGAGTTATGAGAAAAATAAGTTTTCTATAGAAATTTTAAATTCCTCATATCTCGCCTTTATATCATTGTTCTTTCAAAATATATATTTGGAAACCTAGATATTCAGTAATCCAATCGAAATAAATACACACTACCTTAAGAATACGTTTTATTTACAAATTATTTTGGTATTACGTTTGTATGAAATACGCACGCTCCGCAGGCCCCTTAAGTTCATTGCAATCAAGTCATTGATATTAATTACTAGGGTTTAAACTCAAGATTTAGCCACTTTGCTTAAAGTTATGTTTCTGTGTTTAATTTATTTATTAAAAAAGGTTTATCAATAGCTAGGCAGGTAGTCAACTACATCCATACAGTTACAATAGTCTTGGTTGTGTTGTAAATTAATTGTTATTGTATTTTTTTACTAAGTCAACTGAAATCGCTATTTTCTTACTAGTCCATAGCAATATTCCAATACAACAACATACACACACTTAATAAAATAGCTTACAGAAAAAAGAACACAAAGGTATTGCTTATTTAAATCGATTTTCAATTTTCAACAGTTGAAGTCGATTTTTCTGACCGCACCAAAATTTCGGAGCCTTGTAGCGGCGTATTAAACACCATTAACAATATACATACCTACGAGTATGTATAAATAGGTACTAAACAATGATGCTTGAATGTTATGAGCTAACTGCACTATCTAAGTGTGTCAAACATGATGAAGTTACAAATGCACTGTCATGTTTCTTTCACGATGCCGATGTAGGCAACGTGTTCAATAAGTCGTAAAGTTATAACTGTAAGCTTAAATTTTATGGTCGTCAGTAATATGCTGTAAATTAACTCATAACATAACATCATGCCTCTAAGCCCCGAAGGGATGCCTCGCCTGATAGACGCGTTGAATAGTACCTGTAAAACCAAGCTATACATTTCCAGTATCACATGGCTTCGCTTCGTAAAGGTTTCCCGTCCAATGAGAGATCCGCATAAACTGGATTTGTATAAGTTGATTGGACGTCGTGTATACGGGTCATAGAGGTACTTAATTAAAGTAAAGTTATGCTTATAACATTTGGGACCTCCATTATCCCAGTAACTAGAAGGTTCCCTGTAATGGTCTAGAACAAAAAACGTCGCAGTGACAGGGAAAACAAATGCCATTCGATTTCGTTATGGGTCTTTTTTACTTTTAAAAACCTCATAATGTTATTTTCCAAGACAGAGTTTCTTCTCGTATAGCCGTAAAGCTACTGGTGAGCATGAACGTGCTAGTTCGTTTTCCAGCATTGGCAAGGTGTTATTTGCTGTTTCTAGATTTGTGCCCGTATCATGGCCATTATAGGCTTAAACATATTATATATCTGGCGAAATGTGGGTTTACTAGATACTATAGTACTCTTCTAACTCTTCGGGAAAACAGGTTTAAGTTATTGTATCTTTTTTAATAAAAACATTGTGTTATATTACACATTTTGGCATTCATAACCAGATATATAAACTGAACACTAGAGAAGTACATTTTCTTGTTGCTGCACTACCGAGAGTCGGCAGCTGTGGCATGCGGCGTGCTACGGTTCAGTGCGGGTTGCGCAATGCGTCTGCGACTGTGTATATCTGCGTGTGCGCATTCAAATGTTACTTGTTTGTTTCAGCTTAGATTATGTTGCTGGGTATGTTTTTAAATGTTTTATCAAGTTGCAGGTTGTATTTATTCTTCTGAGTACTTACATACATACGTCAGCTTAATTCATTTTTAATAAATAAAAGATATTTAGATGTTTATAACTGTATATGGAGTAATGAACGGCACTTTACCTCGACCTCTCTGCTTTAGACAGGGAGAGTAGAGAGTAGGCCATTGCTGGGAGAAGTTACACATTGTATACTGGTTCTATGACTTGATGTGTTAGTGATAGATTTTTATACTCAAACTCAAATTCTTTATTGCATTCATGTGTACATTCAGTTGTTACATATATGTAAGTAAGTTCCAACATGAAACCCGGTTAGGGCACGGCAACATAATATATTGAACAAAACAAGCATCCAGTGAGTAGGTATACTGGATTGCGAGTTTTTTATACAAATATAATATAACCAATATAATTATTATCGAAAATGTTCCTAGTACTTATTAGGTTTATGTAGTTATTTTAATTAATATTTTGAGGTTATTAAATTATTTTATTTACGTGTATTCATTATTATATTTTATTAATTTGTATCAGTTATTAAAATTAATTAAATAAATAATATCATTAATTTGTATGAATTATTATATTTTATTAATTTATATTCTCTATTATACCTATTTATATTTTATTAATTTGTATGTATGAATTATTATATTTTATTAATTTATGTTCTCTATTATATTTTAATTTTATTAATTTATTTTGTTATGTTCTGTCTACGTACCTATAGTTGAATAAATTCAATACAGTGCGAGGAAACGGAAACTGTCAATCAAAGAGATTTCTATAACGCATTTTTTGCGAATGTTAGCAAGTATTGACAATCAAGTTGTTGCCTTATACTCCCATCAATTATCTACTTAACTACCATACAAAAAAGAGCTGTCACTTCAAATAATACAAAATCATTTATGCAAAATAATACGCGTGAAGCGTGGTTCACGACCGTTCAAGTAAATAATAGGTACCTACATGACTCTACAAACGTAGGGCGTGTGGATTGTACCATATAGTTAGTTACTGTGGTCAATTGTTGTATGTGTACAGTCAGGGACAGGTAGTATGTTTACACTTAGCAAATTCATTTAAGCGAATTTCTAGTAGAAAACTGATCGCAACTTTAAGATGAGATCTATTTATTACTTATTTATTTCATAATTCATACGTGGGTTACAAATACTAGTTACTATACTATTCGTATTCATAACAATGCAGAGCCAAACTTCTAACCAAGCACTAGGTAACTTTACAACACAAAACTCTACACCTTAGTCAAACAAATAGCTTGACCGTTTCGCTACCGTCACATGGGCGTAAGATGAAAAATGTATTTGTCACCGTAAAATTGTCAAACACGTTAGATTGTAATCTCTCTAGCGATATTGTAAACTCTCGAAATATTGTCAAGCGAACACACTGCTTACAATAAAACGCATTATTTTTCGTGAAATGCATGCGATGGCAGTCAACCCACGCGGTGTGGAGGGAAGGAGGGGTATCCCTTGCCCAATGGTACCACTCTCATGAAAAGATAATGTACCATTCCTGGGAAATACCGATTAATATAAGCTAACCTTAAAACACTTTATAAGCCCCTAAAAAGCGTAGTCGACGGAGCCCCGCTTCGCGGGGCCCCTATTTCCGAGTGCAGGGTTTAAAGGAACCTAACTAACCTAACGGAGGAGTAGAGATACTTCCGTATGTTCAGTTGACAATATTTCGAGAGTTTACAATATCGCTAGAGAGATTACAATTTAACGTGTTTGACAATTTTACGGTGACATACACTTTTCTGCTAAACAATAGTTCTTGTAATAACTTTAGTTTAACGAAACGGCCAAGTTAGGGCTTGTAGAGTTAGAAGTTTGGCTTTACATGAAACCTGCGGGCCAAATTGGCCGCTTTAGCAGAATCATAATATAAATCACGTTAAAAATTAAAAATTCTTAAAATTATGATTTTATGATTATGAACATAAAGAATTTAAAAATGTTAACGTGATTTATATTATGATTCTGCTAAAGCGGCCATTCTAGACCCCCTGACAACTTAATAAATAGTGCGAGCCGATAAATATGGTCTCGTTTTTTTTTTCAAAATGTTTTTGGTGGGTTTATATTTATTGTCGTTTACTTGCATAATACATTTTTATAACGTAATATCGACCGTTAATACCACACTAGTTAAGTTGCAAACTGTACACATTTCTGTGCTCGTGACTGTACGTGCGTGATGTTTACCTCTGTGCCTCTGTGGGCACTCCTCGCCTCCGCGGGAGGGCCGTGACCCGCCACCTGTCGGTCGCGGGTGAGCGAGCGGCCGTTGTAAACGAATGCCTTATTAAATACTATACTACGTACCGTACTAAGCTTGTACGACGTACGTCAAGAACATATGGGCAAAAGTTTTGGGTATAATAAGCAATGGCTTTCAGATAATCTACCTATTTCAGTTTATCTAAACAGTAGAAGCTTGCCACCACCCCTGCCCCCGTATTCATAAACACTTCGAATGAATTTCGATTCGACAAATCGAATGTCTATCTCGCTCGTTTTCGTTATACCAAAATAGGTCATTTGTCGAATCGAAATTCATTCGAAGCGTTTGAGAATACGGGGTCTGATGTGACGACCACGACCACTTTCCCAAGAGTGGGACAACGAAGAAGAAGAAGAATTAGTGGTATGGGACTTCAGTACTTACTACGAAATCGGGTTCATAATACTTCAGATTATTTTCAAATAAAGCTAGCAAAGCAGTCAATGAGTCGGTGTGAAGTGTTTAATTAATAAACACACAATGGACGCAGTACATACCTCTAGGTACCTAATATCGGTACGTTGCAGCTCTACTAACAAGACAGTAGTCATTTAAATACCTAGTTTGCCAAACTGCCACTGAATCCATTTGTGTGACATTGAAGCAATGTTTACAAAATTCATTGTTTTACCCCACCAGCTAACGAAACATGACCCACAAATCCAAATCTGTAACAAACAAAACGAGAAACTGAAAGTAAAACACAGTTACGTATCGAAAACAAAACAATCTATCTACCAATTACTATTACAAGATTGCGTAGCTGTCGCAAAAGTGTCGTTATTATGTAAACAGCGATGTTTGTGCTAGGAGGTGTAGTGGTGTACATTCACACGCCACTGGCCACCGCTTCCTGTCGCCGCGTCTAGGAAACGCGCTCATTCATGCATGCGCTTGCGACCATCAATCGATGGCATCGGGGCCGGACCCCCTCCGTGCGCTATGATGTACTGTTCGTCAGATATCAATGAGAGGGTATATAGGCCGGATAGTGTTTTGTTTTCTTTGTCGGTAACAGCATGGCTGTGAAACTAGGTTTTGAATTAAGATTTGGGATTCATCTACATAGGTAGGTAACGAGATTATTTTTTGACTTATCAAAAGACTATACTTATACAGAAATCCAAAAAGAGAAAACATATGTACGTCATATGAAAGAATTAAGAATATAAAGATCAAGATTCAGTGAGCGAGCTAAATCTAGATTAAAGTCCTTAATTAATATTTACTGTTTATACAAACAAGCCTGAGGTTTTTTGAACATACATCTAGCAAATTATTGAGACAAGCATCATAATTATTATTTAAAAGTGACTAGTGTTTTGCATAAAATCATAAATCCTTATGATCAAAGTACTAATGTTATGCCAACTTCCTTTCAAAACCGTTAATAGATTGTTTGTTAGACTAACGGTACAAATATTTAAATACGAAATTCTACACTTCGACACAGTACCTAACCTACCCACATTGGCAATATCGAAACTTCCTGATTTTTAGAAATTCGTAAAATTGATTTCGTTCGTTGCCAAATCTATCGCTTGATTACACATAAAAAAACCTAGTTTAATTTTATGTAATCTATAAAATAATAAAATGTTCTAATTACCAAACTTTTTGCTAAATGCAGGATGTTATCAAACGAATTAATGTAGGTACCAAAGAAGAATTTAATCTGAATGCAAATGTATTTACAATCACGATTCCATCAGTGTTTATGTTTATCGATATCGTAAAGTATTTAGCGAAACGAGAAAGTTGTTATTCGAACACGTCATTATTTTACTTATTTTCAACTTTTATTTAAATTAAGTAGGTACCTTGTTAGTTAGTTAGTAATAGTGTGTATAGGTCAAATCTTGCAACTGAATTTCAAACCATCAGGGGCCTAATTCTGCTATTTTAATAAATTCGTCACTCCAACACGATTCCATTCTCATCCCATTGTCATTTTGCTTAAAGTTCGTAATCTGCTAAATTCACAATGGTCGATCATTGGTCGGTCAATGGTCTCGTAATAAAATTGTGTTTTAATGGCATTGTCGTATTGTCATTATTATAAAACCCTTAGTACAAGTGGTTTTCGAAATTTACTACTAAATGCGAACATTTATTCATGCCAGATTTCATGTAGGTACAAGATTATCATTCTATGATATTTCTTTCAATGGAGTGTCAGTGGTTGACCATTGAAAAGTCATAATGGCGTTAGTAGAATTAACAAACTTGTCAAAATTTGACAGAACTTGACCATTATGAAATCAATGATCGACTACTCTGACACTATTGTAATAGCAGAATCGAGGCCCTGTGCCCCTCAACCGATCAACCTGAAATTTTGCACACACGTTTGGTTCTGGTGACAAAACTTGAATTGATACCAGCCAGGATCGTGTCCTCACGAGAGAACTCGTCAACGGTTTAAAGAACGGACACGTTTTTTTTAAGTTTTATTTGTAATCTACCTCTTTTTACAAAGTAAGCATAATTAATTAGCCTATAATGTTTTCTGATTGGACACAGGCTTCCTGTCTATGATGGGCTGTAATGCATGTCATGCGGGCTGACAGATATCACGTATCTTTGTTTTTTTTTGGTTCAAGGATGTATCGGTTTTCTAACTACATTTTCATTCACTGTTTTAAAAGCATAATAATATAACCACAATTTTAATAGCACACCGCACATTGATAACCTATTATGTCAAAATCTTATCTCAGTTGATATGAGAATAATGTAACAACTACCTCAGGGACTTAATTAAGAACATAACATAATCATCTTAATTTACATAATCTCACGTTTATCAAGATAACGGTACAATGATGCCAGACCCACACAAAAATTGATAAGAAAAACAAATTCTAAATATTAAAAGAAACTTTTACACGAATTTTTTTAGCAGGTTTGCCATAATTTGGAAAAAAAAACAACTCAGCCAGCTGTATGTTTAAGTTAAGAAAATAATGAATCAAAAGTCAATGGCAATATTCATTGCCCCAAATAGTCTAGAATTGCGAAGAGAGCTCCAATCCTTTACCCAATGAAATCGCGAAACCTGTTTCTTCTGTATGATTTCAGTCTTTTGTTACTATATCCTTTATCTGTTTATTTTATGACACCTCTACCGTATTATCGTGTTCTCCAATTGTAAAATAAAGTTTATTCAAAAGGTAGCATTCAATATTGTGATATTCGGTGAGCCACTATCTAAGCGCACCTTATCTTGTAACTCAGTAATTGTGTGTATCTTCTTCAACTGAACTAGTAGGCAAGCACCCATTGTTGGCTTGGGATTCAAAAGTTACAACATTTTAATTATTCTAATTACAATGTCTACTACTTTTAATATAAAGTTTTCCTACAACTCAACTCAACTCAGAAACTAGTTCAAGCAACTCACGTGCGTAAAACGAATGTTATTCATTATTGTCAGCGAATAATCGCGTGCTGCTTATGTGCATGATTTCCATGTACCTATTCGCGATTTAGTATCTTCATCGATCATGCTTTCAATCATCGCGATACAAGTCTCGATTCTTTCTTAGGGTCTAGTCTGTCTCGGAATTTACCGGTTGATTCTATCGTATGTTACATCTGATATTGAAGCCTACAGAGATTTTTCGCTATTTAATATATCCTATCAAAACCTCTTAATAAATAAACCATTAAATACAATTTTAAAATGCGACCCGCATCTCTAAAAGAGAACCCCGCATATCGATCAGATACAAGTGACCGAACTTCGCTTTTTACCGGCGCGGGCGCATAGGAAAGTGCTTGATATGCGACACAATGGCCGCGTAACCGTTTGTATGCGACGCACATCATCTGACCCACATTCTTACGTGGTCGCGTTCAAAAAAATCTCTTGAACGTAATTGGATGTTTTTCTCAACAAGTTCACCGACTTTACGACCGGAACCGCGGGAGACACACTTTGTTTTGTAACCAAGACTTGTTTACAAATCAGGCATTACTTAATCCTTATATTTTACACTTATTCTTACTTTCATTTAAACGTGTTTTGCATACTAAAAAGTGGAATAATTTGTGCTGATTGGGATGCAAATCAAAAACTTTTCACTTGCACATTTGTAATACAATTTTACATTATTTGAAACTACCTGAAAACAGAGCCGACTCCACGGAACATCGAGGCGTGTAAACATTTCAAAAGAATAACTATGCTTAGCACGTCAGTCACTCAGACGCACAACTATGGCAATTTACTAACGACAAAGATACATAGTTAGAAGTCAGTACACTGTATCCTCACGATAGCGTCACCGCGAACATTTCTTATCGCCTCGTAAAATAAAGAGAATAGTTTGTGTCAACAACGTGACTGTGGACTTGTGGAGCACCGGAGACACGTCACTAGCGTGTCATAGCTGACCAGCCAGGTATGTCCCCCCTGCCTCCCGCACCATTCCTGACGACAGGTGACGACGCAGAAGTACGGACTGAAAGTGAAGGTCTTGTTATATTGGCGGAACATACCCAAACGAGGCGAGCTAATTATCACTTAAGAATGTCACCGTGCAAGCTCAATGCAGAACGTTCATACTGCCTCATAAAAGGATCATTTTGTCACAAATATTGAGCACGATACGACTCATAATATCACATGAATGCGGCGAAAAATGACGAATGAAGAAACTCGTTTTGAAAAGACGTGAAGCTGACTTATTAGCTCATCCCTCTTTTGAATCTGCTCAAAGAGCACTGTTTATTTATTGTGAGACATCTTGTTCTGAGTAATTATGATCCAGTAGACGTTTTTCATTCTGTACTTGTAGGAACAGATGCCATGTGATTCTACCGAGGGCTATAAATGCAATAAATGGCTTAATAGCCATTTATTTTGCCATTTATCTTGTAGGTTTTTATTGCATCCCGTATATAAAGTCTTACATGGACGCAGACGATGGCTATTCATTTGTATCTCATGATATCTTTAAAGTTTCAACGGAAAGCAAACATACAGTTTACTGACTCCATTAGGCCAATCTGCCAAGTAAGATTCATCATTGAGAAGATATTCTTTCAAGTAAAAGTTTATAAGATGAATAACATCTTAATGGCATTAAACATAGGGTATGTAATTCTGGTTCAGAACCGGTGTGTGAATGCGCGACTTCAGAATCAGCTTATCGATTACTGCATTAGGTGGTTATTCAGCAGCACACTCTTACGGCTTCCAAGTTACTTCGTATTACACCAATAATAAAAGTTACGTAATGGATGCATGGTATAACGTAATACTGTTGCCAAGATTTGAAAAGAAAGACTTAGGAGGTAATTTAATTTTGCTGTAAATTCTCTCACAGATAAAAGGATCAAGAGGCATTCAGTTTTCCTAATAATAAGTAGTTATCTTGACTTTCAAATAGTTAAGCAAGATTAAAGAAAACTTACAAAAATGATCATCATTGCGGTTTAGTGGATGGAATGGGGCCTTTGCTCAAGACTGCGACAATACGGGATAATTTACAAAAAAGCTAAACCATGCCATGTAGCTACTACAAAATGATATGATAGGGACTAAGCTAATAAGGACCTAAATGCACAATGGTGGTCAAAAACCTGGACGGTAAAAAGCCAAAAAACGATGTCAAAAATAGGTATTGGAAAGAATTTCGCAGGACAATACAAGTGGAATTAAACGCAAACTCCAGATCCAAGTCACGTCGACACGAAAGCGGTTAACAACACAAACGACGATCGTCCTGTCGCATGTCGTCCTGCCGATACGCTATTCCAGTGAAAGTCGACAGAATATAAACAAAAACCATCTTATGATGCCAGTCGCGTTCCGTCCTCTGTTTGTAAATTAGGACATTTCCAAATGACATTCCTGCAGGTACGGCTGGCTACTGATTCCTGTGGTGGTGCCGAGCTATCCAATGCTTTATGACTTTTATAAGTATTATTACTTTTTGAATGAGGATTCAGTTTTAGTTTTACAGAAGATTTCGACGAATTGCCACACAGACTTTAATGTGCAGACTGCAGAGCCTACCTCTTAAATTTACGGGGATCGTTGGTAAGCACCATAGTATTTTAAAAACTGTTTAAAATACTGCCTGCTGCCACAAAGCAAGAGATGATTCATGAATTTCATGATATGCCATTCTTCACGGTTGTATAAGATTCTCTAAACTGACAGGCAGCTGAGGCAGCTCAAATAAGCAGCAAATCAGAAGCCTTCATCTTAATCATACGCACAATGTGAGAATCAATCAACCACAAAGGTTGCCCGCTGTCAGCTCTTCTCCCATTGAACTGTCAAAACGCTCATACGCTCCGATATTTATCTAAAAGCTTAATAAATTCTAAGAATTACTGGACACACTTGGCAAATAAATAAGAAGCCAATACGCCAGTCGAAGGAGAGAGCGTGTAATAGCGGCAATTGTAAAAGGCATATTAGGACCTGTTTTTTTCTATTACTTGGTTAGGACGGTCGCGTTGCCCTATATGGAAATAAATTTGCCATAAGGAGACAAGGATTCGTCGAGATTTTTATTCTGGTTGTATGTGATGCTCGGGCTTTTGTAAAGAAAAGGCAGGAGAAATACAGTGAAGGAATAACAGAAAAAATAAAGTAAGTAAGTTAAGAAACGGATTGTTTGTTCATACATACAGCAAGGAATAAAGAGAGGTACTGTACCAGAAAATGAAATAATGAACTTCAATTAACTTCATAAAGTACGTTTATATACTGAACAGAAATTATATAAAATTAATAAAAAACTATTTCAATATAAAATACGACTAAGTTCAGTGCCGGTCACGGGCTCAGCGCTCTCGACCGAAATGCGAAGTTCAACCGATGTAATGCTACGCGCTAGTTAATTAAATACACCACCCAACAGGTGCAATCTTGAACTTTATTGACTAGAATTAAAGGTTCATTATCCTGTCACACATTCAGAAAAAGTTTACAAAAGAAAATTATCGCTGACCGTTGTTGAATGCGATCGTGATAGGTTCCAACATAAATTTTATTTTTGCAAGTTTTAATTTTACCATGTCATGCTTTAAGTGTACCCTGAATCAATTTTGTTACGGGAATTTCAGCTTTATCGTTAAGCAATTAAGCTTCTTTTTGTTTATGGTTCTGTAAAGGGTAACATTGCCAATGTGTAAATAAAAATAATAGGCTTTTTTCAATAGAATACTAATTTGAAAACTATTGTGCTTGTCAGGCCCGAAGGCACCTTAAAAGCCCATTCTTACCGGCTTACCTTCGGGAACAAGGCACTCTACACGTAGTGTCAAATTAATTACAAAAATTAAAAAAAAAAATGTTTACAAAGAAAGCAACAGCCAGCGCCAAGTAAGCCGGAGCTCGGGTATCAGAATTCTAGGGTATAAGAAACTAAAATCGTATGGACGCGGACACGTGACTTCGTGGCTAGCTGTACCGTTTTGTAGGGACCTAGGTAAGCCGAAGATTATCGAGTTACGGCAGGGACAGAAAAAGAAAGTATGTGTGGTAGAACGAGATAGAATGAGTAACGGTCGGTGTATCGTATTAATTGGAAGTTACCAACCAGATTTCTTTCTTTTTTTTTGACATGATAAAATCACTTTTTTTAGTTTTTATAATTCCTCAGAATTTTGTTAATTTTTTGGCGTCGCTGATAATGAAAATGAGGTAGAAATGAAAATCAAAAATGACGCTGACGACATTTTTTGGTTTTTTCATCACGGGTCGTGTTCGTGGTTTGTGAGGTCGCTGATGATGAAAATGAAGTCAAAATAAAAATCCAAAAGGGCGCCGACGAAATTTTTTAGTTTTTTCGTCATGGGTGTCGTTTTCGTGGTTTTTGGGGTCGCTAATAATGAAAATGAGGTCAAAATTAACTTTTTTTTTTCGTCGGCTTCCCCTCATAGTATTTTCATCCTTCGCCACTGGTGCTTGTTCATGCAAACTATTAAATAAAAAAGAAGAACATGTTTGTAACAGTCAATAATTATCTTATATAAATTATGGCCTAACATTATTTCGTTCAAAAGCTTAAGATCATAAAAATATAAGGAATTAAAATGTTTGGCATTTCGTAGCGGTCTGAATTACCGTTGAAGTTTATTTACTTAAAAAAAAAAAAAATACAAAGTATAAATTATAAATGCAAAAAGAGAAACTTACAAAAATATAACACGTTTTGTTATATAAATTAAACAATTTCGAAGCTATAAAACGGGACGATAACAATTTGACGCAATTTTAGAAAACGGTTTTCGTCAAATGTACGATGTTTTTATGTTTTCCACTATTATCAATAATAAAAAACAGAAATTAATCATTTGTAAGTATAAATCAAGCATTATAAACTAAAAGAAAAAAAAAACATACCTATTACGTCATGAAGTCGTTGATGTCTTTTACAAGAACGTTACGTCACCTCACAGCTGAAGGACATCAAACAAAAAATAACTTCAAACCAACAGTACAGTACTTAATAAACATTTTATTGTCCAACAAAATGTACACATTCATACTCAAAAGTTAATTAGAGGTTACCTAGTCAATTATTTATTCAATTTAAAACATTAAGCACAAAGCTACAGAGGCATGGTATTTACTGGCCGTCGATCTACGAGTGATTCAGAGTCAAACAGTGGTTGTTTAAAATGGTAGCACTTAAATTGTTAAGTACGTGTAAATCATGCTTGGACACCAATTTGCAGGTTTGTTGCAACAATTAATACAGAAAACAACTTCGTACGCATGATTTTAAAACAATCAATCGTAAATTAATCGTAACGGCCTTGCTTTTCTTCCTCAAGGAGTAAATTATAACAAATAGTACTTGTTTTGAGTTGTTTATCATCACACAAATGGCGATAATTGCAAAGCAGTTTTATCAAGTTTTATCAAGTTTTTATCAAGATAGATTTCCAATTCAACCTAGTGTCGATTTATTTGTCTTTATCCGGTTGAAGAACCTTCTTCTCCTTACTCGTTATTTAGTTAAAACCTGTTTGAATCATTAATTTCCTTAATTGATACACAAATCGATTGATTTGCGAACATATGCCAGTGGATCTCATGTCTAAACTAGTCGCTATCATTTGCTTGACAATCGTCGCTCATCAAATTTATCTTAGAATATTAACCCTAGTAGACATACAGATCAAACTATGTATTAAACTGTTGTCAGAGGATCCTGATAGAAGCTATACAGCTGGACGAGTGCGTTTAGTTGAATATTATCAACAATTGCACAATAAGCCTGTGTTTGCACCCAGTTGCTCGCAGTTCAAATCTTCACTCCCTCAGAAATTTTTTTGCTTTCTTGGTCAATTTTTGTACAACAAACTAAATGTCACTCTTAATCTATATCCTAAAACCACCTTTTACTGTCAAAAAACAGTTAAAAATTTTCTTAAAACGCTTGACTACCAAAACACTGAGAACCTTTTGACAATACCCAAGTAGATTTTCTTCCCCCCTTTTATAAAGTCTATCCTTCTTTCTCCCGTGGCTGTTTTACATCTCATACTCGCTCCTGTTCACTCCAACATACATTCATACACTGCAACATACATTCACACACTTCAATATACATTCATACTCATACACAACACTACACTCTCGTGCAAACCAGTAGTTCTCCATTTTTTTATTTTTTTATTGTTTTTATTTTTATTTTGCCTTTGTTTACTATCTGTTAGTATTTTTAACCTTTTTATACTGATTGTCTCTTTGTGCTCTTTTTGGTACCATGAATGATGTTTCACTATGATCGTCTTTAAATCTATTACGATATTGTTTTGCTGTGGGGGGGGGCCTGGTGACCTGTAACACAGGCTTCTTCGAAAGCCTACTTCAGGCACCAGTCTCTTCCAATGGTGGAATATAACCTTATAAAAAACATTGTTTATCTTTAAGAACCAATATTGTGAAGAGAGAATAAATGAATTGAATTGAATTGAATTGAACTTGTCACCATCAATGCTGTCAAAAAGTCGTAGTTGAAATACGAAATGCAAGACGCAAGAGTTCCGATACGAAAGAAAGACCTCTAATTTCTCTGAAAGTAACATTACGGAATGAAATTGAATAAACGAAATGAAAAGATAACAAAATAAATAGTTGTATCACGTTTTTCACATACGTGCTAAAACTTAACTATTTATATGTAATTCATAGCTCAGACTTGCAAATGTTAGTTGCCAGTCAGTTACGTAAGTCCTTACGTGAAAAGCTGTAATAGGAGAAATCGATGAGAGTAGCTTTTTAGCGCATAATAATATGAATTATTTGAAAAGGATACTAAAGCTAAATACATTGTGTCATAAGCAATACGCTTTTTGCGTTTGTCTTTGGTCTAGTATTTGCAAGCGACAACACTGCAACTAAACAGCTGCTAAACTGCTTGACCTAAGAGTCGTATCCAGCACGGATACGACTCTTAGGTCGAGCAAATTGTTATTGGTTTTTTCTCCAGGCATTTCTCAGCAACAGGCTGTTGCTTAGAAATGCCTGGAGAATATTGAGTGCTGTTGCCAACAGCACTCAATATACCCGGAAATATGCTCCTCCTGTCTTACATGGGACATTAACAGAACTGGCGAAATGTGGGTGTACTGACACCCACCCAAATGTGGGTGTGGGGATACACCTGTCTGTACACCTAACATAACCTAACCCACGCCCGTAACCGACCATTACAGGTGTGATGTTAAGCTTCCTATACATATGCAGCCTATGTTGTCTTATGACGTCTTTCGAACCGGCTTCAGTTTCTTTTCCTTATCTGCACCTTCTTAATCGGTGATCATTTCGTCATCAACTTACAGCCAGACACAAGCGGTTATTATATAACTAAAGAATGAATTGTGAACTATAAGAAAAACGGTAATATAATAATTCTTGGGTAGGGTCCATTCCCATTTTTCTAACGTACCCAAACGTTTCGTTTGCGCTTATCAATCGTTTTAGAAAAGTCGATTTTTTCAGTTCTGTTGAGTTTTCATTAGAGCAAAGTGTGACCTATGAAAACTCTGCTTCGATATCGACAAAGAAACAACATTTTTAACTCAAATAACGGTCGGTAACTGCTGACGAATCCGGCTGGAATATCCTATGAGAACTGTAGAAAACCCGATTTGTTTACCTGCGCGCTGCGCTTGTATTGTTGCTATGCCCTCGATTTGTGACAATCAATGCATATTAGAGATCAATATTGTTTACAACTTTCTATGGGAACTTAATGCCCCATTGTTTGCTATAGGAGAGCGTTTATCGACAGCACGGCATATAAAAAGCATACGACTACCATATGCGACAAGTTTCATTTTCATTTCATTGCGGGTAGAACGAAAACTGTATAAGGTTCGCCGAAACTAGATTTCATTTTCGTATTGTCTGATGATTGCACGTGTCTGAGCATGTCAACATGACAAGATTCTAGAAGAGCTATGAATTTCATCATGAAGTGAAATAACCGATTCTTGTCCCACCTACATAATTTGGGATGCAGGTAACTCGTCTAACGGTTGCATTGAGAATGCGGAATTTCAAGAGTGTTCTACAAAATATGCGCACGGTTCATTAATGAATGTCTTGAACGCATAAATGACAATTACCCACTTTTAATTAACACGACTCATAACTTAAGTGTCAATTATAATCCAATAAGATTCTCGTGCGATCTAATCGATTGAACAGTGAAAATAATTTTACCTACATATTTGCTGATCCTACTTTCTTTTGCAACGGTAAAAACGACTCCATGGTGTAGCAGTTAACAATCCTAAACTAACAAAGCTTTCTTTAAAGAAAACTTATTAAATGTAAAATGTTTAGTGTCGGCAACACGAACTCATCCGATACAGGTGTCATAATTCACGTGTAAACACCGCTACGGGCTACGTGGAAGAAATCCAGCGAGTTCTCGCGTCCGAAGTGGAACATTGCGCGTGCGACTGTACCCGATTCAATTAATCAACGCTCATCAAATTCACATGTTGAATACATATTTATGTCCCATCACCTGACTAGTAAACACTCAGGTCATATTGTCACGTCTGACGAAATTTACCGTTAAGATCCGCTGAGTGGTGCTCGTTCAAACTCCGGAGCTGGTCCTCGTCATATCACAGACACAAGCACTTGTTGTTAACTATCACTAAAATACGATCACTTCATTCACTTCACTGATCACCGATGATCCCCGTACATTTCGTCGGTCGCGGTTGGTGTGCTGTAGGCGAGGGCCGCGTCGTGCGCATAGGACCAGCAAATGCGACGGACCGTGAATCTTAACCTACCTGTTGCGCTTGCGTGTCGCCCGACGACGGCTCGACAGCCCGCCGACCGGCGCCCTGCTGTACCGACGCGTTCCGCCGCCATCTTTTATACAACCTCCTTACAACATCTGAACATCACTACTTCAACGTACCTTTATAAAAATTACTCTCAATTACATCTCGTGATCTGAAACAGACGCTAAAAAGAATTTTGCTCCTGTAAATGCTCGTGAATGACTATAGAGATAGGCGTAAAAGCCTTAAGCTGCTTTACCGACGTGGTAGCGTCATCTGGAGAAAGCAGCTGGCACTGCTAACAGTCCTAAAATGACGTTTGTTAAACGTATAAGTCACAAGACTTTTTAAAAACTTCAATTAAGGAAAACTCCTAAGTTTCCAGTCAAAGTTTGAAAATTATGTAAAATGTAAAATGCGTAATGCATCTAACACCTTTATACACTATGTTCTTAGCTTGGAACTACTGACAAAACTTGATCAGACTTTGATCTCAGGTCAAGTTACTTCCGGGATGTAGCCACAGATGGAGCCACTTAACACCATACAGCCTTCATTCAACATTGTCGGAGGCTTTAATTTGTGTGACGGATACATGATGTTTACAAAGCAACAAAAAAGTGAGGATTATCTTGTATCAGCTGTATAACAGGTAGTTAAGATGTTTCACCTAAGTTTAGAACTTAACAATGGTGGTACTCTTTTTGTTACTTCAAATTTTGTATGAGATGATTAATTACCTGACTCCTTTACCTACATCAGAGACATTTCCATTATAATTTTTTAGCTTCATTTTTGATTCCAAGTTTTTGCAATATGCGTTGTATGTCTTCTCGTGATGCGTATGCTGCCCGGACACACCGTAAATTGACCCTGAAAAATGGCTCTGAAAAATGTTCAAACAAGTTTTTAAGATTACTGCTATAAACCTGTCGATTTACTCAGTCCACTACTGGACATAGGCCTCTCCCAACTTTCACCACAAAAGCTGGGCCTCGATTCTGCTATTACAATAGTGTCAGAGTATTCGATCATTGATTTCATAATGTTCAAGTTCTGTCAAATTTTGTCAAGTTTGTTAATTCTACTATCATAATGGTGCCATTATGACTTCTCAATGAACAACCACTGACACTCCATTGAAAGAAATGTCATAGAATATTAATCTCGTACATGAAATCTGGCATGATTATATGTTCGCATTTAGTAGTAGATTTCGAAAACCATTTGTACTAAGGGTTTTATAATAATGACAATACGACAATGCCATTAAAACACAATTTTATTACGAGACCATTGACCGACCATTGTGAATTTAGCAGATTACGAACTTTAAGCAAAATGACAATGGGATGAGAATGGAATCGTGTTGGAGTGACGAATTTATTAAGATAGCAGAATTAGGCCCCTGGTTTTCCACACTGTCAACCACTACCACTACACTTGACTTGTCGTGTATCGTGTTGCCAGGCGTCCGGATAAAGCCGGACACAGTTAGGCTTTTAGATTGCGTGTCCATCCAAATTAAACAGAGTCCGGCTTTTGTTAGGCTTTTTTCGCTAACTTGAAAGAGAAGAAGTTTTGTTTTGTTAAGATTGTTTTTTTTTTAAATTTTATTTTGTTTTGCTTTGGGAAGTACTTAATTAAAAGCAGGTAAATAAGACTTATTTGTGCAATTGCCTTTCATTAGAATCTAAAAATGTTGATAAATGATTAGGGGCCGTTCAAGTATTACGTAAGCACTATTGGGGGGCGGAGGGGTCTTTGTTTTGCTTATTTTGGATGACATGGCCGGGGGGTAGGGGAGTCTAGATGATGATTACGTCATCGGTAGTTATTTACTTTTTTACACGAATGGCAACCCTCACATTATCTATGCTTGAAAACGAAACGCATTTTCGAGGATTCCCGCAAGTAATGCATACGTTTAGGCACTCGCTTTAGAACCGATTAGGGGAATTACCGCGCGCTATTCACTTGTCTAAATTTCCTCTGTCAGTGGTGTCGATTCTGTTGTGCACAAACTAAACTTAATTTAGGCTATTACTATCTTTTTCTCACCAATAAAACGAGAAAGAGACGGACGTAATTTAGAGCTGTCAAATTTAATTCGAACTAATATTTCCATACAAATGAAGGGTGCACGTAAAAACATGTCGATTAAAAACACGGTGAAGCGCAAGACATAAACTAGTTTGACATTTCTAACTTAGTGCATAGCTATAGCCGTCTTTTTCTCGCCCTGCCTTTTAGTAAAAGATAGCAATAGTCTAAATTAAGTTTAGTTTGTGAAGAACAGAATCGACACCAGTGTATTGTTTTGTTCAGTAAAATCTAATCTCTATCCTAAATCTATTCTTATTTTTGAAATTATAAATATAACATTATAATCATAAATAAAAAAAGATTTATTATAATTGAAAAATGTTTACGTAAGCATAGGGGGAAGGGGTAAGAGCTTTGCTTACTTTTGCTGACAAGAGGGATGGGGGGGTAAATAATTGTAATAATTCTGCTTACGTAATATTTGAACGGCCCCTTATCTAGAATTTAATTTTGAATGATGACTTTATTTGACTGATTAATAATAATTCGATTTTATTTATATTTCATTAGAATTCAGCAAGATTTTTGGTAGTAGTCAAAAAAGCTTGATTTTGCATAAAAAAAAATTGTAGTACCTATTATTACTGAGACACAAAATCCTCAATAATGTAGGGTGTCCAGCCTTTTTACCCACATGTCCAGCTAAACTGGCTGGTCTGTCCGGCTATTAAGTTTGGCGACCTGGCAACCCTAGTCGTGTACATACGCAGGCTTCTTTCGAAAGCTTGTCTTCTCTAACGCTCATCAGTCCTTCGTTGGACATGGCTGATCTCTGCCACTCCTGCTCGATTGCTAACTCTAATGTCAATAACACCTGTTTTTTGCCGCTAATTTTAAACCGGATCTTATGAAAAAACATCGACATTAATTTATGCTACATATTATTGTTATTACTAAAAATGGATGTCTAATAAAAAAACTTTCATGGTGTAGTAACTTTATCTTTATTACCCACATAATGACGTCAAAACGACCAACTATTATAATAACATAAATGCTTGTGTGTCTAAATGGTATCTAATGGATGATTAAACACTTTTTAAAATTCAATTGTTCGAAAAGTTTATTGTATTTTCGGATTTAAGCAAATCTTAAGTTCCGTAAACTTCAAAGTTATACACATTCAGTCAAAAAAGTATCGGGAATGGATGATTTGTTTATAGTTCCAAATGATTGGCACAACTGTTTTCCATTTTGGGGCGGAGTTTGAGTTGCATCTGTTAGTTACATTAAATACAGTGCTGTTTTTAGTAATATCATATCTAGTGTGTTTAGCGAATTTCATTATGGACAAAAACATCGAACAAAGAGTTTGACTTAAATTTTGCACCGCCAATGCAATTTCGTGTTCGGAATCACTGAAAATGTTACAGAAGGCTTACGATGAATCGACTTTATCAAAAACACGTGCTTATGAGTGGTACAAAGCGTTCAAAAGCGGTCGAGACTGGTAGGCCATCAACGTCTGCAACTGAAGTTACATCGCAAAAGTGAAGGAAATAGTGACTGAAAATCCTCATTCAACTTTGAGAGAGATAGCCGCCGAACTTTCTGTATCTCACAAATCGATCCGTACCATTTTAACCAATCATTTGGGTATGAAACATGTTACCGCTCGGCTAGTCCCAAAAGACCTGAATTTTCCCCAAAAACTCAATCGCATGAGAGTCGCTGAGGACATGCTAGAACGAGTCAATTCCGACCCAACATTCATGAAACGCATTGTTACTGGTGACAAGACGTGGGTTTACGAGTTTGACATGCAAACTAATCAACAAGCTTCGGAGTGGCGCCTTCCAATCGAACCGAACCGAAAAAAAAAGAATTCGCGGCGAGAACTGAACTCAATTTCAGCAACAGCGTTTAAAAAATGTTTTGATGATTGGATTATTCGTTGGCGTAAGTGTATCGTTTCTGAAGGAGCATAAGTACTTTGAAGGTGATAAAATAAATTTGGATGAATATCAAACATTTTGTGTATTATTGATCTTCCATACGCAAAATACGCGCTTTGACGTGGAGTTGCGGACATCAGCCCGTTGTACAATACAATACTTACAATATTGATCTTTTCCCATTACTTTCTTGACAGAGCAGTATCGTACATTTTGATACAACCGGGCAAATTTTGTCATTGCAGCCGAGGCGGAATTCATACCCAAGCTGAAGACGAGGGTGTTATGAAGCTGAGAACTGCAGTGACCTGTCACTTGGGATCAGCAATCCTTCTAAATAAAATCCATATCTCAAGCAGGACTAACAAAATAACAATGAACAACCGTTTATTCCATTTCTCTTTCAATTAAGCCATATTGCAATGCTTATGCATTGAAGGGTTAGGAAGGACAAGGGTGTCCCTGTGTGAGACAGGCTGTGTACAGCTGGTTTTCACAATAAATTCTAGCTGTTACGTGTTACGCGATTCGGACGCAGAGCAGTGAGTGCCTGTACCGTAAATAAATGCTGAAATAGAAATTTATTATATTTTATTATATAAATTATAATTAATATATATATATATATATATATTTTTTTTTATTACATTTTTGTAATTCTCAAATAGAACATGCGGACTAGTCAGTCGGCAACAGATGTCAATCATACGGATTTATTTACTAAAAGTGTTGCTGTGTAAACTATGTACCCAGTGATAATTACTACGTCAGAGTAGCTCCATAAGTAACTATAATCACAAAGGTATTACCCAAAAGTACTGTACCAAATACGAACTAGTTCAACAAATGACTGTCGTTACGGAATTATTTTCAGACTAACTTTTGCGTGCGGCAAAAGCAAATTCATCCAAATCCGGTCAATACTTTCTGCGTGAAAGATTAACAAAAAACTTAGGATGTAGGATTCTACAAACATTTTCTAAAAAGTTTGTCAGAACATTTGCAGTGTTTAACTTTCATAAACACAATATTTTCCTAATTAAACACGTTAATCATCATCATCTGCCCAGCGTTTAACCAGCTATGTTGGGGTCAGCTTCCAGTTTAACCAGTTACAGCTGAATAACGGTATTTTACACGGAGAAACTGCATATCTGACCTCCACAACCCAGTTAGTACTAAGAGTAAGAAGGCAAAGGACAGGGTGTGGCGCATTTTAAGAGAAGTATAATCCTGCAGCGGACTGCAATTGGTCACGTTTATTGATTAATTGAATTAATAGAAGGAAAAACAGTAAAAACTATCAAAGATTTCGTGATGAGTATTAGCACAGGAGTCAGGACCCCGAAAATATTTCGCGTATCAGGTTACGTCATAAATATAGGCGAAAGGCAGACCGCCCGGCGGCCGTTATGACTCCAAAACAGGTATAACCCATAAATAAACAGGTATTTAACATTATGTAAAATATAATATTGATAAAAAACGACACTAAAACGCGAATAAACGACGCAAATGTAAAAGAAGGACATTACCATCAACGTTTTGAATCATAATGAAATACTTAATACTCTTCATGATTAAAACATTATGAAAGTTGGCAGTTGACCTCTCCGAAGACGGATGAAATCTCTCTTGGTTTGCTGTGATCATCTAGAAGTTTCTATAAAAATGAATGTCTTTTCTCTGGTAGATAATACCTAACTGTTCTAACAATATCTTCAATATTTATTACAACACTGTTTCTATCAAGTACTTACTGCTTTTGGTAACAAAATTTACAGTTACACCATCTCGACATTACTTGAACTCTTGAACTTGAATGTAACAATGCAAAAGCTTGACGGCCCATCATCTTGGAGTATACTATCGTGGCGTATTTCCCACAGTTATTATCACTGATTTTAATAAGAAATAATGAACTAAGTATTGCTACTAATTCTACTATCATCGTAACGTTGGTTGCCACGAAGTGTTTAGACTGTTATGTTTGTGTAGAATGAATTGTACTTTTACAACATAGATTTAAGGATTGTGTCGAACGAATTAGATAAATGAAAGATTTATCAGAAATTTAACTACACCACAGAGCATCTACCACCTACCACTATTCCTTAAGAGTTAATTCGTCCAACTGTAACTGCAGTGTCTTCATTTGTTTATTTCGTTAATTACATTACAACCCTGTTGCATTATCTCTGTGGACGCTTGCGAGTATCGCATTTTGGATGTAGAGACTTGCGTTTCCCGCAAGCATCGTTATTGCAACCGAAATTTTTCATTGTTATTTTAGCGATCGAAAGTTAACGACAAAATCGCAAACTTCGAAAGTTAGCGATTTTGTCGCTATCTATGTCGAGACTGGCCCTGGCGTCGATGAATTTTATAGCAATAAAAGTCCAAACGTAACAATGAAATGTTCAAAAATAAAGCAGTAAAATCTAGCGACATGTATCGGCAACGAAAATGCTTGTATGCCAGTCATCATTCATCGACGCCAGGTCTATAATGTAACTGCGGGTAGTACCTACCTATCCTTTTCCTAACTATACATATGGACTCGATTTGCCGACCCGAATGGCGTAGCGGTAGTGAGGCTGCCTTACGTTCTTTATAGGGTCCTGGGTTCGATTTCCGGTAGGAGCAAATGTTTGTGTGATGAGCATGGACATTTGTTTCCAAGTCATGGATGTTTATATGTATATATGTAGTATATCAACTATCTGGTGTCCACGACACAAGCCTTGCTTAGTGTGGCACTAGATGGCGCTGTGTGTTAATGTCCAGCGATATTTCATTGTACAACAATTTAATTGTACTTTGTTACAACAATTCTATAAGTAAGACAACTATTAATAAAGTTCAAGTTCACGTGCAACTACTAGACACAGATTCATTCATGATTGCAACTGCGACACTGAGAGCAAGGAGTTGTTTATTCACTTGCTTCAAATTAATTGTTCCAATAAATATTTATTGGATTTGTGTTAGGTACTCATTCTGCTTCGCCAATGTCATAATAATTAAATGTCATTGATTATATTGAACGCCTAGGTACGTTGTTTTGATTAGTTCCAGTTTTCTTGGAAATTAAAAATTATGTAATGTCTACTTGAAGTTCCTTTTAACCTCCTCCTGCTCCGGTATCTGTCTGTAGCATTATAGCTCTTGAACAAATGAACCGATTTTGATCATGTTTTTTCATTTGAGAAGTGTCTTAATCAAGAGTGCTCTTAGGTATGTTTCAAGAAAATCTGCTCAGCCGTTTGTAGATCATCGCATCTTTTAGATATTATAACCCTTTTCCATAGGTGTGATCGATTCGAAATTTGAAATCCTGTCACTTGTACAGTAAAACACGAGTACAATTTTATTATTTCCCACAAAACACAAATTTCGTGTTGGGTCACTTTTGTTCTCAGAGTGCGATATGCAGGCTGTGGCGTAATGAAAGTATAATTCTTTGTCTGCGAATGGGGGGACATGACATGACAGATTAGAAAATGAAAAGCTGTGCTCAGTAAAAGTGCCATTGTTTTCAAGTTTTTACATACTTCTGACCAGTCATAGGGGGACACCCCTTTAGCACGTTAAGGATTATCAATTAATTAGGTCACCCTCTAGTCTGTATCTAACGTTTTTACGGACTTGAGTTCTTGATGCGGAATTGTCAGATTTAGAACTTGAAATTGAATCTGTCGTAGGTAGTAGTACATTTTGATACAAGTGGAGAAAGTTTGTTATTGTAGTTCAAGGCGGTATTAACACACGAGCCGTAAGCGAGTGTTTTTGAGCCGAGAACTGCAATAACAAATGTCCACTTGTATCAAACGACGTTTTTCAATACACTTTTGAAGAAATAAAATAAAAGAATGTAAAATATTTGTGTCATGAATTATTACGAGACCATGATTTAATTTTTTTTTTCCGCGCTTTGCTTTCGCCAGGTTGAAGGAGAAGCAAAGGTATGAATCCGTTATACAGCCTAATATAAAAAATAGTTATTTTAATTTATTATTGAATTTAGAACACAATTATACGTTAATTTGTTTATAAAAGAAAATATTACTTTTAAAGAATCATGTTTATCGATGATATTGAATTTATAAACACAATTTTAATATTCAAAAAATATTTACGGCGTAAAAAAAAACATTCTCCTTTGACTGTATAGTCAGAGGTGATGTTTTTTTGTTTAAATTATGCATTTACTAGGTTTCCGCACCTGTGTGGAAAAAACATGAAAAACGCACGTGTGTGAAATACACTGCATTTTAAACCTAATCGTAGTGCGAAAAGAACCAGTTTTCGAGGAAGTGTATTGAAAAATTATTAGTAAGTTTTTAACACTAATGTAACATAAGTTATTTACCCTTTTTGTTTTGTTCAAGACTAAAGCTATTATTTAAACCGGTTGTAAATAACAACATAGGAAATAAACAAACACAAGATAGAAAAAAAGATATGATTTAAAAAATACAATTTGAAAGCTACGGAACAGGACGTAGTTTAATTAATTAGTTTTGTAAAATAACATAAACGTCTTCACAAGTAAACACAAATTTCGAACATAAATTATAATTATGAATTGTTTGTAGACATAATTATTAAGAAACCGGTACCCATCATTTTTTTAAGTATTACGAAGTATTTCATATTTCTATCTTAGTCCGCTATTTGAGGTCATGAGAATTAACTTTTGAATTACTTATTAAAACAAAACGGAACCTTTTAAAGATTAATTTAAATAAAATATACTTAAATTGTACTTCTGCACGTCGCCGCGTCGTTTGCATTTATTGTTTACCAACATTTTAGCATCAATAGATATTGCAGTAGGTACTCAAGTGCTATTACTTAGATATGCTCAGGATTGTGATTTGCATATCAATGATAACATAACCATGGGATAAATAGGCTCACTGAAGATCTAAAAGCAATATGACGGGTAAAGGCAAGTATAAAGCAACAATATTGTACCGGGATGTAAAATCTACATTGATTTGAAAAGAGTGACCATGGAGTGTCTTGCTCATTCTTCTCCATGAGATCTACGATTTTGGAATGAGCAACTACAGTCCATTCACAGATCACACTGGGTTCGACTGTAGATGCTTGTCACGGGCCTATTTGAAATAAATGCTTTGAGTTGAGGCGACTTGATTTGAGTTGAGTTAACCTACCTCATCATCATTTCAGCCGAAAGACATCCACTGCTGGACATAGGCCTCCCCCAAGTGTCGCCAAATTGACCGTTCCCTTGCGACTCGCATCCAACGGATTCCCGCAACCTTCACCAGGTCATCGGTCCACCTAGTGGGAGGTATTCCAACGCATCGTCTTCCGGTTCGCGGTCGCCACTCCAGAACTTTTCGGCCCCATCGGCCCGGCATCCGTTCGGCGAGCAATGTGCCCTGCCCACTGCCACTTAAGTTTGGCAATTCTTCGGGCTACGTCGGTGAAATTGGTTCTCTTGCTGTCTCCATTTCTGATTCGATCACGCAAGGACACTCCGAGTATAGCCCTCTCCATTGCCCTTTGGGTGACTAAGCCTTTTGATAAGGCCCATTGTGAGCGACCACGTTTCGGTCCCGTATGTTATCACTGGCAACACACACTGGTCATAGACTTTCGTCTTGAGACGAAGATACCGCGCAGCTTCCCGAATGCTGCCCAGCCGAGTCGGATTCGACGATTGACCTCTTTCTCGAAGTTAGACCTACCTAACTGGACCGTTTGGCCTAGGTATACATAATAATTGTCTACAATTTCGAGTGTCGAGTCTCCGATCTTGATAGGAATGGGTGTGACATGGGCATTCAACATGACCTTCGTCTTGTCCATGTTCATTTTTACACCCACTCTTTCGGAAGCTCTACTGAGGTCATCGAGCATTGTACTGAGGTCCTCCATGTTCTCAGCCATGACCACTATATCGTTGGCAAACCGAAGGTGAGTGATGTACTCGCCATTGACGTTGATGCCTAGCCCTCTCCAGTCCTGAACCTTGAAGACATCCTCCAGTGCAGCGGTGAACAGTTTCGGAGATGACGTCTCCCTGTCTTACACCTCGCTGCAGAAGGATAGGTTCCGAGGCTTGGTCCTGAAGTCGGACTGACATGGTGGCGCTTTTGTACAAACACTTCAACACCTCGATGTACCGGTAGTCAATTTGCCACCGTTGGAGAGACTGCAGTACAGCCCAGGTCTCGATCGAATCAAAGGCTTTCTCGTTGTCCACAAACGCTAAACAGAGCGGCAAGTTGTACTCTTCGGTCTTCTGTATTTAAACCTGCCGAAGCGTATGTATGTGGTCCACGGTGCTAAAGCCTTTTCGGAAACCGGCTTGTTCGGGTGGCTGGAAATCGTCAAACCTGCGCGCGAGACGATTCGTGATGACTGATCTTGAAAACAACATGTAGACATGGCTTAGAAGTGAGATGGGCCTGTAATTCTTCAACCGGGCATTGTCACCCGGTTAACCTACCTACCTATTTAGAATTAGGTACATTATTTAGATTAGCTAATATTTGCACTTTACACCCCCTTTTTGGGCTGTATAATTTAATTACTTGTATTTATTTATTTAACACTTCAAGCACAAAGTACAGAGGCGGACTTAATGCCAAAGGCATTCTCTACCAGTCAACCTTTAGGTGATGCAGAGACAAGCAGTGGTAGGTGTCATTCCTGAAACTTCACGAATAATTTTATTAAAACAACGTTTACGTCTTTTCTGTGGTTTTAAGATTTTTATATAGTGCCCAACATTTTGAAATAATTCTAACTATGAAAAGTCTTTCTGATAAAAGAGGTGGACTATGATTAAAAGATACGATAATAATATACATATGTTTTAACAAAAAAAGTGAAAAATAACTTTAGCTTCTGAAGTCGGTGACCTTTGTTAGATTGATTTAATTTTTTTGTCACCGACTTCAGAAGCTAAAGTTATTTTTCACTTTTTTTGAAGTCGGTTTTATTTTTTGCTATTTTTTTTTTATTTTTCACTTTTTAGTGGTTCACATGTGCTTGGTACACATGGAAAGTGCATACCGTTACAATTACAACAAGCCCAAACACGACTAGGATGCATTGTCTCATTATGGAGTTCCGTGACTCTTGGCTTCATCATCAGATCTGATGGTAGAATGGTTCTTATCGAACGCAAATGCTTCACTTGTAGAAAAATACCAAAATCGCTGTACGTTATCCTATAAAATTTGAAGTTCCCTCGATTTCGCCAAGATTCCATTATCAGATCCCGACTTGGTGGCTATGGGACCATTTGGAAAGTATACCCTTTCCAACAAAAAAAGAATTTTTCAAATCGGTTGGCAAACGATGGAGTTATGCGCGAACAAACATAAAAAAAAAAATAGAAACATCCGAATTGAGAACCTCCTCCTTTTTAGAAGTCGGTTAAAAAAAACTGTCTCTCTGAAAATAGACGTGGACTGTTTAGGTATGTACTTAGTATAGTTATGTTAAAAAAAACGCATTCCGATTATAAAAAAAAACTTCTTTCTAGAGAAAATCTCTACGACGGAAAATAAATAAGTACCTACCTACCTACTTATAGTCTACCTAACCTACAAATTAGACTTTCTTAGCAGATTTTTTCCTCGAACGAACGCAACACCTGTTAGAATATCGTCGATCGTATCCGGATAGTACGAGATACTCCAAAACTGGACACAACAAAAAATAAAACCGACTTCAAAAAAAAAAAACAAAAAAGTGAAAAATAACTTTAGCTTCTGAAGTCGGTGACCTTTGTTTGATTGATTTAGTTTTTTTGTCACCGACTTCAGAAGCTAAAGTTATTTTTCACTTTTTTGTTTTTTTTTTTTGAAGTCGGTTTTATTTTTTGCAAAAAAGTTTTTATTTTTCACTTTTTAGTGGTTCTCATGTGCTTGATATACATGGAAAGTGCATACCGTTACAATTACATCAAGCCCAAACACGACTAGGGTACATTGTCTCATTATGGAGTTCCGTGACTCTTGGCTTCATCATCAGATCTGGTGGTAGAATGGTTCTTATCAAACGGAAATGCTTCACTTGTTGTAGAAAATACCAAAATCGCAACACATTTTCATATAAAATTTGAAGAGTTCCCTCGATTTCGCCAAGATTCCATCATCAGATCCCGACTTGGTGGCTATGGGACCATTTGGAAAGAATACCCTTTCCAACAAAAAAAGAATTTTCCAAATCGGTTGACAAGCGACGGAGTTATGCCCGAACAAACATAAAAAAAAAAAAAAAAAAAAATAGAAACATCCGAATTGAGAACCTCCTCCTTTTTTAGAAGTCGGTTAAAAATAAAATAATATTAAACTTAAATTATTTTTTTGATTTTATAATAACTCACAATATAATAAGGATATAAATTAATCGAAATTAATCGAATTAATCAGGTTACTCATCTGCCTTTTGAAAAAATTGTCATTGTAGGTATCCCAGGTTGTTCTAACTATGTCATTTAGTAAATTAGTCACGAAAACTATGGAAAAACTTTAGATAAGCACACCTTAAACCTTAAACGCAAAAATAATAATAGAAGAGTTTGATTGTATTGTTAGGCTAAGGCTACACAACAGTGTCAAGAACGCATAGTACTTATAACTTATGTCATAACAATACTTTGTGTTACTTAAGTAGGTACATAATAATATAATTATAACGTGACATTAATAACTGTGTGACTGCTATTGAACTTTTACTTACATACTATTTACATACATTACCTGGATGACCGAGCTGTGCTTGGTTGAAAACAGAGAAAATTTATTTTCCAGAAATGAGACCTTGCTAGATTGGTTTTTTGCCCCTGTAAACGGTTGCATTACAATTTTCGCCGAAATCCTTAGAGCCAAGCCGAGTAGGCTTGGTGCCCACAATAGGCTAGTTTCCACCATCAATAAATTGCAAAACTAATTAGTACGTCAGTTAGAGTATTGGAAAATAATGGACACGTATTTTTTGTTTTTGGAAATCACTGAGTACTGACAAAGATAAAACGCATCAAAACTCGGGAGTGGGGGCTCGTGACGTCACAACGCACTAAAAACTATAGCACGGCGTGACGTATTGCGAATTTTAAAAGCGTCGTATCTTCGTCAATTTTGGTTTATGTAACAAAAGAAAAAATACGGATCAAATATTTTTTTATAATCTCACTGACGGACTAATTAGATTTTTTTAGGACACAAGCCTATTATCTCTAATCGTGTATTGTATGTCTGTAGCAGCTATATAATTCATGAAAACTGTAAGATACATGTCCTACCTCGAGAATATACTGTCTGCTTCGATCTGGTAATCCACCCTGATTTGGCTGAATTGCGCTCACCAGTAACACAATCCGCATAAGGCTTAAATAACAAAGTAAGTCAACGAATTCTCTGGAAATCGTTTTGCTAGATATTTTTTGAATAGCCGCCGGTTTCCAAGAATTGTTTTTTTTTTGCAAGAACTTAGCACACAAGTTGGTTTTTAGGGTTCCGTAGCCAAATGGCAAAAAACGGAACCCTTATAGTTTCGCCATGTCTGTCTGTCTGTCTGTCTGTCTGTCTGTCTGTCTGTCCGCGGATAATCTCAGTGACCGTTAGCACCAGAAAGCTGAAATTTGGTACCAATATGTATATCAATCATGCCGACAAAGTGCAAAAATAAAAATTTAAAAAAACATTTTTATTAGGGTACCTCCCCCAGACGTAAAGTGGGGAGCGATTTTTTTTTTAATTTTGACCCTGACGTGTGATATATTGTTGGATAGGTATTTAAAAATGAATAGGGGTTTTCTAAAATCATTTTTTGATAATATTAATATTTTAGGAAATAATCGCTCCGAAAGTCAAAAACAATGTGTCCCCCCCCCCCTCTAACTTTTGAACCATAAGTTTAAAAAATATGAAAAAAATCACAGAAGTAGACCTTTATATGAACTTTCTAGGAAAATTATTTTCAACTTGATGAGTTGAATAGTTTTTGAGTTATATAGCACTTTTTCAAAAAAACGCAAATGATAACTTTGTTTTTCATACAAATACTATGAAAAACAAAGTTAGTTTTGCTGACGAAAAATGTTGGTATTTTTAATGGTCTGGGAAGCTACGGAACCCTACAGTGAGCGTGGCCCGACACGCTCTTGGCCGGTTTTATTAATTTAACGATAGAAAGAAAATAAATAAGATAGGTGTTAGAAACAAAAATATTTTAATGACATAGATGCAATTAATAGGTATTTCACCATGGTAAGCATTAATATAGAGTTACGTCAAAAACTAAAATAACCTAGAAAATAAGGAGAACCAACGTCATCAGATATCTTTTTGTGTTTATGAAAATAAAGTTCTCTGTGTCATACGTCATTTGAACGATTCCAGTTTCCTTATGTGTATAACTCCAAATCCATATGAGCTGGAATATACCGATTAAATTGGGAAATCATACGTCAATCAATAGGCAGTCGCTCCACCCATGTAAAATACTGGTATTTAGCTACATCCGGTTGGGTGGAAGCCGACCCCAACATAATTGCGAAAAGGCTAGGTAGATAATGAAATGTCAAGCTATAAGTTAAGTTCGTCACAAAATGCATGACATTGACATAACAATGCGTAGATGCATCGTAGATGTGACTTGCTTTTTGTATCACTATAATTGACACTGGCCGGATTTTTATACATATTTTTATTCCTCCGTGCCTCGGAAAGCACGTAAGCTGTTGGTCCCGGCTGTCATTTGTCCATCTTTGACAGTCGTTACAGGTAGTCAGTGACCCAAAAAGTCTAACAACCAGTCTTATCAAGTGGTATCGTATTACCCAGTATTAACTGGGTTGTGGAGGTCAGATAGGCAGTCGCTCCATGTAAAATACTGGTATTCAGCTGCATCCGGTTAGACTGGAAGCCGACCCCAACATAGTTGGGAAAAGGGTAGATAGGCAGATGATGATCATCATCTTCCTGCCATTTTCCTTTTCTACTTGCGTCGGCGCAACACGTTTTCCATATCACCCGCTTAGCGGCTTAATACCCTATCGGCATGTTTGTGAAATTTTAGCCAGTCTAGCCAGTCAGTCTGGACAAACGATTAATAAAATTAATAAGCATTCTAAATTCAAACAGACATTCAGATAGTCTGCATTTGAACTACGAGCTTCCTTCTTGTTTTCTTGGCGTGTCGAAGGCAATCTAAATTGTGTTGGCCCAGAACTTAACAACTTCGGTTTTAGCAAAGGACTATTTTGGTAGAATAAACTGGGTCTGAAGATTAATTTCGTATCAGAAATTAATTCCACTACGTATTTATTTTTGACCGCATAATCAATTATTAAAAACCGTGCTGTCATTTTGTGCCTTCTAATATAATTTATCGAGGTTAGATATACCAACAAATAGAGGATTATCCGATTTGGATCAGAATTAGTAGAAACAATTAATCACATTTTGATTGGACACTCCTACCCTACCGCTAACATGGATGATTCACTTTGTCGATGTAGCTTAATGTCATAGATATCAAAACTATTATTATGTTCATAAAAATAGTTTATTGATTAATGCACATGTGTACACGCCTTAAAACAGCTGGCAGTCGCGCGTCGATGCTCAAGTTCCGGCTAGCAGTGAGCTCCTAATTATAATAAAACAAGTCAAATACCTATTAGTAACAAAATAATATACCTACATAATTTTATCCACTACTGCGACAAGAGTTCCCGCCAAAACCGCCATATTTGTTTTACTTTTTACAGGGAGTGACGTCAACATATCCGGCTCCATTGCACTACGGAAGCGTGAAGTGAGTCAGTGAGTCATTTCATTAAAAATACCTATAAGCTTATTAGACAGAGTAAATAGTAGAACACGTAGGTAAACCCAATTAATTGAGAATTATGTAAATATAAAAGAGGCCAGCACAGATGGGTCTGCGATAGCAATGCGGATCATCGGTAGATAATTGACGACTTCTTTAATAAATATATGATGATCAATTGCATTGGTATGCTTAAGTAATTTACCTAAACCCTTGAAGTTAATAACTGAAACAGCACGTGAGGTAAATGATGGCTATAATTTATTGAATACTAGCATCACTGTTGCAAAACACCGCTGTTATTGAATGTTGGATAAACATTGATTGCCTTATATAGAATAGCTAAGAGCAAACAAGAGGATCTTGTTTATATCTACCAATTTAGAACATTTCCTTTTTCATTATTTGCTAATTACATAATAGACCTTGATATTTCGTCCAATTTTGAACAGATGGTTTGCTTAATTATGTATTTAAAATACTTTAATTAAGTATATCATTAGCATTTGTTTGTTTTGTGGATTGATCATATTTGCTGCGTAACCTTTTGGTGGGTAGGGATTTGACAAACGTTCGTCCTCAAGCCAATCTTGATTGGGCAGATTGATTTCCTGCAATAACATTGTAAACTGGTTCATCTACTTCTTATAGTAGATGGCACCTAGCGCTACGACAACTTGAATAGGGTAAACCAACTAAATTTGAAAAAATGGTTATAATGAGGTAGCATTATAACCATTTTATCAAATTTAGTTGGTTTTTTATTAGGGTTCCGTAGCCAAATGGCAAAAAACGGAACCCTTATAGTTTCGCCATGTCTGTCTGTCTGTCTGTCCGCGGATAATCTCAGTGACCGTTAGCACCAGAAAGCTGAAATTTGGTACCAATATGTATATCAATCATGCCGACAAAGTGCAAAAATAAAAATTTAAAAAAACATTTTTATTAGGGTACCTCCCCCAGACGTAAAGTGGGGAGCGATTTTTTTTTTAATTTTGACCCTGACGTGTGATATATTGTTGGATAGGTATTTAAAAATGAATAGGGGTTTTCTAAAATCATTTTTTGATAATATTAATATTTTAGGAAATAATCGCTCCGAAAGTCAAAAACAATGTGTCCCCCCCCCCTCTAACTTTTGAACCATAAGTTTAAAAAATATGAAAAAAATCACAGAAGTAGACCTTTATATGAACTTTCTAGGAAAATTATTTTCAACTTGATGAGTTGAATAGTTTTTGAGTTACATAGCACTTTTTCAAAAAAACGCAAATGATAACTTTGTTTTTCATACAAATACTATGAAAAACAAAGTTATTTTTGCTGACGAAAAATGTTGGTATTTTTAATGGTCTGGGAAGCTACGGAACCCTACAGTGAGCGTGGCCCGACACGCTCTTGGCCGGTTTTTTTCGAGTGTGTTTTAAAATACATATTAATTTACCATATTTGCCCACATAATTTCGAAGTTGATTAATTGACAATTCTTTTTACTAGTCTATTCCGCTCCAGTCCTAAATGAACGCCTTTTAGCTTTAGCTATAAGGTATTCAATGAACTTGAACCAACTCAATTGATTGCTTGTCATATTCTCCCTTCGCTAACCCCAAGTTGCATCCTGATTCCCGTTACTCTTTCGGGTGCTTTTAATCCTGCTGGAGGGCTTCTATACTAGTTTCGTCGATAAGGTCATCGATACCGTACACAAACATCCGGCAGAGGTTTCAGGGTTATCTTTGTGGCCAGATTTAAGGTAGTACTTACAACAATCCGAATATGATCATCATAATTTACCTAAGTTTATCGAAAACTACAAGTAGGATCCTCATTGCCATTGGTAGTTTCCCCATTACGTTATCTGTCGCATTGTCGTAACTAAACATTTGGTGACAAGAAAAATAAGTTCCTTCACTTCTCACAAATCTTGTCGGCTAGTGTCTCATTTAACCTTCAGCGTTGCACCCCCCGCTGGCAAATCTAATTCAAATATAATTATAATGTCCAAAATGTTATCTTTAGGTATGCGATTTTACGTCTAAATGAGCAAATTATCTCGGATCGTGTCACTGGAAGCCGGAGTTCCTAATTGGTTCATAAAGTTTACTTCTCAAAGTTTTAAAGATCATCAAGATTATTTTCATAATGGTAACGTGTGTTTTCTGATATATCGGTGGTTTTATTTGGCCATTACCATTTTGAATATCAATATTTTTTCGTGACTAGGACGGTCGTTAAGATACGCAGTTTAAAATCTATTTTTTTATCATTGTAATGTTCCGTTATTTGAAGCTTCTTTGTGTATGGTATCCTTAAGAAGAGGATCAATAGATAAATGCCATGATATTTGAATGACCTTAAAGCTAGCTGTTACTAGCGAATTAAACCCGGATAGAAGTGTTGTTATAGTTTCAGCTGCCATGTGAGTGAGGTAGCGTCAAACGGTCAAAGCTTGCTTGGCTCTAGCTATATGCGAGTTTCTCGTCTCTCCTGTGATTGGTCGAATTTTCATCTCGGTGACGAGATGCAGCGACGGGTGGCAGCGCTTGCAGTTTATCTGCCGTTGGCAACGTGCCGCTCGTCTGATAGAACCCTAAGGCCCGACCTCCACCAAAGCGGAGACGACCGGAGCGGAGAGGAGATGTGCAAGTTTCGACCAATCACAGGAGACGCGAAACGCGATTGACCAATCACATTAGTGGAAACCTACATCGCGTTTCACACTTATCCACTCCGCTCCAGTCGTCTCAGGTTTGATGGTGTCCGGGCCTAACTGCGAGGAAAACAAATGTTTAGTGCATGCCAATTGCCAAGAGCGACCAAAAGAGACGAAACCTGCGATGGACGGGACTGACCCGGAAGTACCAAACCAGTGCCACACGAACGAGCCATGAGTTGGTAGGAGGTAGGTACT
The DNA here is from genome assembly GCA_950022955.1 of Xestia ashworthii. Lineage (NCBI taxonomy): Eukaryota > Metazoa > Arthropoda > Insecta > Lepidoptera > Noctuidae > Xestia > Xestia ashworthii. The sequence goes on from OX465552.1 coordinate 6,715,685, forward strand.
CGGTCCATTAAGGGAATATTAATTTATGCGTTAAGATTAGGAATGCGCACAAAAACGCAAGATCCGTCATAATTCTACCATCTCGACATGCTAAATAAATCACGCGCAATCAAGAACGTGCGATTTTTTACAGGATACGGATGTTATTCTTAAAGTAGGTAAGTACGAAATTTCGCTAATTATTGCATTATCTTTCTCTAAGGCTATAGAACTATTTCAGAACGGAACTCCTTGGCTGAGTCACTGGTTCTATAAGTATCGGGTCATTTATCATACAAATTATAGACTTGTCTGTCGTTCAACTTTACGATAGTTTTCTAGACCGGAACCCGGAACCTACTCTAATTTATGATTTGGCCAGGTGTCAAATATCGACCGTAAATTATATAAGTAATGTAAGTTTGTGGGGTTCTGCCTTTAAGGGTCAACTTTACGATAGTTTTCTAGACCGGAACCCGGAACCTACTCTAATTTATGATTTGGCCAGGTGTCAAATATCGACCGTAAATTATATAAGTAATGTAAGTTTGTGGGGTTCTGCCTTTAAGGGTATTCCTTACAGTAATCAATGTCTTCTTAGGATCGTCAAACAACGTCTAACCAAATATCCGCAAGTTATCTGCTACGCGCACGAACTTTTTCAAACCGTTTCGCATTCCTTACACAAATTATTAGGCTCATAAAATTATAAATTAAAATCAACGATCAAGGAACTCCTTGGGTATTTTAAATAAATAAAAAATTACACAATACCTTTAGGTATCTAGTTACATCGTTGGCAAATTTGTTCTCTAAACATTCTGGTTCCTATGACACGATATGACGCTTTACTATTATACCGAATAATTAAACGTCATAACATAATAATACAACTTTACCTATTTAATTGAACATTGATTATTGAGATTGACATCAAATTCGCCAGGTAATTCCAAAGCGCGGGAATGACGGTCGTACCACGCTGTCACTGTCAGTGACATGACAGCTCGCTCTGCTCAGCCAGTGATGTAGACCGTACTACATTGCTTGGGAGCTTGGCAGTCGATATGATTTTTTCCTTCAGAATTTTTCAATTTCATCATTACCTGCCGAAGAAATATCTAAATATTCTAGGTAGGTACTACTTATCTATAAATAAAATCGGTGATCGACCAAAAGTTAGACTCGTAGTGTTTTACCACAATTATAGGTTTTCCCACACTCGGAAATCCCATCCAAATCTTCCACAAATTATTTATTTAACACTCAAGTGGTTCACAGTAATTACTAAGCTTTTGAGAATTAAGAATATAATTGAACATGACATTTCACATTTTACAAATTCGTTTATGACAATTAGTGATATTTAGCCCATTAAGTAATAAACTCTCGGCGCTGTAAATCGGTGAAATAACTAAGTAAGTATGCCTATTTTCAACATACTTTAATTAGAAGAAAGAATCCGGAAGTAGCGTAGCTTCTGAAACAAATGACGAGCCGGTACCTACTTATTCAATGTCGTAGGTACGAACTGGGTTATCCAATAATATCTTATACATTATCGTATACCTTAAACCCAATCTTCCTAGCAAACAAAGAAGTTACGTTCAGTTTGTTTGCCAGGAGGATTGGGTAGACACGTTTATCCGGAGGTCATAAAAACATACCACACTAAAAAATACGGTGGTAATGTAAACTATAGGTGTCAGTATCTTCATCAATTTGATGATGATCAATGACAAGCCAAAAATAACTAGCTTTTTTTTACTGTAAAGCCTGAGGCATGACATGAGTCACGCAAATGATCGTAAAAAAGAGTAAAAAGGAGCGCAAGTTGTCTACAGCACTCTGTATTGAGCCGATTAGAAAACAGGAAAAGCATTTCTCACTCAAGGAACCACACAAAGGTCATGCATTCGGGCTACTGATTATTAAGGCCGTCAGACTTCTGGAGCATGCTTGGACTGTCTAAAAGTTTAGTCGGCTGGTTGACAAGTTTTTCTTATATCGAATAGGGTTGCGTTTCGCCGCATCTCGTCGGATGCGAATGAGTTGCCAGTGTCCGGCGTTCGCATTTATCGGTACCAGTTTAACTGCTCCTTAAGAAGGCCCTGATCCGGAACTGTATGAAAAGAGCTTTAACTCATGTTGACTTTCTGTCAGAGGCAGAGGTGTAACTAATAACAAAGAGATGTCAGATAAGGAAGAGGTCCGCAAGGGTTGATGCTTACCGGGGCTGCGGGACTGTTCGAAAGAGATACCGTGGCCCCGGAACATAAAGGGCGAGGAAGGAACATGGATGGGTTTTAGTCAGTAAAAGTCTGACACTCCCTCCCGATCCGCACAGAGCGGGAGAAGTCATTTGAAGATTTCTCATGCGAAAAAAAGCCGTAACTAATAGCTTACACCAAAACTTCGCCAGTTGTGTTATTAATTGGGAGAAAGCCTATTGCCTTCAACCGGGCACAAATCCGTGGCTGCTACTGAGAGATTCCTATTGGAAACATCCAATAACACTTTCGCCCAACCTGGGAATTGAATCCACGACCTTAGGTACCTACCTATGCTCAGCAGTGTTGCGCTTGCGACCACTAGACCAACGAAACAGCAGGCAGTCTTTCCTATTAACATTACTTATTATTATTCAAATGAAAGAAAGACAAGCGACAGGAAATATGAGGAAAGATATTGTCAAGTAATGCTGCACAATCACGATTGCAAATAACATTGTCGATCAAACGCTAGGCAACGCGATACGGAACTAAGCCCGAGGCTATGTTTACTGTAATTGAGGCTGGATTCGAGATAATAATCGAAAGATCGAAAGGTAATCGATTAGGGTATGGATTACACACGCCGCGGTTCCAAAGCTGCGATTTTACGACTATAAATAGCTGAAGAAACTTTGACCAATCGACAGTCGTGGCTGAACGAAAATACCTGCACTTTTCAGTAATAAATAACGACAACAAGTTCAACTTTATAGTCTTTCAGAGGAATTGATCACATCACTTTTTGTCTACTTTTAATTTTTAACAATATCACACCACGAACTTCCCTTTGAGGAGGATCGTTTTACTGCTGTAGGTGCACTTCTTTGAGCTTTAGGTACCTCTACCCACATACTTAATTCGCTAACGGAACCGCGCGGTTTCAAGTCACGACTCGCTCGTCTCCGCCACGTGCCATAACCACGAGCAGTATGACTCGTGTGTAGGGCACCTTAGAGGAATGCCGACCGCCCCCCACTGCGGACAACTGGTAGTCACACACGTAGTTCACATTCCGTACATTCCTCGGAGTTACGTTACCTTTAATGTGAACTGGCTCTAATCTGATGACAGAACTGAGCATAGATACAAGTGATACAACTTCAAAACGGATGTAGCTAGTGTGGGACATGTTGATACAAGAAACTGCCCAGAATTTTTCCACACATCTGAGTACTTGTGGTGTACCGTGGTTTGACCTTTTAGACGTAACTAAGAGTTGCACTTTGAACAGCCATATTACCGATACGGTTTCCCCCGATGATGAACAATATGCATGATGTATGAAGGCTTTGATTTGCATTTTTTTTTCAATTCTGCTTCAGCAATGATTCCTCATGAGTCATAACACTCCAGAACCTGGTTCTGGGAGTCACAGGTCTTGAATACGCTCTTGTTGGCTTCTTCCTCCAAGTATTTAAGAGAGTTGGCCCATCACTACACTGTACGTACCGAATGCAAATATTTGTACACTATTATCATCCAAACTATGTCAATAGAATTTCGTTCGTACCTATGCCTATGCGGATTCTCGGAGATTCCGGCTCACTACCAAGTATTTATTATCTTACGTTTCGACACGATCTATGCATGTTTTTGCTTACCTACGTGTTTTTATATTAATTTCCCACGGGTCCAACGGCAGAATAGCAATTCATTCGTTCATTATATAAATGGTAGACACGATTTATGGCCTTGTAAGCAGATCATTGTGGGAGGTCAAGTCGCTAAGGTGTCCTTCGAGAATTTATGTTTGGATATTTTATTCGTCATCAAAGGCACAAAAAACTCTCTGTTTCCCCAATCAACAAGACTTCAACATTATGCGCTAATAACTCCATTGCGGTCGTTCTGTTCATTCATCGAATATTTCTCATTGTCGTTACATAAGAAGACAAAGTTCACGGCCAACGCGCTTCATCTTGCGGTCATTTTCACTCGAGCAGCAGGCGCTCGATAAACAAGGCGTGTCTAGATTGTTAACTCGGAGGCTGCATCCGGGCCACCGCAGGGATCAAGTTACAGCGCACCGTACGGGGGCGTGCGAATGTCAAGGAACCCTCGCGGCGAGGGCCGCCCGCCCGCCGGCCGCCAGTCGCAGCCGACATGTCTGCGCGCGCGCCTGTCTGCCGCGCTGCGCTCTACGCGCTCGCCGTTCTAGCGCGGATCGGTAGTGAGTAATTCTTGATACATATTACTGATACGCAACATCATATGGGTCGTTGACAGTGTTAACTTTTTTGCTTCTCGAAATTAATCTAATCATTTCAGAACTTGATATTTTTACCACAGTGCTGTACAAGTTCAATAATTTTTTAGGCACATCCAGGTGATCTGATGATGGAAGTCCATATTTCAGTAACATTTTCTTCCTATTGTTTCAGGTGTCCAAGGATTTGAGTGCCACAGAGACGGTCTTCACACAGACTATAATCACGATTGCCAGAAATATGTGAAGTGCAGCAGTGGAGTAGTGACAGGGCAGTACTCATGCCTCGAGGGCCGAGTGTTCAGCGAGGCGGAGGGCGCGTGCGTGCCGCGCGTCCGGCGGCCCTGCGTGTGGCGCCAGTGCGCGCCTGGAGACACGCTCGCGTACGCCAGCCCCGGCACGGCCTGCCGCCAGTACTATCGCTGCGAGAACGGCTCGGCCGTGGAGCGCGCCTGCCCCTCGGGAGCCTGGTTCGACCTAGAGCGTCAGGCCTGCACCCGCGGCGCCGGCACCTGCTTCGAGCCCGTGTGCGCCGGCTTGCCGGACGGCGATTACCCAGACGCGTCGCACTCGTGCCGGCGCGTGCTGCGCTGTCGCGGCGGGGAGTTGCGCGCGGTTGCGTCGTGCGGCGCGACGTGCAGCGCACCGTGCCCGCCGCCCCGCGCCGCCGCCGCGCCGCTGCCGGCCGGGGACGCTGACTTCTGCTCCGACGAGGCGTGCTCGTCTCTGTGCCGCGAGGTCCCTGACGGCGCGTACGCGGACCGCACCACCAGCTGCCGCGAGTACTTCGTGTGCGAGGCGCACCGCGTGATCCGGCGCGGCGTGTGCGAGGCGGGCCTGCTGTTCGCGCGCGGGGCGTGCGTGCCGGCCGCGAGCGCCGATTGCCCGCCGCCCGCGCTGAGCCCGTGCTTCAACCGGCACGACGGGCTACACCGCGACTGGCACGACTGCACCTCCTGGTACGAGTGCCGGCGCGAGCGCGTCGTGAAGCGCGGTTCGTGCGCGCCGGGACTCGTGTTCGACGGCAGCGGATGTTCGCCTTCCAACGATTTCCTATGCGACGGCCCAGCGGTGTCGGTGGAGTGCGAAGGGCTTCCGAGTGGCACATACCAAGACCTGGACACGAACTGTACGCGATACTTCCACTGCGAGGGTCTCCTGCGCACGACGCTGGCGTGTCCCCCGGGGCGCGTGTTCGACGGCGTGCGCTGCTCACTGCGCGCGCAGTACCTGTGCCCGAGCCTGGAGCGCGAGTCGTGCTACGGGCGGCCGGACGGGCGGTACCGCGCCGCCGACACGGGGTGCCGCGGGTACTACGAGTGCGTGCGCGGGGAGAAGTCTATCTACGCGTGCCCGACGGGCCGCGTGTTCGACGGCGAGGCGTGCGTGCCGGCGCGGCCCGGCCTGTGCCTGCGGGAGGACTACTCGTGCGAAGGACTCTCGAACGGTTACCACGCCGAGATTGAATCAGGATGCCGAAGGTACCCACAGGTTTTTTTTGCGATTAACAGCTATGTACTTGTCATTTAATGAAAGCTAAACGTCAACTTTTCATTGCAGATACTTCTACTGCGAGCGCGGGGACCGGCTAGTCACGTTGTCGTGTCTGGGCGGCAAGATGTTCGACGGGCGCGCGTGCGTGAAGGCGTCGCAGTTCGAGTGCGGAGGCGCTCCGGCGAACTCGGTAGAGAACTCGAGCGCGCGGTGCGTGCGCGACGGGTTCTACGTGCAGCAGGGGACCGAGTGCAAGCGGTACTACTTCTGCGTCAGCGGGACCAGGACCTACCTGTCGTGTCCTCAGGACCAGATGTTCAACGGGCAGGTGTGCGTACCGAAGACTCAGTATACATGTCCGGGCTGAGTGGCAACACCGCGATGCGAGGACACCGAGCTGCGCCCGCGGGCTACACTCTGCCGGAACAAGGCTAGGAGATACTCACGACGTACCTGATTATACTATTTATTTCGAGGCTGTGAACTCTATAGAACACCGCTCTTATTGATGCGCGCACTACTTTTAATTTTAACACCCCGTTCCACTCAATCTACCTCCTATTTGATAATAAGACACGATTACTTCTTACTTTTTATTGGCATAGAAACTTTCAAGAGACCTAAATACTTCTAATAGTAATTACACATTGACTATATCTTACAGTATTACTTTACAAATGAATAATAAGCTCCATGAATAGAAAAATAAAATCTCTTTTAACGACATAAAAGAATAGTTAATTTATTTATTTATAATATTAATATAGATAATTCCTCGACCTTAAATTAATACAAATGATTAGCTAAACTTTCAGAAGACAGTTGATGATACACTTGTCATATCAAAGTAGATTAATATAATATTTTTTACACTGGCTTGTATAAATTTCAAACCCTTTGATATGACAAATTGTATCATTACAACAAACTAAGCCTTGAAAAGGAATATTTTGAGAAAAGAAAACTAGCCGAATGTATATGTAAATAACGTGCAGTATTCGTTGAAACTGTTTACAAATATATCTAAACAATTTTGGCATTATTCATAACTAGGAAAGCATGTCTAAATAATTTACATGGTATATAATATAATGTTACGTATTTAATAAACGTTTTAAGTTTAAATGTTCGTGTATATAATTTATAAGCTGGCGCCTTAATAGTGAGACTGTCTTAGTGTCGATATGTGTGAAAGAGGAGCGAAGAATCCCTTAAACCTGCAGAAAAATAAAAAATGACTACTCTTATTTTTTTCTCACTCGCACTCACATACCGCGGCTACGACGTTCTATTTCTCAAGACACCAGCTAATACCACTAAATTTTGTTTTATACATTTTTATACAACACTCAATTACAGATTTTTTAAACAATTTCCTGACCTACTCGGACACACATTACGATAGATTAACTACATTTATACAAGGACTTTTTAAATATAATTTTTCAATTGGTCCACGCCGAAAATGTCAAGATTATGTTGCTCGGATTTTAAAAGAAAAAATACCATGATACCAACACTAGCTTGGTTATATTGTGGGCGCGACCAATCGATGCTTTCGAAAGCGTAGCACGATGCTGACAGAAAGATAACTCTTTTGTTCATTGAAAAGATTGCAAAACAAAGAAAACATACCTACACAGGGTGACTCGACGTAAGTAAAAGCACCTTTTCCATTAAATTCCCGATTAGATCGATAGTTTTTTTTTCTATACAATATTAGTGTCGATAAATCATGACTGTGCACATCACTATTTTATATGGGGTAGATCATATATAACATATTTATTGTCAGATTCAATAGTGTTCATTAGACAGGTACAATACGAATAATCAAAACGACCTCAGTACCTCGTAAAAATACTTAATAAAAGCAATATGCAATTAGCTCAAGTTATGAAAATATATTTGGGAAATATTAAACCAAACTTTTCTTAATAAATTTAATTTAAAATTTGCTTCATTAGAATATGTCACAATATCAAAATAATGTAAGTTTAAATAATGTTTATAATTAAGGACTTTTTTTATTTAAAATACAAGCAATCGCCTTGAAAGCAAATGTCTTTAGCAATGCCAAGTTTGGAATTAAAGAATATAATTATGTGGAATTATATTTTCAAGAAATTAAAAAAGTAAATAATATTTTAAGTAATACATAACTAATAGTATTATATCTAAACGTATAACACAAAATACTCGTATGAGTTCTAACAATATAGAAAGTTTTCTCCAAGGGTATATATAGCGCGAACAATTTTTCCACAATTCGTATGGTGACTTACAACAGTGAGCCCAGCAAGAACGCGCAAAGTAAATTATACGTAAAAAAGAGAAGTTTTAAAATACTCGTTTCGCGCACCATATTTACTAAATTGATTTTTAATTTGTTGTTAGTAATATCTCTTCGGATGATACTGACTGACCTGTGCCCGATGCTACAATTTTAATCAACGTAGGATTAAGTGTAAAGCTCTCAGCCCACATAAAAGACTCCGCTCCCATGCAACAAAAAGTATACAATTCAGATACAGATATACTTTACATTGGCATTGACGGTGGTAAGCTCGCTGACAGCGAGCTGTCTGCTAATTTATCTTGCCAATGTAAATTATAACTTAATGATGAATACTTAAAGCCCATTTTTCAATTATGTTCTTTTTGCCGGGTGGGAGCGGAGTCGTGTAACTGGGCTAAGCCCTTAAGGGGCATGTCATGTCATGTATTCTATACGATAATATCGCCGTGAATTTCTCGCTCGTGGACCACCGTAGTTTCGAACGATTCTTAAATCTAAGGGGCCGTCCTTAGATTTAAGAATCGTTCGAAACTACGGTGGCTTTATATCGCAACTTCGTGCTGGTCAAGTACAACGTAGGTATTTAGACGGTACAAAAACGTATTTCATTAACATGTGGTTCCGGTAGTGTGTAGACACAGTATTAAGACGCCTGCGGAGCATGCGTATTTCATACAAACGTAATACCAAAATAATTCGTAAATAAAACATATTCCTAAGGTAGTGTGTATTTATTTCGATTGAATTACAGAATAGCTAGGTTCCCAAATATATATTTTGATTGGACACTGATTTTAACAAGAGTTATAAGAAAAATAAGTTTTCTATGGAAATTTTAAATTCCTCATATCTCGTCTTTGTACCATTGTCCTCTCAAAAAATATATTTGGGAACATAGATATTCTGTATTCCAATCGAAATAAATACACAGTACCTTAAGAATATGTTTCATTTACAAATTATTTTGGTATTACGTTTGTATGAAATACGCATGCTCCGCCGGCCCCTTAACGTTGGATCATTCGCTTTTTTTTAATTTTAATCCGTAAATATATTATACCCTTGATGAAAACTGAGATCTATTGTCACACGTTGAAACATCCACATATGCTTACCTTTATTTTAAACCGGCTGACCAAACATGATCGATGAATATGGGTCTATTTGAGCTGTGTGACAATTATGAAGAATAATGAGTTATGATATAGGCCTGACCGTTTTAAGTTAAATAAATAAACATGCTTTTAATGAACCTATGTTTTATGTTTCGTCTTACCTGAAAATGCGATGTAGCTTAAATATAATCTAGACTAGAGCAGCTTTGAATATTATTTTGCAATACTTATTCGTGTGAAATAAACGTCGGTATGCAGACACACTTAGTATAACTCACGCCTTTTGCTCATGGGAATAGGCAGAAAGGCAGGTCTTTTGTGTAATAATAATAAAGAAAAATCATGTGGATGCTGGATAGCCTGTTCACACAACAACGATCCGTATTTTAACCGACTAATAAACTGCGTACCGTTATTTTAACGGACCAACAAACTGCAATCCGTTATTTTAACCGACCAATAAACTGCGATCCGTTATTTTAACCGCCCACTAAACTGCAATTCGTTATTTTAACGGACCATCAAACTGCCATCCGTTATTTTAACCGACCAATAAACTGCGATCAGTTATTTTAACCGCCCACTAAACTGCAATTCGTTATTTTAACGGACCATCAAACTGCCATCCGTTATTTTAACCGACCAATAAACTGCGATCAGTTATTTTAACCGACCAATAAACTGCGATCCGTTATTTTAACCGCCCACTAAACTGCAATTCGTTATTTTAACGGACCATCAAACTGCCATCCGTTATTTTAACCGACCAATAAACTACGATCAGTTATTTTAACCGACCAATAAACTGCGATCAGTTATTTTAACCGACCAATAAACTGCGATCCGTTATTTTAACGGCCCACTAAACGGCAATTCGTTATTTTAACGGACCATCAAACTGCCATCCGTTATTTTAACCGACCAATAAACTGCGATCAGTTATTTTAACCGACCAATAAACTGCGATCAGTTATTTTAACCGACCAATAAACTGCGATCCGTTATTTTAACCGACCAATAAACTGCGATACGTTATTTTAACCGACCAATAAGTAGCGATCCGTTTTCAAGTCACGATGGTTATAAGTAAAGGATGGTTGTCATATGAACGGGCCGTAACATGTAACAATGGTGTAACGCAAAATGCTCTCGCACAGACTTCACATCGTGAACACAATCATCAACTCACTTATCAGTCACACAACACTCGCCCAAGAACGATGGTTCCACATTACATACTGAAATGATTGACTGTAAACCGCCTAGAAGATGACTGAAAATAACTAATCGATGTAAACGTTCAAAGCAATCGATAGACTTATGTACACCAAATGTGTGAAACTTCCAGATTATAATTATATACGATTATTTATTTTTGATCACACATATAAAATAGTTTTGAGATCTTTGTCTCTTTTTTTATTTATATTATTATATGATGACACAAATATATTATACTATCCATAATAAACGACACACCATATTTTCAGAAAGGAAAGTCTCAGTCTTACCTCACGACAAGTGATAGAAAGCAAAACTTTCGTTGGACTATCAACAACAAATATATTAGATACACATTAAATAATAATATTATAACGACTATAACATTAATGCAAACCGCCCGATGAAATACATTCATTAATTTCAATTTGATTTTCTTTTACAATACCAGCTGAATCAATAACGCACATGTCTTATTTCTTTATGAAAAAAAAAACAACTAGTATTTTAAAATTCAATTGTCTTTCATTTCATTAAAAGGTTAAATTAGTTAAAATCCAATATTAAATCCTCTTTACAATATTTTTTAACGCATTAATACTGGCCACATAATGAAAAAAAGAAAAGAAATACACATGGTGAACTCCAGACCGTTCTAATTTCAAACTCCATGTATGGTTAGTAAAGAAAGTGACATACATGTTATTTGTCAGCTGTGCTCAGTGTTGAGTGTTGAGTGTGCGGCGGCTACTGGGGCTACTGGTCGCCGGCGGTGGAGGGCTTGGGCGCGGGCGCCAGCAGTACGGCCACGTCCCACACCTTGATGACGCGGTCCTTGCCGGCCGTGCACATGCGGCCCGTCGCCTCGTCCATGTACAGCGACGACACCGCGTGCTTCATGTCGTGGAACGATGCCAAGGATTCGCGACTGAAGATATACATAGTTTTAACTTAGTAAAACACTAGGATGGTAGGATGTTTCTCTGAGGTTGACTGCATTGAATTTGTTGCCATTCAAGACCACACATCAAACCAAGGATGTGAACAATATTCAGTCAAGTTCAGTAATAACGTTCAGTAGTAATATTCCATGAATTTTGTTTAGCCAAAAAGTGCTCGACGAGCCTGAAGAACCTTTTACTTAAAAAAAATGAAAGTAGAGGGAAAGTCTCTTTCGTCTCCGTAAAAGGTCTTTTTACATACGTTATTTGGGCTGTTTCGCTAAGAAGAAGAACATATACTCACGGCTCATGCCTGAGTGTGTCGTAGCAGCCCGTGCAGACGCGCTGCGGGAACTCGAAGCCCATGACCGGCAGCGGCAGCCGGTGCGGCGAGCAGGTCGCGCACACCGCCGCGCCGCACCAGCGGCAGTGGTGCTGGCGGAGACCTGGGACATCATCAACCACTAATTAAACCCTTCTGTGCTCCTCCAATCAACTCAGCTTATCAACTATTGGACAGAGGCTTCTTCCCGGCGCCACTAGATCTATGCTCCGCCTCCCGCAAAATGTCTGACCCAGCCACCATTCTAAATTCGTCTATCAGACAAACTCCGGTGCGTCCCACGTCTAGTTCATTTTCGGATAGTTTGAATTATGATCTTATCCTTCAAAGTAGTGTCACTCCATGCCACCCCCGTTAAGAAACCAAATAAACCTCGATACATCTCCACTGCCAGTGGGGAAGAATGTTCACTGTTAAAAATTATGTAATTTTACATGCAAAAAAATTACATAATCCTGTAAAATTCCCGAAACATCTGGGAAATTTACGGGAAAATATGAAATTTTAAATAATTTTCGTCAATTTTACATTTTTTCGTTAAAATCAACAATTTTTATGTAGTTTTACATAAAATTTATGTAATAATCACCAAGCCATGGATATTTACATAAAATCTGTAAAACTACATGGATTTTTGGGATAAATACATTTTCGTATGTATTTTTTACGATGGAAAAGGGAATTTTACATAAAATTCTCGTAATTTTACCTATTTTCCTGAAAAATACATTTTGATGTAAATTTACTTACGTCTTATGTAATATTCCAAAAATAATCAGTAAAATTACAAAAAACATAGTGAAATTTCCCAACATTTCTTTAATTTTAAATATATTCTGTTGAATTTACTGTTTAAATGGTCTTTTTACTTTATAAATATGTAATAATCACTAAGAGATGGAATTTTACATAAAAACTGTAAAATTACATGGAATGTTTGCGACAGATACATTTTTTTATGTGTTTTTAACAATTAAAACGGGAATTTTACAGAAAAATCTTGTAATTTTACCAAAGTTTTTGAATAATACATTTTTATGTAATTTTACTTACGTCTAATGTAATATTCCGAAATATGTCCGTAAAAATACTAAACAATAATATGAAATTACCAAACCTTTCTTAAATTTTACATATTTTCTGTAATTTTTCTGTTTAAATGTGTCTTTTTACATAATAATTGAGTAATAATCACTAAGATATAGAAGTTTACATAAAATATGTAAAATTATATGGAATTTTTGCGACAAATACATTTTTTTATGTGTTTTTAACAATTAAAACGGGAATTTTACAGAAAAATCTTGTAATTTTACCAATGTTTTTGAATAATACATTTTTATGTAATTTTACTTACGTCTAATGTAATATTCCGAAAAATGTCGGTAAAAATACAAACAATAATATGAAATTACCAAACCTTTCTTAAATTTTACATATTTTCTGTAATTTTTCTGTTTAAATGTGTCTTTTTACATAAAAATTAAGTAATAATCACTAAGAGATAGAAGTTTACATAAAACATGTAAAATAATATGGAATGTTTGCGAAAAATACATTTTTTATGTGTTTTTAACAATTAAAACGGGAATTTTTTCAGAAAAATCTTGTAATTTTACCAATGTTTTTGAATAATACATTGTTATGTAAATTTACTTACGTCTAATGTAATATTCCGAAAAGTGTCCGTAAAAATACAAACAATAATATGAAATTACCAAAATTTCTTAAATTTTACATATTATTTTCTGTAATTTTCTGTTTAAATGTGTTTTTTACATAATAATTAAGTAATAATCACTAAGAGATAGAAGTTTACATAAAAAATGTAAAATTATATGGAATGTTTGGGACAAATACATTTTTTTATGTGTTTTTATCAATTAAAACGGGTATCTTACATAAAAATCTCATAATTTTACCTAATTTTTTGAAAATTACATTTTTATGTAAAGTTACTCACGTCTTATGTAATATTCAAAGAATGTCAAACAAAATAAAAATAAATTACAAAAAACATTATGAAATTTCCAAACATTTCTTTAATTTTACATTTGTATTCTGTAGAATTTACTGTTTAAATGGTCTTTTTACATAACAAATATGTAAGAATCACTATGAGATAGAAGTTTACATGAAATAAGTAAAATTACATGGAATGTTTGGGACAAATACATTTTATTATGGGTTATCAACAATTAGAACGGGAATTTTAAGTACATAAAAATATCTCGCAAATTTACCAATTTTTTTTAAATACATTTTTATGTAAATTTACTAACGTCATAATGTAATATTCCGAAACATGTCAGTAATATTACAAACAATATTATGATATTTCCCAATATCTCCATTTTATACAATTTTCTGTAAATTGACTGGTTAAATCTATAGATAGATAAATCCGTTATAAATCGACATAATACCACCTAGTTTGGGCTCGTATGATTCGTCTTAACGAGTACCTACTTTATCTCTAGATGGTATCCAGGGTCTGATGATGGAGCAGGAAAGTGGCATATCACACAAACATGGTAAGTATAGAAATAATAGAAAAATCCCTAAAAATATTTTGCCACTAAAAAACTTACGCTGCTTTTTTTCCACTAAATTTAGTGGAAAAACCCCTAAGTTGGCACCCCTGATTCTTGAGTGCCCAACCTGAACCATAGCCCAACCCATCACTCACTATAGGTACTGGCCGACATAGACTAAACTGGCCGATGTTACTTTTATTGAATCTAGTGCAACAACGCAATCATAGCTAGGTAGGTATAACGTTTATTAAACTAGGTACATATACTCAGCTTGTTTTCAGTATAATTAGTTTTGTTTTATCTGAATGTTATAATATTTCCATTTTACTTCCTGCCCCAAAATAAAAATAAATACAACTAAAACAATGCAAAAGTTGGCAGAAGAATATTTTTAAAAGCGTGGTCAATCTTTTAGGCAACTAAAATGACACAATAATCAGATTTTATGCGTGCCAGTAAACCATATTAAACTTTAACTCAATAGCAATAAGACCGCACCGTAATGATCGCCAAATCGTCATCGTATCCCTCTCTTGGAAGAAACAATTTTGAACTCTAATCTCATAGTAATAAGGTCCATTACTTCGCGTCCGCGTTGTGTCTATCTACCAACCAAACCAAACGATAAAAAAACCGGCCAAGAGCGTGTCGGGCCACGCTCACTGTAGGGTTCCGTAGCTTCCCAGACCATTAAAAATACCAACATTTTTCGTCAGCAAAAATAACTTTGTTTTTCATAGTATTTGTATGAAAAACAAAGTTATCATTTGCGTTTTTTTGAAAAAGTGCTATATAACTCAAAAACTATTCAACTCATCAAGTTGAAAATAATTTTCCTAGAAAGTTCATATAAAGGTCTACTTCTGTGATTTTTTTCATATTTTTTAAACTTATGGTTCAAAAGTTAGAGGGGGGGGGACACATTGTTTTTGACTTTCGGAGCGATTATTTCCTAAAATATTAATATTATCAAAAAATGATTTTAGAAAACCCCTATTCATTTTTAAATACCTATCCAACAATATATCACACGTCAGGGTCAAAATTAAAAAAAAAATCGCTCCCCACTTTACGTCTGGGGGAGGTACCCTAATAAAAATGTTTTTTTAAATTTTTATTTTTGCACTTTGTCGGCATGATTGATATACATATTGGTACCAAATTTCAGCTTTCTGGTGCTAACGGTCACTGAGATTATCCGCGGACAGACAGACAGACAGACATGGCGAAACTATAAGGGTTCCGTTTTTTGCCATTTGGCTACGGAACCCTAAAAACGGTACGTAGGTAAATTATTATGACGACATGATGAGTCACACACACCGTCACACGCCCGACGCACCGGGTGAGCGAGTTTGAAACTTACTTAACAAAAATATGTAGGTACATGACTGAATATTAATAGTAATCATTATTCCATTTCTTGCAAAATGTTTGAATTTTGATATATAAGTATGTTTGTTTTAATTATGTTTTTATTTTGACTACAGGACATACGTACCTACCTATAGTTATAACGCAATTTCATTAACAGTGTATATTTTTATTAATATACGATAATCAAACCTCATCACGTTAGTATTTATCGCTTGTTTTTCAAAAGAAGCAATAATGATGATGATTAATATTCTATTTTGGTTTATTTGACTATACAGATTTTTTATAGATTTTAAGTTAGCATACAGTTTCTAATACAGTTAAATGGTTCAAGGCATCTGGTAACACTGACGGAATCATTCATTTGGTACCGCCTTGTTCAAGCTTCACAAATATTCACATTGGCACACACAAGACATTATGACGTAGTTACAGAATTATAATCATCAAAATCATCAATACAACCCTCCAAGTTCAGTCATTCCTACGAGTGACTTTGACCTTGAAAAAATCATTCCTAATCCAAAAAAATTGCATTTCGCGGTAGGATTCTTCAAATAGCGAATATTATGTACTAGTTAGTTCAGAGTAAAAAACCGGCCAAGAGCGTGTCGGGCCACGCTCACTGTAGGGTTCCGTAGCTTCCCAGACCATTAAAAATACCAACATTTTTCGTCAGCAAAAATAACTTTGTTTTTCATAGTATTTGTATGAAAAACAAAGTTATCATTTGCGTTTTTTTGAAAAAGTGCTATATAACTCAAAAACTATTCAACTCATCAAGTTGAAAATAATTTTCCTAGAAAGTTCATATAAAGGTCTACTTCTGTGATTTTTTTCATATTTTTTAAACTTATGGTTCAAAAGTTAGAGGGGGGGGGGACACATTGTTTTTGACTTTCGGAGCGATTATTTCCTAAAATATTAATATTGTCAAAAAATGATTTTAGAAAACCCCTATTCATTTTTAAATACCTATCCAACAATATATCACACGTCAGGGTCAAAATTAAAAAAAAAATCGCTCCCCACTTTACGTCTGGGGGAGGTACCCTAATAAAAATGTTTTTTTAAATTTTTATTTTTGCACTTTGTCGGCATGATTGATACACATATTGGTACCAAATTTCAGCTTTCTGGTGCTAACGGTCACTGAGATTATCCGCGGACAGACAGACAGACAGACATGGCGAAACTATAAGGGTTCCGTTTTTTGCCATTTGGCTACGGAACCCTAAAAAACAGATGCACTATCTCGTAGTTTTGGTTCAAATTAATAGAATAAGTTAGGTGCTAGATACACAGTACACTAGATAGCAACAACAGTGAAAATGACGCTGCGAACAAATTATACTAGAGTCTGTTCTTATCCTAAGTATAAATACACCACTAGACATCATAGATTCCTTTAAATTCCACCACTTTGCTGACATCAATTTGACTGTGACCTCCAACCCCAAAAACAAAAATGTAACATTTCAGGAAACGAAACGTAACTTACGACTCAAGGGCCCTGGCAACACTGATTCACAACAATCAATCTTTCTTTTATTCTTTCGCGCGTTCGGAGCCGGTAAAGATTCAAGATTGTGAAGCCTGAACAAGTTTTAACCTGCAGGCTGCTGTGTTTGTTTGTTAATTGTTTTGTTTGTGCTCACACGACACCGTAGTACTACAAAGGTGAGGTGAGTATTAGATATACTTTAGTTTCTTGCATCAACAATCTAGTGAAATCTGCATTACACTGTAAAGCGTTACATATTATACTGTTTTAGAAAGAACTTGTGGATTGTGGAACTGTGGAAGCAGCTTGCCTTGCAGTTGGCTCACGTTCAGTTCAGTGTTCACGTCCAGGGTGGACGAATGATCTTGTTGAAGTCGTTTGCCATTAAATAAACGTAAGTACTTGTACCTGCGTACTAGATAGGTACTTACATCTAAATTTAAAATAGTCCAAGCCGTAATTTGATTTTGTAGGTTAAACAAACAACCGATTCGTTGCGAGGTTCCATTTTCAAAAACTTTTGGCTGTGGCGGGTGAACAATTGTTTCATGGATGACACGACAGGTGCAGGCGTACCTAGCAAAAAGCGATGATACATTTTTTTTTATTAAAAGTGCTGCGCTAATAATTAGTCACTTCACTAACGCTAAGAAATTATTATTCTTTCACAGTAAAACATGCCCATCGTGAAAATTTGGTCGGCAGACCAAACAGTAAAGAAAGCTGTGCCAATATTGGAATTAACCGTGGAAAATGTAATACAGACAGGTAAATCTAAATTAAAAATCTTTTTAGTTTAAATAGATTGTAGAGTAGACTATTTGGATAGGTACGGCAATAATGTGCTGTCAAACCACATTCAATATTTTGCAGTAAGATGTCAAGTCAATTAAACAATTTAATGGTTACAGTTGACTTAAGTATTGCAAAATTTTTGCTAAACAGTATCCAATTAGGTATGTAGATTGTATTTATATAGAAGCCTTATTTTCTGTCACATAAATGTGAATGGAAGTATTAAAGCAGATATTTAATTACATAGTACCACATAGCACTAACTTGAAAAGTCACAATTACCTAAGCACAGAAATTTGTTAAACATATTACTTGTATTAGTGATCGGTAACAATGTTTAAATTTCATGGCAACGTTCATATGAAGGTTATTAACCATTATCAATAAGTTTAGCTGAATTTTACTACACAGATTGCTTTAAGAGTCCCCGGTAAGGTGGGTTCTTCATACAAACTTTGTTACACTCTCATTTTAAAACAGTTGCTAGCTTGCTCTGAAACTTTGTAAGTACTAACAATAGGATAAGGTATATCTATGTCTGTAATTAGTTTATTTAACTTAACACGTCGTGATGAGGTTGTGAGACTAGAGCTATATAAACTGGGCCTATATATACCTTATTTCATTGTATGTGCAAGTTTCATTATAATCCAACCCGTAGTTTTAAAATGAGAACGAAACTCCGTTTGTAAGTGAAGGTGAAATTCGGCCGAGCTTGCCAGGGACTTAACTCAACAGAGTTAGAAGTAAAATTCAGCTAAAATTATTGATAATGGTTAATAACCTTTATATGAACCCGACTGTCTCCTTCAAAATTGTTACTTTCCTTTACTTTAACTCCAGCAATGAAATTAAAACTTTGTTACCAATATTTGAGACACTACATATTAATGCCGGTGATTAGCAAATTGACTACTGAGTTAACTCACTGGTTTTGATAGTTTATTTCTAGAAAAAAATTGTCAGAAACTTATTACTGTTTTAAATGTCGTGCAGATAAAAATGTCTGAGTTGCCATCTTTAATTGTATGTATTTAGCAATAGAGATGACATGAAATATAATGTGCTTTTAGTTTCTGTAGTAAGCTTGCTTTGCAACTGGAGTAGTAGACCGGCAAAATTGGATGAGCTGCCTCAGGAGACAACGATGCCGCAACTGTATTGTAGTTAGTGAACTGCTACAAAATTTAGTAAGTTTGTTATATGGGGCATTTTCTATGAAAAGGGACCTTATTGTCGATGGCGCTTTCGCCGCACAGCGTCGCGCAGCATTGTATTTATATCGAAGCATCGTTAATAATAGCGTAAGCGCCATCGACAATAAGGTCTCTTTTTACAGAAAATACCACATAAATATGTACATTTGTGATGTTTTCAGACAAGGTAAGTGCATCAGTTTTTAACCGACTTAAAAAAAAAGAAGGTTCTCAGTTTATGCGATTTTGAAATTAATAACCATCCGGTTATTTACTTTTCACGACACCAGCTGGTAAAGGCTCTCTTGTTTGTTCAAAATCTGATAAGAAAGTGGCTCTCAATGATGGTTGATGGTTGTTCATACATAAATGATTTGATTACTTAATTAATATTTTTTAGTAAACAAGCGTACCTAGGGCGTTTTTTTTATTATTAAAACCGGCCAAGAGCGTGTCGGGCCACGCTCACTGTAGGGTTCCGTAGCTTCCCAGACCATTAAAAATACCAACATTTTTCGTCAGCAAAAATAACTTTGTTTTTCATAGTATTTGTATGAAAAACAAAGTTATCATTTGCGTTTTTTTGAAAAAGTGCTATATAACTCAAAAACTATTCAACTCATCAAGTTGAAAATAATTTTCCTAGAAAGTTCATATAAAGGTCTACTTCTGTGATTTTTTTCATATTTTTTAAACTTATGGTTCAAAAGTTAGAGGGGGGGGGGACACATTGTTTTTGACTTTCGGAGCGATTATTTCCTAAACTATTAATATTATCAAAAAATGATTTTAGAAAACCCCTATTCATTTTTAAATACCTATCCAACAATATATCACACGTCAGGGTCAAAATTAAAAAAAAAATCGCTCCCCACTTTACGTCTGGGGGAGGTACCCTAATAAAAATGTTTTTTTAAATTTTTATTTTTGCACTTTGTCGGCATGATTGATATACATATTGGTACCAAATTTCAGCTTTCTGGTGCTAACGGTCACTGAGATTATCCGCGGACAGACAGACAGACAGACAGACATGGCGAAACTATAAGGGTTCCGTTTTTTGCCATTTGGCTACGGAACCCTAAAAAAGTGTCTAGTTTTTTAGACACAACACACCACGTTATGCTAAAATATTATAACTACTTAATTGTAATATCCATTGAAATATGTTGGAACTATCCGTAGGTTCTCATTAGAGTTATTGCTGCATATTTTTTGTTCATGTTAATTGTAATCATATTATATTAAAAAAATATATTTATATTACAGCAAATGAAAGAAATATATACGGATCTAAGATTTTTTTGATGGATGGCACAGAAATAGAAGACAATGAAGCTCTCAAAGAACTCCAAAATGAGGTTATACTTATAGGGGATAGTTGGGAACCTGATCAATGTCGCACAGCAACAGCGTCTACAATCATGGCTCCTAGTTCACAAACGACAAGCACATTTAGCAATAACAGCGACAAAGCATAAATAGCTTTGCGTTTAACATTCCCTATGACAAACTTCCATCGACGCTTTTGACAAAATTACATGATTGTGAACCGATTTCTAATACCGATGTCAACACTATTGTGAGAACTGTAACAGATGAACTCTTCCAAGAATCAAAAGTAGCATCAAGATCAGCTTACAGAGTGGTTTCACGGGATTTGTGTGACAAATTTCCACAACTATATGATAGAGATGCTGATACAAAAGAACTAATTGGAACAGGCTACCACACAATTTTTAAAAAATTGAAGAAAGAGTTATCTCCAAAGGCCGAATAAAAAAACAGGTATACGTGCCGATACCTTAGGATCAAGAAAGAAATCTAGAGTCATCAGAAATTTGAGTGCAGGCTGTAAGGAATGGCAACCCAGTGATCCCTGTAATGTGGATCTTGAAACTTTAGATTCTAAAAAGGACTGGCTCAAATCGGTTTCTTCCATAAAGGAAAGAGATGAATCACAAGTTGAATTATATATGAACGAGACCTATGCACAGCAAAGGATATTTCTGAACTGGGCACCTACACATAACACAATATTCTTGACGAGTGGCCAGTATTGTTAGAGGAGAAATATATGATTTCGCATTTTGATCGTATTTGTGCCTTGAATTTTGGCCAGTGCATGGACGCCTTTCAAAACAAAACGACTTCATGACATCATTGAAAGCTATGATCGCGAAGAAAAAAAATAAGTGCACTGTTAATGACAATAACTTAAATCACAACCTACAGATGGTTGCAACTTATTTCAATGAAGATATAAAACACATATACCAAACACATGAGGTATCTATATATACATTTTATTTAGCCTTTATAGCCATAAATACCTATATATTTTGTATCATTCATAACTTTTTTCCCAATGTGGTTCCATGCTAAATATAGTAGTTCCATTTACTAATTAACTTTTACTTTTTCAGGAACCATTAACTAGGGTTCAAGTTGCAACAGAGCTATCCAAAGTAGCTGCGCCTAACATTGTATTTTTAGGTGAGTATTAATTTATATTAGAATTGTAAAATGCCTTACCTGCGAAGCATAACACTGTACGTTTCGTATAATTTATAATTAATCATAATATAATTTATATGAAATCTACAGTGTTAAAACGTAAATGAATTGAATAAACTTGTGGCCCCTACATACCCTACCTACTCTGTAGGGTAGTTAGGGTAGGTAGGGGCCACAAGTACCCTACCTACCTAAGAACCTTCTCCTGACAATAACAAACACAAAAAAAGAATTAGCGAAATCGCTTCAGCTACTCTCGAGATTTGCGCTTAGCAACACATTCAGCGATTCATTTTTATATTTTAGATTTATTTAGTGTAATGATCAGTTTTTGAGGTCCCGGTTTTTAAGTAAGTTATTATAAAATTTAGGAGCCTATATTGCCTGTTTTACTCATTTTGTTTTTTGCCCACAGATAATAAAAATATATTATATTACTTGCTGGTAGAAAAAACGATTGTTAGCGAAACTGCGAGTCTGTCGTCTACGTCGTTACAACTGTTGATGGCGGCTTACTTCAACTTGAATATGGAATATCCAGTAGAGTGTCAAAAAACATTAGAATTTATACAAAGGTATGTTTTTAAGATAAATCCTAAAGAAGGAAGTAAAGTCCGTAAAGGACGCACGCTGACTAAGGTATTGTCATTAATGAGTAAACTTAACAGTATATTATAAAAGATATTATGTCATTTACATGCGGTTATTGTGGCGAGAATTTCTCCTCAGTGATTTCGTACAATAACCATCAAAAAAGTCACAGGTTCTGTAAAAATGTTAAATTTCCGTGTGTTGATCCTTTGTGTAAGAGTATTTTCAATAATTATGAGTCTTTTAGAAATCACAACTAGCCGACCCGACAGACGTTGTCCTGTCAACTATGAATATTTAATTCGAATTCACCTACTATCCCTACCACCTACCCACTACCTACCTACCAACTACCCACTACCTACCTACCAACTACCCTCTACCTATCTACCACCTACCCACTACCTACCTACCACCTACCCACTAACTACATACTAACTACCCACCACCTACCTACCACCTACCCATTACCTACCCACAACCTATCTACCAACTACCCTCTACCTATCTACCACCTACCCACTAACTACATACTAACTACCCACTACCTACCTACCACCTACCCATTACCTACCCACAACCTATCTACCAACTACCCTCTACCTATCTACCACCTACCCACTAACTACATACTAACTACCTGCTACATACCTACCACCTACCCACTACCTACCTACAACCTACCTACCAACTACCCACTACCTACCTACCACCTATCCCTACCTACCTACCCACTACCTATCTACCACCTACCCACTACCTACCTACCACCTACCCACTAACTACATACTAACTACCCACTACCTACCTACCACCTACCCATTACCTTCCCACTACCCACTACCTACCTACAACCTACCAACCAACTACCCACTGCCTACCTACCACCTACCCCTACCTACCCAATACCTACCCACTACCCACCGACGAAAAAAATTAAAAAAAAAAGTATCCTATGTCCGTCTCCCGGTTCTAAGCTACCTCTCCACCAATTTTCAGCCAAATTGGTTCAGCCGTCCTTGAGTTATAAATAGTACACTATTTAACAATAGAAATCGTCTTTTATATTAATATAGAATCTATATATATAAAAGAAAGTCGTGTTAGTTACAACTAACACGACTTTCTTTTATATATATAGATTCTATATTTACCTATTTATAAGGTTTTTATCAGTATTGAACTCGAACTAAATTTTGGTGGTAACTGCTGCGAAAAAATGTTCGCACCTTTTACCAGTAGTAACTACTGGGAAATAAAAATTCCCGGTAACAACTTGGAGGTAACTGGTAACAGCTGGAAATAACCCATCTGTTGCTGTCATGATCCATTTCTGTTTAGCGTCTTTCATCATGTGACCAGCTCGTCGCCATTTCTATTGTTAAAAAAACACGCGTAATAAAGATAACACCCATATAGGAAATAGGTTTCCGTTATAGGGGTTTATATACCAATATATTTTTTGAAAATTTACTTCATAGTTGATATAGTACACACATCTAAGACCAATTTATTTTCGTGTCGAGTAGTGCAGGCTGTGAGCGGTTTATAATGGTTTCGGAATACCCATCAATAATACTTTATTAGGTATTATATAATTTACGTGCTACTTAAAAGACTCATAATTATAAACATATGACTCATAATGCATTTTATAATTTATAAATATGCAAATATCTACGTCATAAAAAACGGAAATGATGTGCAGAATCGCCCTTTGGCACACATGTTGTACTTGATGAAGCCAAAACAACAGTTTTGACCTGCAAATTCCTAATAGTCCAGTCATTATAGGGGTTGACCTCGGAAAATCGATATACCCAGTATATTACCACATGAAAACTTGTATTTTGGAATCCTAAAAGTTGTCTCAAAATTCACATAGGGTGACCGCGTCTATTATAAATCTAAGGTCAAAGGTCACAAAAATAGTTTTTTTGCAAATATCTCGTTTTATATGGGTTTATCGCTATTTGTATGTATGATTAATATTGTAGAGAATTAAATTCTCTACAACTTTTCCGTTCAACATTTTTTTATATCTTGAACTGTCGAGATAGAAGGCATTAGGCTAGTTTCCACCATTACTAAATTGCAAATCGAATTAGTCCGTCAGTTAGAATATTGGAAAATAATGGACACGTATTTTTTGTTTTTGTAAATCTATGAATACTGACAAAGATAACACGCATCAAAACTCGGGAGTGGGGGCTTGTGACGTCACAACGCACTAAAAATTATAGCACGGCGTGACGTATTGCGAATTTTAAAAGCGTCGTATCTTCGTCAATTTTGGTTTACATAACAAAAGAAAAAGTACCTACGGGTCAAATATTTTTTGATAATCTAACTGACTGACTAAGTAATTAGATTTTTTCAGGACACAAGCCTATTATCTGAGGTCAACTGGTAGTCTCGATCAAAAACTCGTAATGTTAAGGTTATAATTTATTGCTAAACATATAATTAGGTATCATTTTTTATTAACTTTGAGATTAAATTGATAATTATATGTTTAGCAATAAATTATAACCATATTACAAGTTTTTGATCGTGACTACCAGTTGACCTCAGATAATTCTCTGACCGCGCGCTCTACGCCCTCTATCTCGAAACCGTTCAAGATACTTATAAAAAAAGTTAGAAAGAAAAGTTGTAGAGAATTTAATTCTCTACAATTTTAGTGATATATACAAATAGCGAGAAACACATAGAAAACGAGATATTTGCAAAAATAGATTGTTGTGACCTTTGACCTTAGATTTTTAATAGACGCGGTCACCCTACCATATGTGAATTTTGAGACAACTTTTAGGATGCCTAAATACAAGTTTTTATGTGGTAATATACTGGGTATGGCGATTTTCCGCGATATGTACTTAATTTGTCCTAAAATGACTGGACTATAAAAGAAACTTAGAATAATGATGTCCTCATTTATTGTATGGATGGATGTATTTGCGAAAATGTTATAAAATATTTTACAGTACACTTGTATCGTAATGTACTATTATTATTACTGTGCATAGGTCTCGTTCATGTACAATTCAACTCGTGATTTATCTCTCATTTATACTACATTAGAAAATTCGTTAGCTTTAACGGTATAGTTATAAAAGTGCCTACATAATATTATAATTTATGTATTGGATTGCTGTTAGCTTTTAATTATTTCATTTTATATGTTACTGTAATAACCAAGACGGTTACATTGTTGTTTTATAATTCTGCAGGGCTCGTGTTGCCCGCAGGTGACACAGCTCGCACATCAGGGCCTGCAGTCTCTACACTAACAACGACGCTACGAATGTCGCTGTCGTAAAATCGTAAACTTTCTTTAATAGATTTTCAACCTTATGCTGTTGAAATAAAGCTGAAAATCTATTAAAGAAAGTTTACGATTTTAAGATTTTAATTATATTTTATTGTGTTGAGCAGAGGTCTAATTGCCGTACGAAATTAATGGTACAATTAATGGTATAGTGAAACTAGCTACAACAGGCTTTCTCCCATAAAGTACAAAAATACAATATAGAGGTGTAACAATATTATTGGAGGTACAGAGGATTGTGGGAGTCAGGAACCCAAACTAGGATACCCTGTGCTATGGACTCCAGGCCCCCCTCGCCGAGACTGAATTATCATTATTGTAGAACATGTAGGACTATTGTAGAAGCCATTGTGTGAGCTTCCTCACATTCCATCCTAGACAGATTAACAATTGCTAGAATTTT
Source organism: Xestia ashworthii (assembly GCA_950022955.1). Classification (NCBI taxonomy): domain Eukaryota; kingdom Metazoa; phylum Arthropoda; class Insecta; order Lepidoptera; family Noctuidae; genus Xestia; species Xestia ashworthii. The sequence goes on from OX465552.1 coordinate 6,741,807, forward strand.
GTTAATCTTATTGTATAGTCTGCTAGCTCTGGAACTGAAGAAATTTGAGGCAAATGACGTTTTTACAGGGGTTGTTTCACAGACTTCATAGTATCACCTAGAATTAGCCATTTGTTTAACCTTAGAAATGTCTATAGAAGAGTGTTTTTTCATAACTGTTAGTAGTACCTATATAAGCAATTATTATCCCTAAGTATTTTATTGATTCTGCTTTTGATATCACACATGTGTGTGCATACAACTTGAAATTAATAGGATTAGATGCTACATTATGTATTGTAAACTGTATGTATTTCGTTTTACTGACATTTGTTATGTGCAAGCCAACGAGTTACTATATTGAATCCTTCTTGGGCCGCAACAAAAGTTTCGTCCCATGAGTTACCATAAAACGTTAAGGTAGTGTCATCGGCATAAGACATTATATGACAATTTGTGATGTTTAGCTGGCAATAAATGGTATTTTTTATTTTGGAGTTTTGTTTTTTTATTAGATAACCTCCAAACTGTAAATTGCTTGTTGTTTGTATATTATGACTTATAAAATTAGTTAATTTTACATGTTATCAGGCGATATTTTCTATAGAATTCAATACAAATTTTGTACTTTTACATGCTATCGATAATTCTCAGCATTTTGCTATTGGCAAGTTTGATTTTTTTTTTCTTATGTAAGTATTTTAATAAATGCAGTTGTCGTCATCAAAATAAAACTAACCGATCTGGATTAATCTCTTGTCACGTCTGAATAATATAACTGTGCGCCTAATATTACAGGAGTGATATAGTATTTGTAAACTGTGTGTGTGTTTAAGCAAATTATTCAATAACAATAAAGTTTTTGGTTTTTAATTTGCTTTGAGGTCACACCTTTTAATGAAGAATATATCACCCCTAATAAATGTTATATTGGGTGGACTGTTGCTAATACAGATGCAGCCAGTGTATATACATTAGATCGGTTATTAACTTATTATCCTGATTGACTTATTTCCAAGTGATTTTTTTGTCTTGACAAATACGGCTGCATTAATTAAAATACATAAGAAAAACTAACGGCTGGCTATGGCTAATAACTAAATCCGGAGAATTACCGACAGCACGTAAATGTACAGAATTTGTATTGAATTTTACAGAAAAATATCCCCTATTAACATGTAATATTACCTTATTTTACAGGTAATAATACGCAAACCACAAGTAATTTTACCGTGCCCATATTTAAAATCACAGTTTTCTTATGTAAAAACACATACATTTTATCAGTAATATTACCGAATAAAAAGGAAAAATACTTAAAACATAATTAATAATACACAAACTTTATGTATTTTTACATAAGAAATCTGTAACAAAACACACAATAATTGTGTAACATTACCGAATAAAAAGTAAAAATACTTAAAAAAACATTAATAATACATAAAGTTTGTGTAATTTTACAGTCGAAATCTGTAATAAAACACATATTATTTCTGTAATATTACCGAAAACAATTTAAGTATACATAAAATGTCAATAATAATACAAAAACTTTGTGTATTTTTACATACGAAATCTGTAACAAAATACAAAATAATTGTGTAATATTGCCGAATAAAATGTGAAAAAACTTAAAAGAACATGAATAATACATAAAGTTAGTGTAATTTTACAGACGAAATCTGTAATAAAATACATAATAATTCGGTAATATTATTGAATAAAATGTAATTATACATAAAATATCATTAATAATACACAAACTGTATGTATTTTTACATACGAAATTTGTAACAAAACACATAATTACTATGTAATATTACCGAAAAAAAATTAAAAATACATAAGTGAAATTTTACGGATAAGTATATAAAATTACATACGAACATGAAAATTTAAAGAATATGTAAAATTACATAAGTGAGATTTTACAGATTATGTAAAATTACATAAGTGAGATTTTACATATATATTCTGGTAGTATCATTATGTAAAATTACATAAATGTAATTTTACATAACCGTCAATTTGTTTGATTATGTAAAATTACATATATGTAAAATTACATAATAATGAAATCAGGTCGATATGTAAAACTACATACGCCTTGTAAAATTACATAATTATGTAAAAATACAGAAACGTTAGGGCAACGAAAGTTGCCCTAAAATTATGTAGAATTCCCTGAAAATTTTTAACAGTGTTTAAGTAAAGGTCTAATGTCCAAGAAATTCGAAGTAGCAAAGCTGAACTGCTTCATAGGTCCAACCGCACGTCATATGGTAACACGTGAACAATGAAAACCATCCTTAAAGCTGCGACGCAAAGAGATGAAACCTCAAAAATTATTCCTTAGTTGGAAAAGGAACTCATGGGTAAAGTCATACTTCCAGACAGGAATTAAAAACAACTATAAATAAATTAAAAATTTAAAAAACTCCCGACACAATGTACATGTCACCGTAAAATTGTCAAATACGTGATATTGTAATATCTCTAGCGATATTGTAAAATCTCGAAATATTGTCAAATGAACATACTGCTTACAACAAAAAGCATTATTTTTCGTGAAATGCATGCGATGGTAGTGGACTCACGCGGTGTGGAGGGAAGGAGGAGTCCCCCTTGCCCAGTGGTACAACTCTCATGAAAAGATATTGTACCATTCCTGAGAAATACCGATTATTATAACCTAACCTTAAAACACTTTATATTCCCCTAAAAAGCGTAGTCGACGGAGCCCCGCTTCGCGGGGCCCCTATTTCCGGGTGCAGGGTTTAAAGGAACCTAACTAACCTAACAGGGGGGTGCCCCAAGTCCCGATTATGGGGGCAGAGATACTTCCGTACGTTCAGTTGACAATAATTCGAGACTTTACAATATCGCTAGAGAGATACACGTTATATTGTAATATAACGTATTTGACAATTTTACGGTGACATACACACACAGTAGACACATCAAACTTATAACACCCCGTCGTTTATGCGTCGGGGGTTAATAAGCTAAATGTACAGACACGGTGACAAGAAAACCACTATTACATACGAGTACTGCTATGAAACTACTATTAACTGAATAACTAATCTGCCCAAAACTCACCAAGCTGTTTCTTCTCCATCATCGCCCTAACATTCCATATAAAGGGGGCGCGGCATATCTGGCACAGATCCGACTCCTTCCACGCGGGCGTCTCGCGGCGCCGCACACCCATCTCCCATACTCCCAGCGCCCCATCCTCCCCCGCGGATATCAGTCGCTCGCAGCTACCCACGTACCATAACCCTGTGACTTTGTTGCTGGAAAATAATAGCAGACATTTTCAAAATTAAATCATTATAGAAACGGATTCGAATATTTTTGTGTGAAGCTTCGCCTGTCTAAGTTCCACAATTTTTATTTTTCAAAGAAGCCGCCACTCACGTGAATCCTGTGTTTATCGATGGCTGGTATCAATACACATAAATCTTTTAAGAGACAAAATCTTCTAAAGAGTTGCGTTTCCGAGATATAAGCTATTACTTAAGACTTTAAAATAATCTTTTATTTTATTTTTCACAAATTATTGGTAGGTAATGTGAAAAAAAATTAAGCGTGTAATTGCACTAGGACTCTTGCTCAATGCCTCGGTCACGTGGCTCAAAAGTTCCAATCAGTACTAATCGCGCAATTTTGATTTTTCAATACAGTTTCTCAAAACAATTTCAAGAATGTCCACCACAACACAAATACTGCCAATGCCATTGCCATATTATACAAAAGTAGACATGATAAAAACAAAAGTCTGAAAGTCATTTCATAGTTAATCCTAAATAATGTGAATGCATTGTTATAACAACTTTTTACACAAAGTCTTCCCATTGTATTACTTAATCTGTTAGTAACATGATATGACGAACAATGAACAGAGGTAACATGTAACAAAATATGATAATTACCTATGGCCTTGAAGCTCGTATGCTGTGCCCTTTTGACCGCCTATGTCCCAAACTATTATCGTTTGGTCGAATGAGCCGCTGAATAGAAGCTGTGGTAAAGGAGCCCAGTTGAGTACCCTTACAGATCTGGAAAATTAAATAATTAAAATTTTAACTCCTAGTACCTACATACATTATAAAAATATTACTTCCCAATTTGAATCGGATTTTGTTAACCATTTCAAGAGCTGTAATTTTTTGCATCGAACACTAATAATTATTTTTCTAAAGTATAAGCCTTAGTTACTGCTTATAACCAGTAAAAGTCCCGTCAAAATCGTTAAAGCCGTTTCGGAGATTGGCCAGGACAAACAGACAGACGGACTAAAAGCACCAAGCAATGGCCTAGGCAGTTTGCAAGGGCCTCACCAGAGAAACTTTGGTCCTTGGTACATAAACTATAGGAACTCTACTCACCCAGTATGACCTTTGAGCGTAGTAACGAGCGTAGCGCAATTATTATCTAACTTCAGCATCGTTATCTGGCCGCTGTAGTCTCCCACAAAAGCATATTTCGACTGGGAGTCGAATCTGACGGATATGTTCAGGAAATTCATTATCTCTAAATGGATTCCGATATTTTAACTTTGTAATTATGTTAACGTATTAGTCTCTACGGAAGGACATCCGTTTACATAATTATTTTTAAGTCGGCTTTCTGATTTGCATACTTAGGGCGCCCCGCAGACAGTCGACTCAACAGTTAAGTCTTACATCGTTATCTTTTGGGATGTACTAGTATGGTAGGATGAACACGGCACGAACTAGGTTTTTATCAAAAACATTTGCCTACAATGATGACAAAATTGTTGAGTCCACTATCAGAGACCAGCAAACACCCTTGGTCTGTTTGCAATATGTAATACATGCTACATAATCCACATTTATCTTAGCACAAATTATAAAAGGATACTGCAAAGATGTGCACCACGCTTCGAAGGAGTACCCGCCAATTCTGCGCCCGGTTTCGCTGCAGTGATACGCAAATAGTTTGTCTCGACTGACGGACAATACCCATTCGCAGCTTAACGAGAAGTTGACGGCAGTCACGCGGGCTGTGTGTGCTAAGTACTCACGAGCCTAAGAACAAAATTAGTAAATTAACATACCATCACACCTGTAATCCCCTCAAGACCTGTACCAATACTTTGAGGGTCATCATAATGTAGACCGGCAACGTTGTGATCTTGCGCGAAAGTCTTTTTGTTTGGTGTCAGTATGCGTGGCCTACCCTCCGTGGAGAACCACTGCACGCCACTGACCAATAGTACATACACCCATATTTTAGCCCTGTTTTCATCAACCAGACATACATTCAGATTCTGGGCTGCTTCCTTTAGAAAAACCCAAAATAAACAACAAACGCAATAACTAAACTAAATGCCTGATCCGGAAATATAAACTAAAACTTCATGGTCAGCAGTAACGCTTGGATAACCGAAACCAATGATTTGGAAATTTTTACCAATAAGCCTACCGTTTCATCGAGACAATGCTGAGGTTAAAGCGAGGAGTGGGGAGGGTATGGTCATGTGTAGAGGGAGCTCTGTCACTGATGTCACTCTTCCCGGACTGTGCAGCTACCTCATGCTCCATCTCAGTTAACCGTTAAGTCAGTATAAGCCTACCAAGCAAAACCAAAATCTACCGTTTTCCTTCCTAAGGTAAACTGTTCCAAAAAAATCTGTACGATATCAAATTGGGGAAAAGAATCTTTTACCTATATAACACTAAAGAGTTTTTCCTCGTTTTTTACCACAACTCCAACAAATAATCATGACAAACAATCAAGGATTTGTTAACAGACATTTTACCTGTTTGTGTTCAGAATTCCAGATACCAACTGAGTTGTAAATATTTGTAATAGAAACTTTTACTACACTGATAACAAATTGTTTCAGGTTTAAAATGTTAATTACAAATTACAATAATACAAGTAGTAGTGTATGAAACTGTTAATGTAATCAAAACTGTAAAAACTTCATTACTTTTTTATTTTACTATGGAAGTTGTGTTTTAATAAAACTTTTGAACTTGATTAATTTTGTATGTGAATAAGGTCTGTCATTACTGTACAATTTTTATTACTGTTGATAAAAATTAATCAATGAACTATAAATTATTAAATGAAGTCAAGGTCAACAAAACCAATACCAGAGTACCCATTTTTAAATATTTTAAAATTTTTGGAAAGCTCGAGGCTAAATAATAACAGCCACTTGGGTTGATTGTTAGGTTAAGCAGTGCTTGCCTAGTTTGGTCTATGGATGGGTGACCACCCTTACGTACTGAACTCAGAAACCACGTTAAGCTGTTGGTCCCGGCTCTCATTGGTCCATGTGGCACAAAAAGTAACAGGTAGTCAGAGGAGAAAGTCGTGGGTTCGAACCCAAGCAGGTGCATTACTTTGTGTAATTTATTTTATCACCACTGCTCTCAAAAACGGTGTAGGAAAACATTGTGAGGAAACCGGCATATCCTAGAACCAAAAATTCGAAGACATGGGACCAACACGCACTGCACCCGCGTGATGGATTATAGCCCATAGGCAAAATACACACTTTGACGTGGAGTTGCGGACACCAGCCCATTGTACAATAGACAATACATTAAGCTCTTCCACCATCAATCACCTCCTTGATTTATACAGTGAATGTGCATCAACAATATTGACAGGATGTTTACAAATAAGGGCTCATTGTAATGTCAGTCATATAAGATGATGATGATGATGTATACATATACTGTATGTATTGTGTATATTATATTGTATGTATGTAGTTTAGTTTTATAAGTTTAATTAATTTACATCAGTGTATCCTCTTCTACAAGTCTTGCTATCAAAATTAGGTTTGCTGTAAGAAAACCCTATTCTGGGATAAGCTCTCCTTTGTACAATAAACTATATTATTGCAATTTATAACTCTACTAGCTGACCCACGCAACTTCGTCTGCGTCACATAAGAGAGAAAACGAAAGAATAAAAAATCCCCGTTTTTGCAACCTTTTGTCGTTCCTGCTCGGCTCCTAATAATCGTAGCGTGATGTTATATAGCCTAAAGCCTTCCTCGATAAATAGACTATCCAACACAAAAATAATTTTTCAATTGGAGCCGGTAGTTCCCGAGATTAGCGCGTTCAACCAAACATACAAACCAACAAACAAACTCTTCTGCTTTATAATATTAGTATAGAAGTATAGATTTGTTAATTGGTATGCAATAAAGAATAAGAGAGAAGAACTAGACTGAATAGATTGTAGCGATAAATCTTTGTGTTGTATGATTAGAAATTTTTAACCTTTTCTTATGATTATCAATTATCTTAGTTTGAAGCTAAGTTCCTTAATATTCCAGTAAAAATGGAGGATTCTTTTAAAGGCAATATGTTTGGGTTAGTCTATGTAAACTTCTAAAATAAAATACTCACAGGGTTTATTCTATTACAGTCTGTGGCCAGTGTGAACTCTGAGACAGTTCCATTCTCTTGACCAATGAATAGCTGCCTTGTCTCTGGTGTGTAAAACATTGATGTGCACCCAGATGGCATGTATTGACAAATAGATGGCCAGTACTGTCCCGAGTCTCGTTTCAGCCATACTCGCACTGTCCTGGAATCATTGTTGTAATATAATAAAATCAGTGAAGTACATTCAAATAAATATGACAAATAGTATATTTTTCTCTCCCAAAAAAGGTATTATGTTATGAAATAGACAATTTTTTATTTTAATCAATCAATGAATTATTAATACTAGAAATAAAATGAAATTGTGTCTGCAGATCTTTCATTTACATTAAGAAATTATATCATCTGTACTATGCTAAAGTTGGACAATAATACATTTGAGTATAGGAATGGTGAATTCAAAGCAACAATAAAATGATATAAGTAATATCAATTTACCACACATTGAAAGAGTCACGCAGCTGATACTCATCTTTTTAAATACCAGCTATTAGTTAATTAACTAGAACATAGGTGGATAGTAACTCGACTACAACCCACGTAGGGGGTGATTTCAAATACGTCGACAGTTCAATGAGGGTACAAAGTGAACTTGTTTTCCCGAAAATAATACAGATAATAGAGTTATGTTATCAAACAATGGACGAAATATGAGTCAGTACTCTTACTTATCATCACAAACGCTAATTACACCGTCCTCGCCAGGTATAACGACCGCTGCATTTACATCGTCGGTACAACCTTCTAATTTACTCAAAAGAGCTGGTTTCTTTGTCGTAGAAAACCTATCGTTTGGCGTCCTTGGAGCAGGTTTAATTTCAGCAGCCATATTTCAACGATTTAGAGCAGAATTACTAAATAAACACGATTATTCGACACTAATTCTTTCAGCGAAAAGAAAACGTCATAATAATTTTGACATCTAGGTTTAGGGGTGCTATTCTCAAAAATGTGTAGGTGTTGGTTGAGAGTTGATTGTTAAACTTAAGACTTTTATATTAATGATTTTAGGAATGTTTAATCCCGCTAATTATAAAAAGTGAAATCAATATTATACAATAACAAAACCATTGTTTAAAGTCTTGTACAACGAGCTGGTGTCCCCGCAACTCCACGTCAAAGCGCGTATTATGCGTAGTCTTTTATAGATAAATAAAAAACATAATTATGAGAATATGCCCCTAAAAATCCCATATACGCAGCCTGGTTAATTGGCAATGAGGGATTTTCTTTTTCAACTCTTCCCTAGTCGCTGGATAGATGGCGTTAGTCTGACTACGTTACTGCAAGGAACAGCATCACATAATTTCACTTCTTGGACCTAATTGTTATATTCGGAAGCTTATGCAAACGAAAGTGTCAGTCAACGAGCCTAAGTGACGTGTGTTTTTTCAAGCGTTTGGGCTTTGGCACCTAGTAACGTAGTCGGATCAACGCCATCTATTGAGTTCATAGAAACTATTTTATTTAAATTCTCAAAAAGAAAGGTGGACGCACACTCATCCGCGCCGAAGGAATCGACCGCGCCGAACGCGTCGAATTTTAGAATTACTTGTATGAAATCCTATGAAACCTCGCACACCTATCCGCGTCGGATCGTCCGAATCGAGCAGAACCCCAGAACACAGAGTATATAATCACTACGCTTACCCCAGAAATCCTAGAAAAATTCGGATGACGTCATCAGATTCGACCACAGAGTATCACTACGTTTAGATTCGACCGATGCGGTCGCATTCTATCAGTTGCGTACGACAGCGCAACGTCAGACTATTAGAGTTTGGTCAACGAAAGCTGTCCACGAATTATTTTCAGAAGTTTTAATAAGTATGGCAATAATTTAAGACTGCCAAAATTGACACGTTTTGGAGTAGAGTCATCTTGATCTTGTGTTTACGTGTATCACATTTACATTGGTTTTGTTTAATAATGCCAAAAACAATCAGAAGTACGACGAGAAAGTTTCTATTTACTATAATTGACAAATAAAGACATAAAAAGTGATTTGAATCAGAATGAGTGTGAAATGTACGTTGTACACAATGTTTACTACTTATTTTGCCTTAAATTGCCTAAAGTACTGGACCGATTGACATGATTCTTGCGTAGAAAATAAAAGAGACTTCAAAAAAAAAACCAAAAACGTGAAAAATTTTTTTGCAAAAAAGTTTTTATTTTTCACTTTTAGTGGTTCACATATGTGCTTGGTACACATGGAAAGTGCATACCGTTACAATTACAACAAGCCCAAACACGACTAGGATACATTGTCTCATTATGGAGTTCCGTGACTCTTGGCTTCATCATCAGATCTGATGGTAGAATGGTTCTTATCAAATGCAAATGCTTCACTTGTTGTAGAAAATACCAAAATTGCTGTACGTTATCCTATATAACATACCTAAATGTCGAAATATGGGTATACTGTACACATCTGCGTACACCCTCAGAGCATACAGGCGTGATGTTATGTTATGATGTTGTGTAAACAATAAACATCCAAGCGATTGCAGCAATCACGACAGATTTGCTGTCTATTATTGAAGAGTTCCGTTCCATATCTCCGAAGTTCGTGATCAGATCATGACAATATTTCTATTCGGACCAACTTGGAAGTATACCCTTTCAAATAAAAAAAGAAATTTTCAAATCGGTTCAGGCGTCTTCGAGTAATCGGTGAACATACATAAAAAAAAAACAAAAAAACTACAAAAAAAAATACATACAGTCGAATAGAGAACCTCCTCCTTTTTGGAAGTCGGTTAAAAATGGTTTTAAGCCAAGTCCAGCGTTTTGCCACTAATTTATACGTTATATCTCAACAAATAAAAAATCATCATTTCGAGTTACGTAATTATAATTATGACACAAAAACTTTAATCTACGTTTTTCCTTCTTATTGGACTTTAATACAATCTTGTTGGTTTTAGGTTAACTTGGCATCATCTGAGATTATAATTATAAAAAATCAGTTAATTACATTTCTAAGATAATATCACAAGTTTTCAAAATACTAATTCAACTGATCGACTCACGTTATACTCTATGTACCCTGGTATATAGATAGGGTCTCGTCGCCGACAATAATACACTCGAAAATTACAGCTCATAAAACGTATTTTTAAATTTAAAAAAATACTTCCTGAGTAATAAATAGCATCAACACCGTTTAGCAGTGTCCCGCCTTTTTTCTTGGACAGCTTTCGTTGGCCAAACTCTACTTCTTCAAAAATGAGTGATTCCAATCTTTCGGCGCGTTCGGCGCGTTCGGCTCGGATAGGTGTGCGTCCACCTAAAGTTCATTTTTTTCTTTCCACAGTGACGCAAACGCGGACCCATAATTTTATTATCTAACACTAAAACATGACCTAAAACCTACTCTGCAATAAACTACAATGAGGTGTTTTCAGGGCCAGCTTCCAACAAAAAAACTTTTTTACAAAAATAAAACCGACTTCAGAGAAAACAAAAAAGTGAAAAATAACTTTAGCTTCAGAAGTGGGTGACCTTTGTTTGATTGATTTCGTTTTTTTGTCACCGATTTCTGAAGCTAAAGTTATTTTTCACTTTTTTGTTTTCTCTGAAGTAGGTTTTATTTTTTGTAAAAAAAAATTTTTTTCAATTTTTAGTGGTTCACATGTGCTTACCCCTTCACAGCGTACCAGCGTGATTTTCTGGTATGAACTGGCGTAAGCAATAGACAGATATGAGATTTCAGCAATCCCAGTACATTTGCTATCATTTATTGAGGAGTTCCGTTGCCAATCTCCGAAGTTCTTTATCAGATCTTCATCGAATTGAAATGGGATCACTTCGAGAAAGTACACTTCCTAAAACTACCCAAATCGCTTCTAGTGTGCCTATAAAATGTGAAGAGTTCTCTCTATTTCTCCAGGATTCCACCATCAGATCCTGATTTGATGATTATGGGACAACTTTGGGAAGTATAAGTACCCTTTCAAACAATTAAAAAAAAACAAAATCGGTCCAGCCATCTTCGAGTTATCGGGGAACATTGAATTGAGAACCACCTTATTTTTGAAGTCGGTTAATAACGACGTTGGTAGGTGACTCAAATATCCGGATAGAATATATAAGATTCGGCCGAATATCGTTAATTTGCTCTAAGAATTTAAGAGTTCCGTTCCTTTGTCATGGATCCCTTAAATACTTAGTATTTTTTAAATATTTTATAATATTTTTTTGACGTATAATTTAAATTAAACAGCCGGTTTTTTTGCCGGATATAGGTTCTATAAGTCATTACTATACACAAAAAAGACTCTGAGTTAATTCTGCTCAAAAACGAAGGAATTGTATGATTTATTAGCTTGGACACTTAAAGCAGCCGTTTCATATGTAAAAATAAATAAAAATATTTTGATGATTTTTAAAAAAAAACAGCATTAAATGTTTCGGAAAATCGGCAACCAAAAAATCATAAATAATTACCACTATAATCATCTGTAAGGATACTTGTGTTTAACTCTCCGTTTAAGAGACAATTAAATTTTTCATACTAGCTTCATACAAATTTTTCGTAAAAAAAATATAATTCTTTCGTTTTTGAGCAGAATTAACTCAGTGTCTTTTTTGTGTATAGTAATGACTAATATAACCTATATCCGGCAAAAAAACCGGTGGTTTAATTTAAATTATACGTCAAAAAAATATTATAAAAATATTTAAAAAATACTATTTAATAGTATTTTTTAAATATTTTTCTTGTTATAAGTATTCTTAATATTTGGCTTAATAACATATCGATTTTTTTAACTTCAACATTAAAAGGAACCGTTTCCTAGGTAAAAATAAATAAAATACTTCGATGATTTAAAAAAAAATCAGCATTAAATGTTTCAAAAAATCGGCAACCAAAAAATCATAAATAATTAGCACTATAATCAGTTGTAAGGATATTTGTTTTTAACCCTCCGTTTAAGAGATAATTCGATTTTTCATACTAGCTTCATACAAATTTTTCGTAAAAAAATTATAATTCCTTCGTTTGTGAGCAGAATGAACTCGGGTGTTTTTTTTGTGTATAGTCATGACTAATAGAACCTATATCCGGCAAAAAAACCGGACTTGCAAATTGAAATCCCTAAGTCTATGAAGCCGATTTCAGCCCACCGTGCGGCGCCATCCAGCAACAAGACAGAATCCATTTTGATTCTAAATTTCAAATGACCTTTCGTGACATTGGTAGGTTTTCCCGTGACAGCGGTGACAGACGTATTTATGCAAAAATGACGTTTGCCAATTTGAATGTTGCTAGCTTATTAAGAATTTTAAGAAATGGGGAAAAAAAGTAATGAGCAAAGTGTCACTATGTCAGTAGCGGTCATTGACTTACCGACATTTAATAAAGTAAAACCAAAAATAAGCCTGTCAAGTCTTGAATTGTGATCTATATTGTGATCTTCAACATTTTTTCTAAGGAAAAACGATACATGGTCCATTTTTTTAGTTCGGACAATGACCGCTATTGCTATTGACGTCTTAACTGGCAGCAACTATACAATGTTTCTACTTCTGGGATTGGCCTTTTCTCTATTAGAGGGTTTGGGAAGTAATCCACCACACGTGCCAAGTGCGTGTTGGTAGATTTCACACGTCTTCGAAATTTTAGTCATCTGAGCCGGTTTCTTTACGCTGTTTTCTTTTACCGTGTTGAGACTAGTGGTGATGAAATAAATAAAACTTGCAAATTGTATGCCGGGGTGGTTTTGAACCTACAACTCGTAAGTTGGGGCCATTAATGGGCAAATTATTTCTGGATCCCGAATAGTTTTTTTGCGACTTATAGTCGCCATTAATTGTCTACGTAATCGTTTTTTTTTAATCAACGGTCTCTTCCTTCCCTTCCTAACCTTTCCGTTTTTCGCAATTTCTGGCCATGCAGCCTCGTGGGCATGATCAGATCTTGACACCGCTTTCGCTGCGGTTAATCTCGACTGGAACCACCTCCGGCCCCGCAGACATTCAGCGAGTACCTAACTATCTTTGCCCACCTCTTCAGGTGCATTCGTGCAACGTGGCCAGCCCACTTTCACTTCAGCCTGACTGTTTTAACTCCAACATTTACAGTTTTTTAAATTAGTGAATTTAAAAAACTGTAAATGTTGGAGTTAGAGAGTACCCAAAAAAGTAAACTACGAGTATGAAAAATGTTGTCTTTGTGATATGGGCTTGATTAGATAGGTTGAAAGTTATTTTTCAGGCAAAATTTAAATTAATAACTTGAGGGTGGCAACACAGAAATCTAGGGTACACATTTTTGACATTTTATTATTGTTATACTTTGGACATAGCCGGTGCAGGACAGTGCATAAACAAAAATTAACTAAAAAAATGGCAAACGCATTATTTAAATTATCAGTTCAACTATTTAGAAATAATGTGGATTATTCTAACGTCGCCTCAAGGGCAAGCAGGTAAAATACCGGCATTTCAGTTATTTTACGTAACATGTGTTTTCTACACCTAGTAATAATTTGTTATTACACTGATTCAGTTAAATTGATGATTTTGTAACCTCCCCTTGACTAAGATATGGTTTTCTTTGTGTATTTAATAGGCTTATCAACATATTTATTATTTAGAGTGTCTCAACATCAATTTACTGAAACTGATACAAGATTCTTGTAAGAACTCTCGGATGAAACTTTCATAAATTTTGTTGTGTCAATAATCATGTTGGCGGCAGTTTTTGGTGCAATGTTCCTATGGGCCCGCCTGATGTAATCTTGGGAATCTCGGAGGCTTACAAGAAGGATACAGACAGTAAGAAGGTCAACCTTGGTGTCGGCGCTTACAGAGACGATGACGGCAAACCCTTTATACTACCATCAGTGAGAAAGGTCAGCAACTCAGCATTAATATTATATTAGTTAGCTAACAAGAATTATCACACATTGTTGTATCAATTATCATTAATCTATGATATTCCACACTTGTGTGGTAATAGATAATGAATAGTGAAATAATAATAGAAATGTAAGTAAAAGGTAAAATTGAATACACTTGAAATTGATAACTTATGATGGTAGGGGTTTCTATTATTTGTTTATTTACCACCTGTATGTGTACACTATTTATTTATTTGCTGTGGGCCCTGGTGACCTGTAACACAGGCTTCTTTGAAAACCTACTTCAGGCACCAGTCTCTTCCAATAGTGGAATTATGGAATATAACCTTATCAAAATCAGTGTTAATTTTTATGAACCAATCAACCAATATTCCGAAGAGAGAATAAGGTCCATGTTCACCAAAAAGATGATGCTCTGATTATCTAAAATCAGCAGCTCTTTAAAACACATTTTTGTATGGGAACACGTCATAGTGACAGCTGTTTTTGGATAATCAGACGGTTATCTTTTCGGTGAACATGGACCTAAATGAATTGAATTGAATTATGAAAATAGTAATAAACGCTTTGAGATATAGATATATATTTCATCTAATATATTTAGTGACATAACTGTTTTCTTGAATATTGCCATTAGTTCTATTCTTCCCAAAATTTCACCTCATACTTTTCATGCAGGCTTTAGTAGAAGCCTGCTTCCCTGGTTCTACGTCTGGTCCGGGTCAACAACTTCCAGATGATATGATTGTTTCTTACATCAAGTTTCAGATTTCAATAGCCTTCCTTCACATCTAGATGATGATTTATTCAAAACTAGTCGAAAAAAAAAAAAACCTATAAAATATATATTTGTAGTTTGTACTTACAAATAGAAAATGTAAAGTAAAAGTTATATTGTTTAAGTAGGTATATTATTAATGTAAATAATAATGTAAGTATACAATAACCATAGAATAAATTAATAATTAACAATACAAGACAAACATGTGAATGGGACTTGGAGAATGCCTTTTTTCTCAGTTCTATAGCAACTGCTGTTCTATCAATATATTCCTAAAATGTTATTCTTTTGTGGTACATTGTTTTGAAGATCTTCAACAGTCGTTACAGGTAGTCCATGGCCCAAAAAGTCCGTCAATCAGTCCTACCAAGTAGTATCATATTACCCAGTTCCAACGGGGTTGTGGAGGTCAGATAGGCAGTTGCTCCATGTAAAATACGCCCCAACATAGTTGAGAAAAGGCTTGGCTGATGATGTTGTGTTTTGGGAATAAAGGCTTTAAATATGAAATAATAAACTATATGTATACCGTTTGGACTGGAAGCCAACATCTTCAAACTTGCAAAGTTGCGGCTATGCTATGTACCTGATGACTTAATAGTGTTGCATAAACTTGACTTGTATTCTACACCGCAGGCTGAAGAAGTCATCTTCCAAAAGTGTATGAACCATGAATATGCTCCGATTGCTGGTGAAGCAGCATATTGTAATGCTGTTGCCAAGCTTGCATTTGGAGAAGACAGTTGTGCTCTGAGCCAAAAAACGAATTGCACTACACAGGTGAGGTCTTTTAATTTTTTTGATATTATTTCCAAAAAGAAGATTTATTAACTGTACTGAATGCTCACTGCATATCAAAGAATACACGATACTATAACAAACAAACCATTTTTTAAATTTTTGTCTGTCCGTTTTTTTCCCGTTACTCAGAAACGGGTGGACCGATTTTGACGGGGGTTTCATTGACAGATAAATGATTTTATAAAGAGTAACTTAGGCTACTTTTATTTTTGTAATTGGATTATGGTTCCATGAAATTGTTAACAAAATCTGAGTCAAATAAGAAAGTAATGTTTTTATAATAATCTCACGCAGACGAGGTCTCAATAGCTAGTATAAAATAATAATACTGTACAATATCATCCAAATTTAATAGCAATCTTATTTTTATAGAGTCTGTCTGGCACTGGCGCCCTGCGAACCGGTCTTGAGTTTATTAAACTTAACTATGCTGGTTCGAAGGAGGTATGGTTCCCCAACCCAACATGGGGAAACCACCCTCAGATCTGCAATGTTCTTGGTTTGAAACACAAGAAGTACCGTTACTATGACCCCAAGACTCATGGCTTCGACCTCAAAGGTGCCGTTGAAGACATCCAGGTGAGTGCTATTAGTATAGATTTATATTTTCAAAAAATATTGGACAGATAGATTTTCAAAAAATATTGGACACATATTTTTTCTTTTTTTCATGTAAACAAAAATTGAAAACAGTGCGTCGAAAACTCGTGTGATGTCACAGGCCACTCATGATCGTTGATACAGTTTGATATTATTATTATTTCGCGATACCATGGGGTATTATTTTATCTTAGCTTGATATTTCATGATAGGTGAAATAATAGGCAGATAAGGCAGGTATCCTATCCTAATCTATAATATAAAAATGATTTGCTGAATGTGTTGCTAAGCACAAATCTTGAAAGACGCTGAACCGATTTTGCTAATTCTTTTTTTGTTGTGTTTGTCATTGTCAGGAGAAGGCTCTTATGAAAAAAACAATGTTGCAATGTAGTAGGTGACAGGACAAGATCTGTAGGGACGGCTAGTCTTTAGTATTTTTATATTTTATTACAAGTTACTACAGCGGGGACAACTTTATTTTATACTAGCTGACCCACGCAACTTCGTCTGCGTCACATAAGAGGGAAAAAGCTACCTACTACTACCTACCTACAACTACCTACTACTCCCTACTACTACCTACCTACTACTACTTACTACTCCCTACTACTACCTACTACTCCCTACTACTACCTACCTACTACTACCTACCTACTACTACCTACCTACTACTACCTACTTACTACTACCTACTTACTACTACCTACCTACTACTACCTACCTACTACTACCTACCTACTACTACCTACCTACTACTACTACCTACCTACTACTACCTACCTACTACTACCTACCTACTACTACCTACTTACTACTACCTAACTACTACTACCTACCTACTACTACCTACTTACTACTACCTAACTACTACTACCTACCTACTACTACCTACCTACTACTACCTACCTACTACTACTACCTACCTACTACTACCTACCTACTACTACCTACCTACTACTACCTACCTACTACTACCTACCTACTACTACCTACCTACTACTACCTGCCTACTACTACCTACCTACAAATACCTACCTACTACTACCTGCCTACTACTACCTACCTACTACAATTTTGCTCACTCCCCCTAAGTTATTAGCGTGATAATATATAACCTATGTGTTATTCCAGACTAAAATCTATCTCTGTGCCAAATTTCATCCAGATCCGTTGAGCCGTTGTGGCGTGATTGAGTAACAAACATCCATACATCCAAACTTTCGCATTTATAATAGTAGTAAGATTATGTAAAGAGTTCAGTCATTCATGGGCCATGAATGACAAATGTTTTTTTTTATTTGTTTTAATGAATACTCAAGAGAAGGTATAAGTAGCCGTTTTTTAAATTCAGAATTTCGTTTGCAAAGCTGCCAATAAAAAAATCAACACCTGCAGAGAAATGGTTGAGTGTTAAAATTAACACAAGGCCTCTAAATAGTGTGTTACTTGTTGTTGGCATTTCTAATAATACACTTTCTGTATGCAATTAGGTGTTGTTAGAATAAATATTTACATCATTTACAACACTTACAGTTAATGAATACCTTAATGATAATGGCCCCGAGATTATACCTTACTTATCCCCGAATACTGAAACGTCACTCAAAATTTAAGGGCTGCGTAACATTTAGCAGCTCCTAAACTTGCGTAGGTATGGTCAAACGTCAATTTTTAAGTAGGTATCTGATAAATATAATGTGTGCTTCAATTAAATTTTGAGTGGCGTTTCGGTATTCGGCGGTTAGAAAGTGCCAGCCGATAAACTAGATAAATGTCCAATCATGATGAGGCAGGCGTTTTTCACAAGAAATCTTTTGAGTTGTAGGTACCTCATAGGGGAGATGACAAAATAAAAAAAATCGACAGTTAGATTATTGTCAAAAAATATTTGACCCGTATTTTTTCTTTTGCTAGGTAAATTAAAA
Source organism: Xestia ashworthii (assembly GCA_950022955.1). NCBI lineage: Eukaryota > Metazoa > Arthropoda > Insecta > Lepidoptera > Noctuidae > Xestia > Xestia ashworthii. The sequence continues at coordinate 6,760,216 of OX465552.1, forward strand.
TTGACGAAGAAATTACGCTTTTTAAATTCTCAATACGTCACGCTGTATAACTTTTAAAGCGCCTACTGAATGACGTCATGAGCCCCCACGCCCCCCACTCCCAAATTTTGATCCGTTTTATCTTCGCCTATATTCATTGATTTACAAAAACATAAAATACGTGTCCATTATTTTCCAATACTCTAACTGACGGACTAAATAGATTTGTATTATTTTTTATTATATTTTTTATTTCGTAGCTATGTTCAAGTCAAGCTCAAAAATGGTCTTTTATGTGCACATTTTGGTAAAATATTCATAGGTAGGTACTAATAGAGAAATTATAAGGAAGAAGAAGTCAGGCTCCGCCCCAAATAAATCGGGATATCGGCAGGAGAATGATAATGCTTTCTTTCCATTCTCCCCTTCCTTCCCCACATTATAATATTCTTACTTCTTTTATTTCCTCACACATCCATCTTTTATTTAGAAAATAATGTTCGACATTCAAATTTAAAATATACCTAATAAAGATCGTATTAATATCACGCGTATTTCTCGTGAACGCCTTTATCGTATTATCTAACAAGAAACAGTAAATATTTTTTGCTATATGTCGTAATTCCAGTTTTATCTAGTTGTAATAAATATGATAACTAGAATTCGTTGCGTCGTTAAAAGTAAAGGGGTTTTTCTACCTCGGGAAATATTATTATATTCTCGATTTTTGACAATTTTGTGATGCTGGGTCAAGAGGAATGTTGATCACTACTTACAGATAAAAAAAAATGAAATTTTTATCAAAAATGTGTCACTATTTCAGACCTAAGCATTTCACCTTGATGCCTTGATTCATTTGTGAAAAAAACGATCCTGCTTCATGAGAGACAGGGTTCCATTATTTCCTTTGAGGAACCGAAAACTAAAAATGATCTGACCTGCCTATAAATCATCATAATCATCCCAATTCATTTGAAGTCGGCGCAGCATACTTCTATATTTTTCGTCATCTCATCAGAGCGTCAGACACTCCTTTTCTAGACATATCAGTTTTAACACAGTCCAACCATCGTTTCTTTGGAAGGAAAGCAAACCGTGTTAATTAAGTACCTACGCCTCTAGTTATAGGTATTGGGCAAGAAGATGATGACTAGTTTTAGCTAGATTACGGAAACGATAGATCAGTCTTGAAGAAATGTCCATGTCCACCAAAAAGATGACGGTCTGATTATCTAAAAATAGCTGTTTAAAACACATTTTTGTATGGGAACATGTCACAGTGACAGCTGTTTTTAGATAAACAGACCGTTATCTTTTCGGTGAACATGGACCTAAGTAGTCCCTTTCATAATTCCCTTGCCCTTATCCCAATTTATTTTGGGTCGGCGCACCATATCTTCTTCCATATTTCTCTATTACTCGTCATCTTACCTTATAAGCAATTGTTAATCTAGACTTCCAACATTTCTATTACCTACAAGAACGACTTTAATGGAAAATTTACATAGAAGAATAATCGAAAACAATGGAAATTAACTCTGCATTACAGCATGGCCTTATCGGAGTTATATAAGCAACAATACTATAGTCAATATATCAGGAACGGCCCTGAATTAGTAGGTTAATAACAATGACTATAAAGGTTTAATTCTCTTTGGTTAGTAACAAAAGGATACTCTTATGTACGGTCGAACAAGTTATTTGGTTTTATTACAATGTAATTTGTTGGTTAAACTGTAAACCAAATAGCTTGTTCGACCGTACACTACAATATGGTACAGTCTCAAGCATATATATCTATCTATACTTCTATACTATATTACTATCTATACTAATATTATAAAGAGGAAAGATTTGTATGTTTGTAACGAATAAACTCAAAAACTGCTGGACCGATTTGTACAATTCTTTCGCCGTTGGAAAGCTACATTCACCCTGAGTAATATAGGCTATATTTCATCCCCGTACTCCCACGGGAACGGAAACTACGCGGGTGAACGGGAACTACCGCGTGACGTCCGCTAGTTTAAAATATCCTCTCTTTTACATCATAAAAATATATTGTTTTGTATACCTACTCGTAACGGGCTGTTGTCCGCAACTCCCACGTCCAAAGGGCGTATTTTGCGTGCGGATAAAAATACCTAATATATTTTTTTAGAAAGAACCGCTTTTGAATTCTGCGTAACCGAAATATATTTATGCTCGTGACTGTACCTTGTCATTAAAAAAGGTACTTGAAAGTACTACTTGAATAAATTAATATTACATAGGTACATGAGGCTATAATCAGCCACGATCTTGTGATTACCTAAAGAAACATGAAGATTGTATCCTATAGAAAATACCTGAAGGCTCCATCATCCTTCTGCATGCGTGCGCGCACAACCCCACCGGAGTCGACCCCAAGAAGGAGGAATGGAAGCAACTGTCCGAAGTAAGTATTTGCAATCCATATTAATATTACATAACTTGACACACGTAATCCTCGAAGTGTAAGGCAGAGGTGCAGTAGCTAAGGGTAATGTTTTGTAACAAGTAAGCCGGTCCGGTGCATCTACTTAATAATTTTTGAAAAAACCATACATCGAACCATTTGTAGTTTTAGTCATGTTTAGGCAATCACGTCTTAACTGCATACCTACATTGTTTTACTTTTGGCAAGTGTGCAGTACAGAAGGGAAGCCGGTAGGTTTCGAGTTGTATGAACCCCTCGCCACTGCAGTGAGAGGTGTTAGTACCTAATAGTACGCCCAGATTTCGCCTGTTGTGTTTGAGTCCCGCATATAGGGAGCGAGGCCATTGCCATGAACTGGGCACACTGGAGAAATTTCTGAAGGAAAAACCCAGGAACACTGCCCGACCTGGGAATCTATCCCTGGAGCTTATGCTCAGCAGTCACGCTTGCGATTACTAGAAGATTTAACTAATTGGTGTAGAAAAAAATAAAGAAAATAAATATAATAATAAATCTTTATTAAGAATTTGAAACTAATCATGTAGGTATAATAATGTTGGGCTGCGGCCCTGGTACACAAAGGTCTAAGAAGGAACATGGATGGGTTTTAGTCAGTAAAAGTCTGACACTCTCTCCTGCTCCGCCCAGAGCGGGAGGATTGATTTGATGATTTTCCAACCGAAAAAAAAGGTATGATAATGTTAGATGATTCCTCTCATAGAAAGGAGGCCTGTGTCTCGGCAGGGGAAACATTAATAGGCTAGGATGGTGATGACTACATTGTACGCTTATTAACAAATAACACACTCGTAAACTTAAGTGCGGGCTTTGAATCCTTTCATAAATGTCATTTCTAATGAAATAGGTCATCAAACACAAGAGGTTATTGCCATTCTTCGACATGGCGTATCAGGGCTTCGCCACCGGCAGCGTTGACAACGACGCGTTTGCCGTACGTCTCTTCGAAAGAGAGGGCCATGATTTGATGTTGGCTCAGAGTTTCGCTAAAAATATGGGTAAGTGTATCATTTGAATTGTGTAAGTGTAACATTTATACTCGCGACTGTATAAAAGTAAAAAAAAAACACATTTATACTATACATGTTTGTCGATTTCTTTTGGGAAATTGATAACTTTTATCACAAACTGGTTGCTACTGGTTGGTTGTTTACTGGTTGCTGGTTGCCTTTTGAACGCCAGAGCATAATCGCACGGTGTGCCCTACACGCCAAGTTACAATTTCACCTAACGTTTTGTTACATATTTGTGGCATCTGGCAAAGGAATTCGTATATTTGACTATGGCGGTCAAAAGGTTAAAAAAAAAGAACACGAGCGGTTTCAGATGACTCAACAGTCTGAGGTAACTAAAAATAATCATAAAAGAGAATCTTTGCATTTCTCCGTTATGCAAGCCAAGGATTGTCTTGCCAGATAAACGTGCAGAAACGGTGCACTAAACATTGATGGATTATGTTAGCTATCGAGAAGTACCTAAATACATATATCGTCGTGACGCAATATTTATGATGTGCTTCAAAGATAGTTGTAAGATATTACCGGATTATAGTATCAGTAAGATACAATAACCGTCCCTAAATTATACTCGTGGAAAAGTTATATACGTGTAGTGTGCGTAGCGTGGCGAAGACGGGGCGGTCCAGACAATTTAATAGAGCTGATTTGACAATACATAATCAATAATTATGCAATTACTCTTCTCGGTTCTTTTTAAGTAATAGGTTGTTCAAAGGTAGTTAGGACATCCTATTCGTTCCTAAATAAGGGGGCGAATTAAACCCAAGCTACGGCGGCACGGGGTCAAAAGGGGTGAATCGAGACCCAACTGGGAGGGATTTTAACGTTAAATTCATATGTTATATTGCCAATAAGTTCTCTATCTTTATTATTTAGAGTACTTGTTGGCAATAATAAACCATATTAATTCAACGTTAAAACCCCTTTCAATGTTTTGACACGAATTCACGATTCACTCCGTTTTACGGTAGTTGATGTACTTAGTTAAATTTATTTGATGTCAATTAATAATCCATTGTAAAAGGTTAATATTCCATAGCAGTTGTTACGAACATTCTGATTAGGTTTTGTCAATAAAAACGATGCAATACCGGCAGCTTATTAGTCTGTTGTTAAGTCCCCGGTGACGTCAAACAATGCTTGTTTATGAATGATGAACCGAGTGTTTACTGTTCTAACCTCGTTATCTTATCCGAGTATTTTTTTATATTACGTCAATTGGATCGACTGTCGGTGTCGTTTACCCTCATGGGATATTGTTATACTTATAATTTTACCAGAAATTAGACTAGACATCCGGAATGTACTCCAAATAAATGTAATAATGTGTGTGAGTAGGAGCTCGTGGCTAAGTAATAACAGCCGCTCGGGCCGATCTTTAGGTTAAGCCGTGCTTGCCTAGGTTGGTCTGTGGATGGGTGACCACCCTTACATACCGAGTTTCCTCCGTGCCTCGGAATGCTCGTTAAAGCTGTTGGTCCCGGCTGTCATTTGTCTATCTTTGGCAGTCGTTACGGTAGTCAGTGGCCCAAAAGTCTGACAACCAGTCTTACCAAGTGGTATCGTATTACCCAGTTATTAACTGGGTTGTGGAGGTCAGATAAGCAGTCGCTCCATACTGGAAGCCGACCCCAACATAGTTGGGAAAAAGGCTTGGCAGATGATGATCCGGAATATACTGGAAATGTTTTTGTTTATTCATATCGTAATCGTAACTATTATTTTTCGTTTGGATTTATCTAGGCGGAAAGTTGACGGCGCGCGGCGCGTTCTTAATAGTTTCGTTTGTTTCCGGAGACCTAACTAAAAATATAATTATGGTAAAATGCTACTAAAATATCGTAGTAAATAGCCTCTGAAACAGGATCCCCAAAGGCTCAGTCAGTGCGTCACCCGACTTACATTTCAATCTCGGAGTATTTTTTAAATTTTATTTGCGGTATTTGATACGCAGTTAATGGCTAACCAGCTTCCAATCCAAGACTTATTCAGATTTAGAAAAAAAATAAAGCATAGTCTAAGAGTTGCACATCGTTTACGAACATAATGCGCGCACATTAAGTCTTCCGACTCTGTGACTTACCTCTTATGATTATTTTATTTGCTGACAATACTCGTAAGGTGACAACAAAATTATTCTATTTCAGGCTTATATGGTGAGCGTGTTGGTGCACTCACTTTCTTGTGCGGTGACCCAGAAACCGCCGCCAGGATGATGTCGCAAGTGAAGATCCTGATCCGCACAATATACTCCAACCCTGCTATCAACGGCGCGCGCATCGTCACGGAGATTCTGACCAACCCCGAACTTAACAAGCAGTGGTAAGTTCCCTCGTCTCTTAAATAAGCAGGAATGTAGACGGCCCAGAAAGAGGTGGCGAGACGACCTGTTTCCGTATTCACAAACCCTTCGATTCTATCTTTTTTTAGCATTACGAAAGCGGGCGATAATTATGTATAATGTCCCATTAAAATAGACAGACAAATTTTAACACAGCGTTCAGTACGTCTAACCAAAGATATCCAAGAAAAAAAAACACTGATTAATTAAAGTGATTTTATTCTGCTCTAAAAGCCCAAATAATGGATGTGTTTATTCTATAGTGCCTTTTGGCGCGTTCTCGTAAGTAGGTACCCAGTCAGTTCTGTTAATATAATTCATTCTGATAGACATACTCTTTTCGAATCGAAGAATTTTGCAGAACAGTGTTAGGTTGTAACAGTGGTGATTAAAATATTGAACCACTATCGTTCTTTCGTCCTTTGTGAACTTGGAGGGATGTATTAATAATAATAATATCACTGAACATTACACACAGCGCCATCTAGTGCCACACTAAGCTAGGCTTGTGTCGTGGACGTCAGATAGTTGATATACTACATATATACTTTTTTGTTTGTAAATACATACTTATTATACATATAAACATCCATGACTGAAAACAAATGTCCATGCTCATCACACAAACATTTGCTCCTACCGGGATTCGAACCCAGGACCATTACATTATATTATTCTGTAACTACATACGTCTTACGGTCTTACAGTCGCGAACGATATTTTCATCAACATACAACATATAGCACTGGTCTGCAAATTGCAAAAAACGTAAGACAATTTGAATTTCGCGGTCTACCCGATTACAAACGTAATGTTTTATTGACAGGTTGGCTGACGTGAAACTAATGGCTGACCGTATCATCACTATGCGCAAGAAGCTGCGCGAGGGCATCGAGGGCCGCGGCAACAAGAACCCATGGAACCACATTACCGACCAGATCGGCATGTTCTGTTACACTGGCCTTAAACCCGATCAGGTATACATTATACTACATATTTATTTACTGTCTGAAAAGGCTTCATATAACAGCGAAAAATACTTCATTCGTCGCGTTTTCGTCGAATTAATGTCAAACATGCATGATAGACCGATTTTGCGTCGTTGTAGTCGCTCTTTTATTATCCACTTGTTCCGTTCTAAGAAAGAAAGAAAGAAAGAAAGAAAAAAGAAAGAAAAACCGTTTATTTTGCACAGACTACTAAAATTAATTTTACTTGTTGTAAATCAATGAATATTGACAAAGATAAAACGCATCAAAACTCTGGAGTGGGGGCTCATGACGTCATAACTTGCAAAAAATTATACCTAGGCGTGACGTATTGAGAATTTTGAAATCGTCAATTATGGTTTAAATTACAAAAGAAAAAATACGGGTCAAATATTTGTTGATAATCTAACTGACGGACTAATTTTTTTTTTTTTCATAACTCTACTAATATACTACGTTGTACTGTTTACAGGTCGAGCGTCTCACCAAGGAATTCCACATTTACCTAACTAAGGACGGCCGTATATCAGTCGCTGGCGTCTCTTCAAAGAACGTTGATTACGTCGCCAACGCAATGCACACGGTCTCGTCTTAAACGCGGCATGACACACAAAACGGGTATTTGTCAATTTTTTATTGAATACTCTTAAATTTTTAACTCATGATTTTGACAATCTTTTGACTTTATCGCCAGGACTCGTAGTATTAGAAAAGAAAAACCGATCTTTTTATAAATAAATAAAAATCCCGGACAAGGTCTTGACTTGGGTCAGGGACTAAAATAGTCCGACTTAGGTTGCCATGGACTCCCTAAAATAATAAAAATTATCTGAACCTCTACATGTGAAATGAGATGATTGTGCATCTGTAGTGCAAAGTATTACTTCGACGACCCGTATGGCGCAGCGGTAGTGAGGCTGCCTAACGTTCTTAGGGTCCCGGGTTCGAATCCCAGTAGGAGCAAATGAATTGTGTGATGAGCATGGACATTTGTTTCCGAGTCATGGATGTTTATATGTTTAAGAAGTATGTATTTACAAACAAAAAGTATATATGTAGTATATCACCTTTCTGGTGACCACGACACAAGCCTTGCTTAGTGTGGCACTAGATGGCGCTGTGTAATATCCAGCGATATTTATTTACACATGAAAATTTTATTTCAGCATTCCAGATACAGAGATGACGACCAACATTTTTGCATCATAGCAACATTTCACGGCGAAAACCTTACGTGTCTTACCTGACGTGGTTTTGGTGATTGTCTATCGTCTTTATTGGTAAAGAATTCGTACCCAATCGTGTCGGGTCGTGTCCTTGTATTCGTCGTTTGTCTAAGGATAAAACCGCTTTCACTACAATGTACCGAAAGAGCACAGTATTTATGGAACCAGCTTGTTTTTAATGATTATTATTTTTTTAATTGCTTTTATTGCCGTATACTTTTGTATGTATATTCTATTTTTAAAATTAAAAAGTATTCCCCTTATGCATAAATATCTTTTATAAATTACGAGTCATGTTGTTTTCGAGTCCAAATTGTTGTCTATGATAAAAATAAGACGTTTGTGAATAAGGGGTCAAGTTTATACATATTTCCTTTTTTATTTTATGCCAAACCTTTTTGGTTAGCTACTTTTCTTTTTACCATATTACTTTTTAATATATAGCGTGAGTGGTCACCCTATAGTTCCGAGTTCAAATTAGAATATGTTGGATTTTTTAAGTGAAAACTTCGTTAGGCGCGTTGAGCACTTTTTGGGTGAACAAAAATCATGGAACTCGCGTGACCATCACGTAAACGAAGCATTACGTGACCATCACGGTAAGCACTCGTAGCCGATCCGCTACGGCGTAGCACCATTAGGCGTGCGCGGGGCACAACACAACCCGCAGCAGATATAGATTACTTAGTTTTCACTTCTATCGGCAGTCTCCAGCAGACTGCCCCGCAAGTTAATGAAACGGGGCAGTAAGGGAGCAGTAAGTATACAGGAAAAGTTTTTAACCAGTGCGCAAATTTTGACATGATAAACTTGAATGTATTTTAATAGACACGTATTTTTTATTTTGATATGTGTTAGTAGTAAAAAATAAAGTTATCGCTTACGAGACTTATTTACCTATAAACTTATTTTATGGTCGCTTGCCAGTCGGGCGCCCGGTCGACTGACTCACGCGTCGACCGGTCGCCCAACCGGCAAGCTGAGATCAGCTGAGTTTTGTAGGTGCGCTCGCTCGATGCGACGGCGCCGACGTAAACTTACCTACCTACGCGCTGACGGTTACTGACCGCCGTTTCGCGCTACGTTATTTGTAAACGTAATTCCAATTTTTCTTTCATACTTTTATGGGCTTAGGACACATCGTACGTCAGCAGCCAGCGCGTTTTCATTCACAGTATTACAATTAAATTATGTCCATGTTATGCTTATTTTAAAATGGGACAAGATGGAAAATTTTGAAAAAAAAAAATTCAAACTAAAAATGGGAATGTGTTCTATTACTAACACTGAGCTACCAAAAAAAATTGAGTAATTCCACTTTATTTACGCAGTGGTTAAAAACTTTTCCTGTATAAGACAGTTACCGATTCTTGAACCACAAGTCTTACTGAATCGATTGACATCATAAAATATCGTTTTTCTAGCAGACTATAATGTCTGTTACTCGTGGCTAAGTAATAACAGCTCCATCCATGGTGCTTATGCACGGTGGCCCTGGCTGTCATACAGCCTTTACGAATTTGACAACCAGTGTTACCAAAGGGATCGTGTTTGTCACTTACCGGGTTTGGATTTCAAATTCAGCTGATCCATGTAAAACATCGGAATTCAGCGGCATGCGGTTTGACTGGAAGCCGACCCAATATAATTGGGTAAAGGTAGCATATTTCCAAAATCTGTGAATGCAGTTAGGATAGGAAATTTTCCTCGTGCTTTTTAAGGCAACGGGGCCTGTCTCAAAAATCCACACTATAGTACAGTAGGTATGAAAAACTTCAGTAGTTTGATTAAAATTTTATTCGTTAAAATAAGTAGATAAAATAAACTTGCGAAAAACAGAAAATTGTATCAACATGTTTGATTCTACGACGGTACTAGTTATTTCTACGCGAAATATTTACAGCTCACGAAACAAATTTAAACATCTTATACCGTGTTCTAATATAAAAGCGATAAACAATCGCAAGAACGCGCCTCTTCTCAAAAAACTTGTTTTGTAAAACAAAGTGAACTCGACGATCACGTATTCACGCGAGTATCGACTACTTATATTAGGACACGGCCTTATTCTACGTTTACAAAATAACTGATGCAGGTCAATCGTTAACATTGCCTTGAAATTTTAACAAGAATTTATATTATACAATAGTTGAATCCTTTAAGGACACATTATACATAAGGAGAACACATTTGATCCACAATTTTATTTCATTGTGGTAATAATTTTAAACATATTCACCTGCATCCAATATCTACCTAAACCTATTAACATTTTGCTAAACTAAGTCAGTTTATTGGAGGACACACATAGACATCCAAAAATGCTCGTACATTATTATGATACAAAATATACTTAATATTTGTTTGTTAGTCGACACTTGTCAATGATATTTCAATAAAATAGTAACATTAATATGTACAGATTTGTCATAGACCAAACTAATTGCTACCCATGGCACAATTTCTTTAGAATGTACGTCCATTCTATTTAAAGCAAGAAATATGTACCATTAATATACACACCTCAAATGTCGAGGTTCCATTTTATCTTGGAGCTCCGACCTGATCCGGGCTCTTCTGATGTCAATGAGGACGTGGCTCATGTCGAAAACGATCTACATGGTGATCATTACTTTAGTGGAAGAATATCGAGGGGATAAAACTTAAGTAACTCCAAAATATAAGTCAACACTTACTTTTATAAGCATCACCTAAGATTAATTCGTGTGTAAATAATTATACACAATCACAAACCTTTCCTATAGCTTAATACAATTGTCCTGATTAAAAGAAACATAGGTATTGTAGCACCACCATTTTTAAAACAACCTGTTAATACATCTAGATATAGTTGCTGCTAGAAGATCGCAATATAGGTCATTGCCCTTTCCCTAATATCTCTTCGTACGAAGCAAAACAAATGAACCATGTATCGTTTTTCCAGTACAAGAAATGTTGAAGATAACGATAGATGACGATTCAAGACATGAACAGACTTATTTTTGGATTTCAAAGTTAAGAACTTTGATAAAATGTAGGTGGGTCAATGACTGGTATTTCGATAACTGGCAGCAACTATAGACTTCCTCTTCCTTTCTGCCTGTTCCGTCACGTCCGTTTGCCTCGACCATCGGTGCCGCATGCAGGCGTCATGCGTTGGTAAGTTAACTCATAACTCATAAGTTAACTCATAATTGGTTAAAAAACAATTTTGTAAGCAATTGTGTACATTGATTTGATTGATATTAGGCCTATTTTGCATGTAGGGATACCAATACACAAATGGATACTGAATTCTGGTAAAGAGGTAATGCTAGCTAATTTGTGAAGTGTTGAGGTTTTGCCAGCTAATTTGTGAAGTTTCACTAAGACACTGTTGAAGTTTGGCCAGCGTTTTATAACATTTTGTCTCACTCAATGTGTAACTGTAGACATATGCATCACATGCACAAATGTTTTGGCAACAGAACTTCTATTTTTACTCTGCTTAATGTACGTTTCGCAACTTTAAAATATGATGTTTTGTTACCAGATAATCTTTAGTAAATAAAACAAACAGCAGTTCTCGTGATTTAGGAAGATATTGTGTCAACCCTATTTTACAAAACACAGCCTAAAAATACATTAAATATTCTTTTGCAAATCAAGATTTTTTAGTTGAATTAGTTTGACATCAGTAGGATCTACCCAGTAACAGATACACTAGGTTTATTGAACATTTTATTTAAATAGACACTGGTTTTATTTGAGATTGATTGTTACACAAAAAAACAAACCTTTACAGCCTTATTACAAAAAGCGGTTTAACTAAAAAACCTGGTTTAAACTTCTTTGTACTATGGTCTTAACAAAAATGGTATTACAAATCATGGTTTTGCGATAAACCTTATACTATATCATGGTCTAACGCTAAACCTTGGCGACCCCTAGTTTAAAGAAGGTCTAAACCACAAAATCGGATCTGTCAAAGTTTCCCTTCTAGTTTATATCATCTTTTTCATTATGTTTTCTTCTTTAAACTCGAAAATCGTTTTAATTGATATTATGGATATTGAAGACACACACACAGCAGAAATTAAATCGTGTTTTCAGATCGTTTTTTTTTTGTCAATCCATTACACATTAAGTTATTAAAATTACCTAAGATGGTAAACAAGGCAATGTTCTATTAGAGACCTAAATTGTAAAGCTAAATGAACTTTGTTCAACCAACCGATTTGTTTTAATGTTATGGATTAATGTTACGTTTCGATCTACGTACATAAAAATTTTAGAAAATAAATATGATTTTAAATTTAAACAAAACTACTTACAATTGGCGAAATAACTAAATAATGTTTAAATAACCAGGTTTCAATATTTTTAACATTCCTAAACATCATCTAATCATTAACGTATTATAAAACGTTTTCTTTTCTGGGAATACGGAACGTTGCAATTGAATGATATCATGGTGAACGAATGATTTTTCTGTTAATCTGTGGTTGATGGTTCAAATGACAGTACTAAGAAGACCGAGGTTTTTTTAAGTTTTGTAATACGAATTAATTTAGACCATCGTTCTGCAGATAAGCCTGGACTTGATAGTCCAGGTTTAAAACAAGGTTTATTTAGTTTTTGTAATAAGACTGTTAGTGTCTACTACAATAATACATTCCAAAACAAATGTCGATATTACTCTTCAATGTATTATATACACCTCTAAATTACTTAGCATTTTTTAAGAAAAATAGAATTATTGCTGTTTGCTAATTTGCTTAAATATTTAGACATTGTTATCGTATCCTAAGTAGATTCTATTAGAAATATTATAACGGTGAAAAAGTCGTGAAATAAATAATATGATTATTAAATATTACAGGTGACTATGAAAACCTTAAAGGAAATGTATATAAAATAAAACGTTATATATTTTACTATGTATGAAAGCTATACCAGTAAGTATCTGGGATATATTTAAGTGATAATTGCTGTGTTGACTCTCCGCCCTGAACTCCTCAAATATATAATACCAGTCTTCAAAAACACAGTCATAAAAACAAACATAAAGATTCAAATTAAATCTAATTAAGAGGCGTTTTACAGTTATTGCATTTAGAATCATTGGTAAGTCACATAACATAAATAATAAAAAAATCATTATCAAGAACTAAAAATCTAAAAACAATTTGTGCGTCGAATGTCTTCACTTCATGAGAAAGTTGCCTTGGTAAACTAAATCTATAATTTAAATTACATTTCACGATAAAATATACGGGGATCAAGCGTGGATCACGTAACGCAGGTCCTATATTTTATCAAATACATTAATGTAATAGTAATCGATTAAAAAACCAATCAACCACACTTACATGAGAATATGATATTACCACTGAAACCCACTACAGTACCCACGACGACCGACAAGCTATACAAAACAAGTTTATGCGGATTTCTCGTTGTACATGAAATCTATACAAAGCGAGACCGTGTTATACTGGAAGTGTAAAGCATGTTGTGTCCCGACTCCGAGTGTACCCTGGCGGCAATATGACACATGAAGCTTCAAATGCGTATAAGTGTGCGTCCACACTGAATGCGCGGCGAGTAGGGCCTGTTGCGGGCGCGACGACGACGGGCGCGTGCGGTAGCCACAGTGACGAGCGAGCTGTTGCAGTGTTTAGACGTGTTGCAGGTGTTGCAAACCATGGGCGAGGACTTAGTATTTGTACTAAACAGTCCGATTCTGAGATGGGAGGTGTTGAACATAAGAGAGAGGAAAAAAAATAAAATCAGAGAAATACATGATGATTTTTTTTACTTTGTATGAAGAATAGAGGTACAAAATTGGAGAAAAGATAAATAAATAAAAACAGAAATAAACAGTTCCCTCTAATAGAGAGGAGGCCTGTGTCCCAGCAGTGGGAAAATTAATAGGCTGATGATGATGAAACACTTCAGTATTTCTCGCCATTTTAACAAAGAAAAAATTTAAAGACGGGCTTACGTACGAAAACTACGCGCGCTAACTCCCTCATACCCGTTGTGCTAGGCGCCCCGCCTTAGTCACTACACAATGAACGTAAATAGTGGTTTCATAATTATGTTTGATACTTCGCGCCCGTCATCGTCGCAACCGCGCTAGGCCCGTACTGTGGACGCACACTAAAAAAATTAAGCTTTACAAAGCCCAACCATTTTTGATAACTGTACTATACTGTATGCATTGTGTTTATATAAACTTATAATAAATTGAATATGATGCACATTTTTGAATGCAGGTCACATAATGACCTACAGTTATATGCACATAAAAGCAATATAATTATTCCTAGTTACGGTAAAATATAAGTTACCTTGATTGTGTAAGTAGCGAAATGTTAAATTGTATGAATTTACATGAATAAATAAGTTATTCATGACTCACATGTTTTATTTCAAAACTCTTACTTGAGCAATGTGTGAACCAAACCTAATGAATATTTTTGTAAAGATAATTGTTTTATTTCATAGTTGTGTTTGAAATGGTAAATTGAAGAATGCTTATGTTATATTGCTAGAAATACGAACAAAACTAAACTGCTGGTTTTAAGATCTAACGTGTATTTGCAGATGAGATTATTAGAATATCCCCAAATTACTACTAAGCTGTTTTTCATTCTGTTAGCCTCTTTATTTTAAAGGGAAATATGTAATACGCAGATAGTATACAAACACCTTTAAAAACTGTATATTTAACAGAACAAACAAAACGGCACTATGATCAGGATCACGCCTTCCTCGAGACCGACAATGTCACCACTTTTCACTTCACATTATATGTCCGCGCTTACTCTAAGTTCATTAAAATTTATTAAAAGATATCTTCCACAGGCTCCATCATTTTATTTAACCTACTTTATTGCTCATTTATTTATTTAAAGGCATACTTTCACTTACAGTTTGTGAGTCAGTCGAGTTAGCCGAGTCTTCGCCTAACAGTCGGCTGAGTTGGTCGTCGAGCACGTCGGCTCGCCTCGGCTCGCGCGTCTTCGCCTCCACCGTGGCGAAAACGTCGTCCCCCGCCATCAGGTCGCCCTCGTCCAGATACGAGAACGAGTCTAAGTTTATGTCAGAAGTAGTGATTGCAGTGCTATATATATCTATTCTTTTCTGTTGTGATTGAGCTTCTCTTACTTTTTCTGAAAGTTTCTGTTTCGCTTTCGTAAGTGCTTCGGACTCTGATTTATCCAATTTAGAATCGTTCTCTTTTAATTTTTCAATTTTAGTTTTGAGAGCGAACGACGAATCGTTACTCGACGACCCATCGTCTTGTAGCTGGCTGAGCAACGTTCTGGTCGCGAGGGACATTGCGCTCGAACTGCTGTATATTTCGCTGCTCTCACCTGAACAAATATTTAGGTTTTCTTACAAATTAATCAGAAGAACAAATAAAAATAAAGGTGGAATCAAATGTATAGATTACCGCTTGGTGTTGCCCGTTGCATGCTTTCCTGTGATGAATGTTTACTTTTTGACTTGTGACTCGTGGATATGTATTCACTGTCGCTGTCACTAGACATGCCCAAGTCTAGGTGTAGGGAATTTAACTTGTCCTCGTCTTTGCCCTTTCTTGATACAGTATCAAGTTCCATTTCCCAGTCGGTGACGCTCGACGAATCTTTGACACCTTCTGATTCTTTAGTATAGTTGGATTTACCATCATCTTTTTCGATTAATGATAAAGTCCCCTCCACCATAGGTACTATTTCTCCTATGCTCTCTGCAGTAGAATCTAAACTGCTTGCATTACAAGTTTCTTCTGTTATTTGGTTTTCAAACAACACTGGTGTGTCTGGGGTAATTTGAGGCAACTTCTTGCTCTCGTCGGAGATGCGCGGCGCATTACTTCCGCGACTGTCTAATATCTCTGACATGGTGGTAGTGCGACCAGTCTGTTCGTTGTTCAACTCTAAAACAATAACATTGCCCGCACACTTAGCTGCCTCGGACGGGTCAGCTTTCGACGCTTGTAATAGTTGATTAACATTTTTACCCATTATTACTTTGGACATGTCGTTCCCATTTTTAGCGAATGTTAAAGCTTTGCCTATCGTTGTACCCTTTTGCACTACAATAACGCTGCCTTTTGCACTAGATGGTCGAACGATAGGATTGGAAACCTTAGGAGTAGTCACGGGTGCTAAGCCCTTTACTGGTACAATATCCGCCAGATTCGCGGTTTTAATTGTCTCTACACCAAGGATTTTAGCATTTGATGGCATTGAGCTAACTGTTGAAGGTTTGGACGTGACAGTCATAGCGGGCGCTTTGGGAATTTGAGGAACAGATTGGGAACTCACCGGTACTAACTTCATAGCGGTGGGTATACCCTTGAAATGTATGAGCGGTATTTGTCCGTCGTTCGCCGGTTTCGTTCGAGCTTTAGCCGGTAATACGACCATTTTCTGTCCTGATTTAGGGTTTAATACAACTGCTTTAGCTGACACTTTAAGATCAGTGGCAGGGATGCCCTTAGGTGTAAGTGTTTCTGTTAACTTGTTTGATATGCTGTTTGTACTAGTTGGGTGGTCCCTGTGCGACGAGCTGACGGCGGATGTAATTATTACTTTAGAGTTGGACATGTTTCTACTTTCCGACGGTTTGGAGACAACAATAATTTTCTCCGACATAAGGGGCGCGCTTGTATTACGAGATTTCGGTATTGAGCCGATAACTTTAGTCGTCACTAGTTTGCCCGGCGTGTTCAGTGCTTTCTGAGCTGAGCTGGGTGCGACGACTACTTGTCTGTTAGACAATAGTTTTATACCCTCTGAGGGCTTCTGTAATAACTTGATGTCAGACATTTGTACTTTCTTGTCTGTGCTCAATTCTCCGCGATTCTTTATGATAAGTTGGCAAGGTTTTCCGGATATTGTATGCTTGTGGGAGACGGGCGTGCTCTGAGCTTGTAACGACGCGGGGTCGTCGGGATGCGCGTTCTCCGACACGTCGAGCTCGTGCGGGACGGTCGCGGGCTGCGTGAGTAGCTGCATGGTGGGCGAGTCCGTCACCATTCCCGGGGAAGACAGCACTTTGGGCTTAATTTCGTCCAAATAATCGGGTTTTGTTTTATTACCTAATATAGATTGAGCATAACTAGCTTGGAAAGTGTTAGGAGGGCCTGAATACTCCATCTGCATGGAAGTTGGATTGTACTGTTTGTTAGGAGAAGCTGGCATTTCTTGTTTTTTCATTTGCGATTTTGATACCGTTTGTGCACCCTTAGAACTTTTGTGAGACCTGCTCTTATGCGGCGCAGAGCGCGGACCGTGGCCTTGACTCGGTTTACTGGTGGACACTTTGCTTACTTGATTATATGAGTGTTTTGACTGCCCTGATGGTTTACCTGCGTAGAAACATTTAATTGTTAAACAATGTAATTTATTAAAGCTTCGTTTTCCAAAAATATTATTTTCATGCATAAAGCAATAAATTAGTTAATAATATATTGTTAATATGTAAAGCCAACTCACTTGTGGCTGGCTGTGAGAACTTAGAATAAATCTGTGATAAATTCAAATGTTTTTGGTTGGTGTTGACAGGTATGTTCCTCATATTTTTGACAGGAGTGCTTGCTTCATCTGGTATTGCACCACCCTCTGGAACTTTTCGCTTTCGACTTACAAGCTCTAATTCCCAAACCTATAAAAAGTAAAAACAAAAAAAAAACATCTTTTATTTGAATTTGGAATTCTATAATATGAAAAGGGGAAAGTTTGTCTATTTACAGTTTACATGCAACAATACTTAATTACATAATTTGTTATTAAGATAGTTCGTTAGCAAACTGCATGAAACCAAAATTATGATAAGATAACGAAAAGATTTTCATTCATTTTTTTTTATCTCCTTTTTTCCGTTACCATGCACAGTTGCAACCTAACTGAAACTTTTATGGTTAATTTAACTGCATACTTTATTGATGTTTTGTAACTCTGATTTATAGTCTATTGAATAGAGATTCTGGAAATAGTAAATTTTTAATTTTGATAGTTAAACTAGAAAATGAACTGAAAATGCGGAATTAGAATCCAATCCTTTAGGAAAGTATGTGGTGAAAGAAAACCCACCTTCGTTGTCTGATCTTCCATGGCTATGGGAGGGTACATGGTCTCATCCATGGAATCATTAGATGTGAGGGCACTCTCGGCGGTCTGGCCCTCAGCATCAGGCATTTCCTCCTCATTGGACTTGGGAGCTATGAGCCTCTCGGCTTCAAGCCTCTTCTGAATCTCTTTATTCTCAGCAGCGGCAGCCTCAGCAGCCTTATCTGCAATTTCTGTGTACATGGTCTGTGCGATTCCCCGGGGCATGAGGGGCACCCGCCTCCGACCTTCGCTGATCCATGCTAAACCTGTGTTTGGACCTGATAACCTATTTGTTGACATAACAATATGATCCATTAATGACAAGTGAGAAAAGGTAACAAAATATCACAAAATCCACAAACTTAAATATTTTACAGAAGTTACAAATTATTTTTATTAATTAAATCTGAAATTGGCACAGTTAAAACACACTGCCAAGAA
Source organism: Xestia ashworthii (assembly GCA_950022955.1). Lineage (NCBI taxonomy): Eukaryota > Metazoa > Arthropoda > Insecta > Lepidoptera > Noctuidae > Xestia > Xestia ashworthii. Next base: position 6,778,796 of record OX465552.1, read on the forward strand.
AAGGATCATTAGTTTTTACATAAAAAAATAACAACAAAACTTTTTAATGAGTTTGAAAAAGAAATGAATAAAAATAATTTGACATTTCAGATGAATAGGTTATCTGTCAAAATTTCATATTAACAAAATTACTTTCTAACACTTCATAAATACAAATTAACAGCCAGATATGTTTGCAAAAAGCACTGGTCAACCCACATTGTCAAGCCAAACACACATCCACAAGGCTAAGATTCAGTATGTAACAATAGAATACACAAAAGGAAGTTTAAAAATATGAAGTTTTTAAACAAAGTTTTAAGATTATTAGGCTCACAATCAATTAGAAATACTAACAAACAAGAGCAATATGTTAATACCTTTGACTTTCAGTTACTCTCAGCCATCTTTGACTTTGTGTAACAGTGTTTAAAAATAAATCAACAACCCTACACTAAAAATATTAAATAACAACTTACTGATCTGCAATTGTAGCTAATAACTCATCATTAGACACGCGGCGCGCCTCAGCGCTATGCCGATCATCGCTTATATGCAAAACGGCGCGCAGTTCTTCCAGTAGCTTTTTTCTGTTGTCTGCCAATGCTCCTTGTGCTCTAAACACACTGATCATATTCGAGTAGGCTTCCAATTCTGGAAACAAATGAATATACTATAGATTTGTAAACATATTTGTAATACAATGGTTAACAAATAAGCTACGATGCGTCCAGTATAATTTAAGAAAACCATAGGAGGGAAAATGAAAGCCATTTATAGGACTAAATATATACCGAGTCTACGAAGCGTGAGGCGACATTCGTCGCGGGTCATATTTAGGAGCATGGGCCACATTTTAGTCGGTTTGTATTAAACACTAAAAGTTAACTCTTGATTATATGATTTTAAACATATTTTATAAAATAGTCAATTGGCAAATATCCATACTGTTTACTTCAAACGACAATTCGTTCATTTTGACACTTCAAATAAGAGAAGCGAAAATATAAAGCGTCTTGTCTATGCTACTTAGTGATACCAGTATTTTGGCCTGAAAGTCCATGTTAATTTTAAAAGACCTGTCTTTAGAACGTCCGGAAAGTCTTTGTTTGTCTGATTTCAAAGTGAATAATCTAAAAATTCAGTAACCGAAACCAAGATGTTCAGAATGATCATAGAGTAAAGTAATACAACGGAGGATGATGTTAACGTTCAGTATGCTGTTTCCTACACACGTTGCTGATTTTTCGTTATTTAATGATTGTAGCCATGACAATTCAGAAATATTCTGAATTTCAAATACTTCACTCGATTGATTTTGGACGGCGAGGAATTATTGAGGGGGCACAGACATTAAAGAAATGCAATGTTTGTGGACAGTCAGTGAATGGGTCATTACTTTCCACACACACGTTAGGTATGAGGAAGGACGAATCGCAGATAACTAAATGAGTGATTGGAAGGAAAAGGGAAGACCAAAACGATGTATGAGAAACCATATCCAGTAAAAAGGTGTAAATGATTGTGTGACGGTTGGTAGGGGAGATTGGAAGAAAAAAACGTGTTGCGCCCAAGCACGTATGTAGCAAACTTTTGGTTCGGGGGGGGGGGGGCAAACATGGAAACAACCATGTGAACTGTGTAAAAATCGCTGTAATCACTGTACTTTAAGTTACGTACTTCGCAGTGGTTATGATCCCATTTATTATAAGTCAGATTTGGGGGGGGGGGGGGATAAATCCTAACTATCTCCCCCCCTGGATACATGCCTGGTTGCACCGACTCCAAGTAACATAGATAAGGGCAGGAAGATGATGATGACTTTTCATACTACAAAAAAAAACAATTTTAAATTTTCTTAAGAAAACGATTACTGGTGTTCCTGCAGCAGGAGTTGGATGGAAGATGTGTCCACAGTCAAAATCAGTGCTATGAACGTCAGTGAAGATGCCATCGTTGCTGCCAAGCTATTGTTGTACTAGTTGCTCAAAAAGACCGACCGACCAGATGGTGTCTCACTGAGCGGCGGTGGCGTGAGCGTGACGAGCCTAAGAGAATCATACAGGGCATAATAACGCTGCTAGAGGAGACCAACCTTGACAACGACGTGCCAACGATTGTGGCCAAGGTTTTGCATAAACTCCCTCTCATCACATTCAACCACGTCGATGTTAAGAGCCTATTGAAATAGTCTGAGTCTTATTGAGTTAGTCTGAAAAATACAATTTATCAATGGGCCAAAGTTGCCTGAAAATAAGTGAATGTTATGTTATGTTTTCTTGCTATTGTAAAGCATCATTTTAGTTTTACAACATCAGTACTGTTCTGAATGTCTCACAACAAAGATGTCATTTTTGAATGTTATTTACTTCTATTTGAGTGGAATTAGAAAATAAGGTGGAACGAAGTTTATACTTGGCGGATTTTTATGGGACGGTTTTTATTGAATTCCAAGAGGAGAAGAGAACAAAGATAAAGAAAAAATTTCGCCGCTCGCGATAAGTTTTTGTAATTTCCTATTATTATTTTTTTCTTTCGTGAATAACTTTTGGATGCACACAGGTCACACTATTACTACAGACTATAAATTCGACTTCAACGAAAAAAATAATCATAAAGGAAATGAAAAAAAAAGTCGCGAGCGGAGAATTTTTTTTTTTAACTTCCTTCTCCACTCCTCTAGGAACTCAATAGAAAAAGTCCCATGAAAATCCGACCACTATAAACTTCGTTCCACCTTTTGAGTACTTTTTGTCTAATTGCACTCAGCCATTATGTGAGTAATAAAAGTTAACTTCCCATCCAACTTTACCTTTTTTTTTTTTTTTTTTTTGTTGTCGGGGTGGAAAATCCTCGATGGATGTCCTCCGCTCTCATACTGACTAAAAACCACCCCGGTGTTCCCTTCCCACACTTGCACGGGGGATCATGGGAACTAGTGCGCCTTCCACGATCCCCGGCTAGTGCCGGCCCGCCACTGCGGGCCTCCTCAAGTCTGCGGGGGGAGTGAGGTGTACTCCTCCCGCGACGTCCTATAGGGGCGCGCGCGGAACACTACGCGCCACCGCCTCGGGTCCAGTTATTCGGCGGGGCGGCGGACCTCCCCAAGTCCACCATCCCTCTGGACCCGATCCAACTTTACCTACACCAAGGTCCTCTATAGTGTCCATTTCCGAAATTTTAACTACATCGTTGTAATAATGTTGCTGCTATGCACGTATGCAGGGGTTGAAAAGAACTTTACCTGCCTAGCTTTATCCCAAATTTGTTGGAGTCGGAGTCTGCTTTCAGTTGACGTAAATTTAATTTATTTAAAAAATAAATACTATATTATTTAAATACTTGTATTCAACTTGGAGCGATTGGAGCCTTTTGGTGATACTGGTTATCTGACATTTGGGCTCCTGATTCAGTAACGACTTTCAAAGATTGAAACGAAAGTTTGGTACGGAGATACTCGTATCACTCCGTACCAAACTTTCGTTTCGTTTTATTTTAGTCACGAGCTTTTATTTCTAGCCGACATTTTTATATAAAAGTCCCCTTACTTTGGGATAATTCTTTTGATTGCAACATTCAATGTTAGTACCATAGACCTAGACGCGTTCAGTGGTTGTTTATAAAGTAAGTAAAGAAATGACGTATTTTTATTTTTGTTTATAACTGTAATCATTTCTAAATAAATTACGTTTTAAATTATTTGATCTTATTTAGTTTAATGGTTTAACATTTGCATAATTGTGGGGTTACTTAAATTTTTCAACATACTTGTTTTATTGTCGTCTTAACTAGGTCTTTGTGTACTAAACAATCTCCGTAAACAGCAAAAAGTAGTCTAGCCATGCCGTCAAGTTTGAGTTTTATATCATTTTTTTTACTTTTATTTATATATTTGTTTTACCAATATAAAGTTTCAGTTACTAAGCAATTATTGTTTAAAATAATTATTTAAAATTAATATGATAATAAATTATAAAGCAAACGGAACAAATATCCAATATTGCCAAATAAAAAAAGATGTCGTTCCATGGCTTAACACTTTTTTTTAAACAAACCCGTGGTTTTACTCGCCATCCTTGTCTAATTCGTATTTCCGACTGTGAGTAAGTAGTGCGATGAGTTTACGTTCATGATAACATTATCGACAAAGCGATACTGTTTTTTATTTACAACTTGCAAGCGTCTCCGTTTGTCACTTTGTCATTCAACAATCGTCAACGTTTTTCGAGTTTGAATTTCATTGATAGAAGCTCAGTGCAAAATATTTTGGTTTTTGGAAAACAATACCGTAATTTATTAATCACGATGGCCGACGTGGACGAAATAATCAGTTACATAAAGTCCCTAAAGAAAGGGTTTGACAAAGATTTGTTCCAGAACAAAATCGATGAATTAGCCTACGCAGTCGATACAAGTGGTCTGGAATACAACGATTTTCACATTCTGTTCAAAGTTTGGTTAAATCTATATATTCGTAAGTGTTTTTTTATTTGTTGTGACACAAGTCCTAATCGTGTAACTATCTAAAGTGGTTGGGCTGTTTTATTTACAGCTATTAGAAAATGGACAAACTTGGGGTCTTGCCTTGTGCCTTCAGAGAGCGTCGAGGACCGGACCGTGGAGTACGCTCTGAGCTGGATACTTACTAACTATGAAGACCAGTCAAGTTTCTCACGTGTTGCATTTTTACTTGACTGGCTGACAGGTAAAACAAGTACTTATTACCCCTTTAAGACTACTATTTCAGTGAACTTTTGTTTTTTTTTATGCAATAACAAGAACATAACATACTGACACAATTGTCATTTTCCCTATGGATAGTTAGTGGTAGACATGTGTAAGTAATACGAGTGATGCATCACGCGTAATATCACCCGAGCGCGTACTGTAACATGACACATTACTCGACTAAAACAAGCATCACATCATTACACTAAAAATCACGCGAGCGGTAGCAGCACAGTAGCTCGCGACATGACTTGCACTACTCCTTTCATTACACTTTCATAGATACTTTTAATCTTACGCCTAAGAATATTGCCAGTTCTAAGCCTGGAAACCCGTTACTTGTTGATTTAGGGTATAAGTATGAAGGAAAATCAACTTTGTATGATTTGTATATTTAAATCATAGTGAGTAAATCACACTGTTACTATACTATTGGTCAGTGGGTCGTCTTAGGGGCGGATTTAATAACATGTCAATAACATGTCCTATTACACTAGAACATTGCATTACATTAGAACGAGCGATGGTGTGCTATCGAATGGCGCTACATCATAACATCATGCGTGATGTTTGAAGTGATGGTGTAATGTAACATTACTCGGGAGGAAATGTAATGACATAATATAACATCACTTCGTGGTGCACTGTTTTGCACATGTCTTGTTAGTGGTACAGTCAACAGCCACTCTATGGGTAACTCACACTGTGAAAATCACTCTTACTGCAATGACATGTAGACACAGTCAATATATAATGTTTATCATTGATGTGCTGTTGACTGAAGATACACTGAAAACTTAGAAGTAGTGCGTACTCTTTTAAAATGTTTCCTGCCAATTTCAATCCATTAAACATTATATTTTGCTGTTTCCAGCTGCAATGGAATGTAACTGCATTGACATGAAAACCCTTAATACAGGATATGATGTTTTCTACATTGGTTTGACTTATGAAGTTCTGGTAAGCATACATTACAAACCAATTTATTACTAAGAATAATCACCTGCTCACAGCTTAAAAACTGCATGTGTTTATTGGGTTTTCTGTAATGCCAAAATATGTCTATGTGAAAGATATCAAAGCCACAAAATTATTGGAGATGTTAATTGTTTACAGACACCACATGCAACAAAGCTAGTATACACCCTGACAAAGCCTAAAGATGTGACGAGAAGGAGAGTCATTGAGTTGCTTGACTATGCCAAGAAGAGGGAGGCTAAAAAGGTAAGTTCAAAAAGTAGGAAATAAATATACATTATTTAATGAAACATGGCATGTAAAAATACATATATTTATGATTTCCATGTCAGCATGACTTCATTCGCTGCTGGGTGTACACCTCTTTTTGCTTATGCCAAGCTCCACATTCCTGTGCCAGCATACCTCATCCAGGATATTAGTAATTAGTAAACTGCATTATCTGTCACTGTTTTAAACTTTCACGGTTTAAAACTAAACTTCTAACTACAACTAACTTACTAAACTTTCTTTGCATTATCTGTTTAAAACAAAGTTGCTTGGCTGTGTGACTACAATTAGTTCTTCCAAACTCACTAATGAATTTGGTAAGGTTTCCACCATCTTTGAGAGCATTTATTCAAATAATTATATTTTGAATTCATCTTCAAGCAGCTTTCACACACTTTTTTTTTATACAAAAACTGTGATCACAAACTTAGCAGATTAAAAATTCACTACCATTTTGTATTTCAGAGCATGTGCAGGCAGCTACAAGTCCTCTTAGGGCTCTTCAAGTCATACAAGCCAGAATGTGTGCCTGAAGATGTACCAGCTATCCCCATCCACAGTGTCTTTAAGAAGATCAACTCAGATCTCCTTGACAGATTCAAAAGAAACCAGGTATAAAAAAATTAAAAACATTTAAATACAAAAAAAGTAAATTCATAGACAATTTTCTAAAGTATTTGTTTGTTTTAGGAAAACAGGGACACAATGCCTAGAGAAAAGCATTATCTTACATGGAATAATCCTATTAATTCTGTAAGTATACATTTTTGTTGCAACATGAATTTTAGGAGTTTTGTGGAAGAATATTATTTGTGATCTTATTGCTCATATTATTCTTTGTTGCTACTTTAGAAAAAAATATTTAAAAAAAATGCACAGCTTTGTTATAGTAGGAAGATAGATTTCCAAAAAGTATTGGACACAATATTGAATTCTTTTTTCACGTAAACAAAAATGGAAGACGATAGTGTGTCGAAAACTCGTGTGACGTCTCATTTCGGTACATTTTTTACCGGAAAATGACGTCACAATCCCCCCCGATCTTGTGATGTTGATGATGTCTTCGTAATTGTTTGTTAATTTGGTGAAACAAAAAACACTAATCCAATATTTTTCGATAATCTAACTGACGGTCTAAACAGAATCATATTTGTTTCAGTCAGTCGTCATTTTTGCCTGTCTATAAATATTGATGTTGCTATTTCACAGACATCATTCTCCACATAATCTATTAATATTTTGTTTCTTAATATCATGTGATTGCAGGAGCGTGGTAGGAATAAGAAAGCAGACCCATTGGTGCCTAACATGGAAATCCTCAGTATTGGGTCTAAACAGTATGCAGACAAGGATCCACATAAGGACTTGCTTGATTTTACAGAGTAAGTAGTTACTAGATGGATAAATACTTCTTCGTTTTATGTTAATTTATGTTCTAAGAATTATGGCCCATTCCACTACCTACCTAACACTTATCATCTGCCAGCTTGGCCACTGTAGAAATAATCTGGTCAAATGGGGTATCCTCGATCCATCCCAAATACAATGCCAATGCGAATGAAGCCCCTCTGCAGGATATGCGTTTTCTTCGGTCATGCCTATCCTGCATAGTTACCAGGAATTAGTGAGGCCAGCCATAAGGCGGTGCAGGTGGCTACTTCATCTGCCTAGCCTTTTCCCAACTATTTTGGAGTCGGCTTCCAGTCTAACCAGATGCAGCTGAATACTAGTATTTTACACGATATCATGCATATCTGACCTCCACAACCCAGTTCATAGTGGGTAATACGATACCACTTGGTAAGACTGGTTGTCAGACTTTTTGGTTCGCTGACTACCTGTAATGACTGTCAAAGATGGAGAAATGATAGCTGGGACCAACAGCTTAACGTGCTTTCCGAGGCACGGAGGAAACTCGGTATGTAAGGGTGGTCACCCATCCACAGACCAACCTAGGCAAGCATAGCTTAACCTAAGGGTCGACCCGAGTGACTGTAATTATTTAGCCACGTGCTCCTCAGGTGCAGGTACATAATAGTCAACTATAATTATTTGAGCCTATTAACACACACGCTTAGTAAATGATCATTTGCCTGGCTTTTTCCCAACTAATGTTCTTTCAATCACTTTCATCTGACTGAGATAATTATGTTATTTTTGTTTTATCTATACCCCAGAAGCTTTGCTGTAAAGTGCCCCTAACATAATCCATTGACATGTCCACAGCCCAGTATCAGTGCTCCGCTGTAGCGTCCAGAGCTCCACGACGCGGCCGGCTCGCTTGCGGTCCTTGCTGTGTAACGAGACCGGCGTCGCCCTGCTAGCGGTCGCTTCGCACGCCGAGCAGCAGTTCTTGTCGCATGACCTGCATTACCTGCTGAACAGTTGTGAGTATTGAACTAACTATGATGTAAAAAATACATTAGAAGAGATGAGTGGAATGACGCATATAATTAAGTCATCAAATCAGCCCACATCATTAAGTCATGTAATCCCCAAAGGGTTAGGCAAAGGCGTACGTAATAGGCCTTCTAATTTCGCTAGTTATGTTTAAGTCTCACTTAACAGGCGGCTAGCTTATTGCCATAACTGAGCCCAGGTCCAAACTCCATGGCTACTTATTTAACACCACACTGTGCTCCAAAACAAAAATTACTGACGTTGCTCAAATAGCCGCCAAGCTAAAGTGGGACTGGACTGGCCACGTCTGCTGCATGCCCAATGAGCTGTGGGCCAAAGTAACCACTTTCTGGAGCCCTGATACAGCCAGAAGGCGTCGCGGCAAACCTCGCAGAAGATGGCGGGACGAGCTGGACAAAACCAATGACCAGTGGCCAACATTAGCCCTAGATCGAATCAACTGGAAATCATGGGGAGAGGCCTTTGCCTTTTGATGATGCAGGCTAGCAGTAACAGTACCGTTACTGCTAGCCTGCATCATCAATGTATTTATTTAAAATAGGTGCACCAATAGTATAAAAACATTTATAGATAAAGGTACACTTTTTAGGGTTCTAATGTACATGCACCTTAAAATTGTCAAACACGTTAGATTGTAAACTCTCTAGCGATATTGTAAACTCTCGAAATATTGTTAACTAAACATACGGAAGTATCTCTGCCCCCATAATCGGGACTTGGGGCACCCCCCGTTAGGTTAGTTAGGTTCCAACTTCCAATAAACCCTGCACTCAGAAATAGGGGCTCCGTCGACTACGTTTTTTAGGGGAAAATAAAGTGTTTTAAGGTTAGGTTATATTAATCGGTATTTCTCAGGAATGGTACATTATCTTTTCATGAGAGTGGCACCATTGGGAAAGGGGGACCCCTCCTTCCCTCCACACCGCGTGAGTTGACTACCATCGCATGCATTTAACGAAAAATAATGCGTTTTATTGTAAGCAGTATGTTCGTTTGACAATATTTCGAGAGTTTACAATCTCTAGTTATTTTACAATCTAACGTGTTTGACAATTTTACGGTGACATACATACCAGATATAGGTGTACAGAACATTTTTAACAAAAAAACAAACCTGATAGGAAAACCGTATTCATGCAACAATATTTAATTTTTTGCAGGTTTCCTAAACATATCGCCACACAGCTACAAAGAGAAGCAGGACCTACTGCACCGCTTGGCTATTCTGCAGCACACACTGATGCAAGGCATTGCCGTCATCACCAGGTTCTTAGCGCAATACCTGCCTTTGTGGAACGAGATGGATTTTTCTGCTGAGGTAAAGACTGCTGAGCTTGAGGTCCTGTGTTTGATTCCCTGGTCAGGCAAGCCGTAGCAGCCACTGAGTCTGTATTTGTGCAATAGGCTCGTCCCTTTTTACTTGGGACTTAACTTGTGATATGTGGAAAGAATGAAATTGTAGAATTACTTGTATGAAATCCTCTAAAAACTCGCACACTTATCCGCGTCGAATCGGACAAATAAGCTAACGTCATACGGATGAGACAATATTTCTTTCGGCGCGCGGGTAAGTGTGCGTTCACCTTAACCTTTTGACCGCCACAGCATAAACGCTCGCGCGTGCCCTCCACGCCCAGCCACAATTTCATCTACTATTTTGTCACATATTTGTGACGTTTGGCGTACAGGGCACGCGCTTGCTTGTCACGAATATGTGACAATGGCGTCCAAAAGGTTAAGCCGATTAGAAAGAGTATATGACATGACCATGCATATGTTTAGCACACAGCCCAATGCTAATTACCTCGGGAGGTAATTGCTAATTAATTAATAATAATTATTATTTTCTACCAGATCTTGGAGCTAGTCCAGTGGGTGAGCATAGACAGCCCGGACCACGTGATGTCTGTGGTGGAGTCACTCGCGAAGATGTACCATAGAGCGCAGCCCATAGAGCAATGCGCTATACTCAAGAGCCTCAACAATATGTACTCGAACCTTGTAAGTATCGCTTATTCGCTATAATAAGGGACACAGAGGGATGAACGACAGGAATGTCAGTATATGCAGCTGCATTGCAGCAGTAGCATAATAGCAAGCAATAGGATAGACGACATAAAATCTAATTCGTCAAGTAGATTATTAAAAAATATTTGACCCGTTTTGCCGTTTCTTTTGATAAATAAATCAAAATTGACGAAAATACGACGCTTTTAAAATTCCCAATACGTCACGACTAGGTAATTAGGTATAATTTTTAGCTAGTTCTGACGTCACTAGCCCCCACTCCCGAGTTTAGATGCGTTTTGTCTTTTCAATATTCATTGTTTTACAAAAACAAAAAATACATTTCCATTATTTTTCAATAATCCAACTGACGGACTAAATAGCCAGCTACGAGGTTGAAGCAGTTTTAGACTCGATATAGAAATACTTTTTTTTTTAATTTATCTATTCAGTAAATGCATTCAAGGCGCTTGTGGCTAAAACAGCCGCTCGTGTCGATCTTTAGGTTAAGCCTCTTTAGGTTAAGCCGTGCTTGCCTAGGTTGGTCTGAGTCCGAGTTTCCTCCGTGCCTCGGAAAGCTGTTGGCTCAACATAGTTGGAAAAAGGCTAGGCAGATGATGGGTACACATACATTCAATTCAGTTAAGTTGATGTCAACATAATTATATTCATTAGAGTTTTACCGTGCACCAAAATCATAACATCACAATTTTTCTGGTACATTAGGTATACGCCAGCACCAGGTCTCGTCTACATTTCATGGGCGTGGCTCCGACGCCGGAGAGCTATTCTGAAATCCTGCCCAAAGTCTCGACAGCCATCAGTGACATGTGTAACAAACAACTGCAAGCTAATCCAGGTATGTACGAGTATAATATAAATTTATCATCACAGAAGGCAGACGTACCTGATGCTACACCCACATTTCGCCAATTAAGTTTAAATCCCATGTAATGCGAGCTTATTGCCGTCAATAGGACACCGGTACAAATATAACTCAAATATAACTGGCAAAAAGTGGGTTTCGTTTTAGGTACACCTCTGGCTAACCCTTCAGTTAATACAGGGCCGATTTTTCAATCGCCAGTTAACTTTTATCCGACGAATAAGTTTGACATTTTGTCAGTTTTTGTATGGACACTCGGCCAAAACGTCAGATTTACTATTCAGTTAAAACTTATATAATGATTGAAAAATCGGCCCTTAGAAAAATAAGTATTAAAGTATGAAATAATGATGATTTTGTTTGGTCAGAGGACATGATGGTCCTGCACAGCTGCGTGCACAGCGGCGTGGTGCGCGCGCGCAGCGAGGCTCGCGGGTCCCGCGCGGCCGCCGCGCTCGCGCCCGCACTCGCGCTCGCGCTGCCGCTCGTGTCGCCCTCCGCCGCCATGCTCGATAATATCGCCGCGCTAATGATACTGTAAGTAGCACTGAACTTGAGCCTATCAAAGGCCCTTCGCCCAAAATTACTTTTTCGACGCGCTCCTGCATTACTGTAGGCTTACCACGAGCTCTTAACGCGATCCATTTTAGGACCTAAACTGAACTGTTCGTCTAATTCGTACCATGACAGCGATTGACCACAAACTGAGTTGCAAGTTTTGATTTCATTCATTCAATTTGTACTCGTATGGTACCATGACGTCCTTAAAGCAGCTCAACTGAAACACTCAACTGTCAAAATAAGCGATTCAATAAAAGTTACTATTTCTCCAACATAAACTGAAACGTTTGGTGAATTAATGACAAAAATAAAGTGCTGTTTTAGTGAAATTTTACAAAAACCCACCTTTGTCTGTCTATCAGACGGTATGTTCATCTGCCTGTCAATCCATCTGTCTGTCCATCCGTCTGTCTGTTTGTCCGTCTGTATGTCTGTCCATCTGTCTGTATGTCCGTTTAACTGTCCATCAGTCTGTCCACCTGTCTGTCCGTCTGTCTGTACATCTGACTGTCCGTCTGTCTGTCCGTCTGTCTGTCAGTCTGCCTGTCCATCTGTCTGTCCGTCTGTCTGTCTGTCTGTCTGTCTGCATGTCCGTCTGTCTGTATGTCCGACTGTCTGTCCGTGTCTGTCTGTCTTTCTGCGTGTCCATCTGTCTGTCCGTATGTCTGCCCGTCCGTCTGTCCGTCTATATGTCAGTCTGTCCATTAGTCTGACACTAGAATATGTGCGAGAAACAAAGTTATTTGATACTAATAGCGTTGTCTCTTTTTCACCAAAAACGTTTCAAACGCGGTTCATCCACAAATTACGATCTTTCATTCGATTTTAACGATCCAAATGCCGCTGAGCATATTGGACGTTATGGTACGAGTTTGAGCGATGCAGTTTAGGTACCTAAAGTGAAGTCTTGCTTTTGAATCGTTTTTAATTTGATCATGGTAGACCTCTTGGTATCGAGCGATAATCGTAGACCACACATCAACAAAATAGAACATCTAAAATATGTCTCTTATTTTCAGGTACAAACGAATATTTTCCCCAATGTTAAAATCAAATGCAATCGTGACGAACAACAGCACGTTTGAAAGCCAGATGCAAGTCCTTGAAGCGTACACATCGGACTTTATCAATTGTTTGTACGCCGAAGAAGTGCTAAGTGGAAGAAATACGGGCTTTGTTTTCAACAAACTTCACCCACAGCTGGTCGGGAAACTCCGGTCATTAATGCCTGATGTAGATGCTAAGTTAAGTTTAAGAAATAGCATAGCGTTTGCTCCGTATACCTTCATGCAGTTGGATGTAGACCATAGGGACGCGGACAATAAGCGGTGGTTCAATGCTGCCATTGAACCAGAGTTTAAGCATCTTAGCAGGTTCCTCAAGAAAGCGGTTACGGAACTGCGGTATCAGTAAATAAAATAAGGAGTATTTTTAGGTACATACATATCAGGTCAAATTAAATTTATCTAGCTAAACTACGACCTCCCTGGTATACAGATGTATTCGATTAGACTGGAAACCGATGCCAACATAATTTAAAAACAAGGCTGGGCAGATGAGACGAACCGATCGGTAATGATATCTAAACATTTAAGTTCGTATGTTGCGTCATAGATGTCGCTACCAAACAAAAAATAAGTCGGGGTCTTTGGAGTTTTACTAAATAATTTAATACGACCTTGTGTAAGTTGTTTTGTGTCTTACGGTTTCATCTTTGACCGTTGTTTGAACACTAACGCAACAATCGCCATGCCTATCCAAATTCTAATGTAGTATTGGCTTACAATTCCGTGATTTGTAAACCGAGCAAAAATGCATGTAGCAGAAGTGCTACAGAAAGCAAAAGATGAGAAATATATCCACTTGTCCATGTCTCGACTGATGATCAAACTTCATAACCCACTCTGAGACCAATTGAGGTCTATAAGAATTACTTTTGTGAACAGCCAGTTTTAAATGCGGCTCTCTCTTTTAAAAATCATATTCACAAACGAGAACTGAATGGTTGATTGCATTGGTTCAGCTAAACAAAGAAACGGTTAAATAATCTGTTTTCTTACATAACATATAAAATTAGTTATACAATAAAATTATTTATACAACGGGTATTCGAAAAATAAGAATCTTAAATAAACATGGGACCACTTAGCCCAAGTTCGTACGGCCCGCTTTTGAAACTCGACGTTTTTTTTTACAACGCACTGGAATTGCAACCCTCTCCGTTGCATTTAGAGTCGAAGCAGAAATAACGGTGCGCTTATTTTTGACGCTTGACTCAATCCCGAGAGTTGAAAATCCAGTGCGCGAAAAAAACGTCACTTTAAAAAGTTTCTGGGTAAATGAATTTTACGAAATGCGAGATTTACAGTACACATGTGCCCAATACTTCGGGAAACAAAGGCGCGATGTTATGGTAATATTCATATCATCGTCTTGCTGCTGTAATATTTAAAGATGACCCAATCAAATTATTGTTCAAGACTTGTAGAAATGTAAGTAACGATTGTGTGAATGATTATATTTTTAAAAAGCTATTATTATGTACCTAATTATTATGTACTATGTGCGTAGAATAATTGAATTAATTGTGATTTATTAATTATGACATCCCATCAATTTTTCTTATTTTAATAAAAAAATGTGACCATTCTTTTGATGTTTTAATTTTATATTGATCAAAAAGAAAAGATTTCCCCTTTTCCAATAATTAATTGTGTCAAATATCAAACCTATGATCCAAAGAGTAAATTCGTCAAACGAACCTTGGGCTCGATATTTTCAACTAAATCTAACTCGAGTAAAGAGAAGTTCTAAGTTGGTAATTAGGATTCTAAACGGTTATAGCAGCTGGCATCACATAAAGCTGGCGTTTAAAATAAAAGATGGTGTCCATATCTCGACAATCTAGAGTTCGAAATAAAAAAATAATCAATAGTCACTAAATTACTCTCTGATGTCCACTTGCTTGCATCAAAACATCTGTTTGCTGATACAAGAAAAGTAATAAAGCACTGAGAGTACTATTATTGTAAGTGCCAGATAGAATTAAATTATGTAGATATAGAATAGAATATAATATAATACTCTTATGTACACCATAAAACATTTTTTCACCTTGGTGACATTTATTCAAATGTTACGAACAAAACAAAAGAAGTCAGTCCCACCCGCGAGACGTCCAAATCGGATTTGCGAAAAGCCATCACCAATAAAATGTTTGAATTAGTCGGCTCACGGATGATACAAAAAACATGGGCACATAAACAGTTCTTCACAAAGATGTAAGTTACTTTTCCATTTCCTCTTGTTACTGGTGCTCATTTATTTTTCGTGGTCTGCTCGAAAGCATAAATTATGGACACCGTGGCTGGAGACTGCTACGTGGCGGGTGTCGCGGGCCGGGGCCGGGAGCCACCCCACGACCGCTCGCCGCCCTTCGCCTCAATGAGAAATGTTTCAGGGCCTTTTGTCCCCTTATGCCCCTTTTTGCGAGCGACATCTTCAAGGATACTGTGTTAATCGGACCCTGCGATACTTTTTGTGAATGCCGCCTACGGAAGTCGACTGGAAAAACTGATTTTATTTCTCGTAGTTTCTTGGCCTCGTTTGCTTTTGATTGTTGTTTGCCGGTTGGGGGATTACTTACATTAGATTTTTCTTAATCTTATTCTAGATTTTACAAAATCTGCCTGCCACTAGGAGTGGGAATTGTTCGTTTATTGTTCCAGTAAGTGGCCCCTACTTCTTGCCGTCTTATCAAAGCGTCTTGTTGAATGTTTCTTTGTACGAACTTTAGGAGTAAGTAATGTTAAAGTTTTGCGAATTTCATCACTAAGATTGAAGCCCACAAGATTACGTGGAGTTTATATTCTAGTCCTTGTAACTTCCTCGGTTGTCATCACCAAAAAGTTCTATATTCGGGCCGACGACTCATTCCCTGCTAAGCACGTCAAGTGTATCTATCCATACCTACATTTAGCAGCATAAAAATACTGACCACTTTAGTTATGTGTAATATCTATTAGCAGCAGTCAAATTCCCGTAACCACCACACCTGACATGCAGGTGGTTCAGTTCATCATTCTAGGTAAATACTTGGACTGATCAAGCTGGTGATAGGTACTCGATATTGGACAGCAAAATAGTTTGATAACCGTGCCTGTTTAACTCACTCAGGGGTATCAGGAATGTATGAGTTAATACCATTGAGGTACCAATCAGACAGTCTATACAACAGCCACGACAGAACGTGCAGCAGGTAGACATTAGTACCATCATTCGCACCATTAGGCAAACAAAGCCACTTACCTACATAAATTTAACGCATTACGTAGTCGCGTTTGGAATAGGTCCCTACCTCATATGTAAATATGGCCATAATGTTACCTTAACAGAAGTCCTATAATTCAAATTAAGTGCCATCATGAGCAATCGTAAAACTAATAAATATTTATTCAAAGCATTACATAACTCAAGAAAGCGAATATTCTCTTGTGATTTAACGCAGAACGTGGTGCGGTCTCACTGCTCCCATCGGGTTGTTCCTGCGGGTAAAAATATGCGCAACTGGTAACAATTGATAGGGGTGGTGGTGAGAAGGGTGCACTAGTTCATATCTCGTGTGGAGAACCCTTTGCAACCCCACTTTCCTTTTTATCCCTACTCAAAAATCGCTTCGGGAGACGTGTTTTCGTTGCGAAGTAACTACTGCTCCCATTTTTGCCAAATTGTTGTTTGGGGTGATATGGATTGTGCCGTTATCCACGTCGTTTGTATGATAAAACGGATGGATCTTATTACTTAATCATTGTTTTAATTTATTACTCCATACATAGAGCTGTTGTGACCGATTTGGAGTACTATCAGTCAGCCCTAGATTTTCTGTATAAAATACCTTAGATGCTCGAACTACCCACAAAAGTACCTTTTTTTAACAATGTGTTTTAATACTTGCTATAGATTTATTGAACATTTACCAGTACGTATACAGTGAATGATATCGAAACGTCCCTATCGACTAAAATGCTTTTATCTCAAAAAGCACGTACAGCAGTAATTTGCGGTTTATGCGGGACTAACAGTATCTGTATGGTTAGAGAGACATCCAAACAGCGTATGTGTTTCCAAATGTCAAAGCCCTTATAAACCTCTGAGATCTGCAAACACGGGCGTTGAATCGTGTTAGTGTAGGCGAAAGCTCACCCGGCTGCTGTCTGTACCCGAATCGATAAAATTCGGGTCCGCGCCCCCGTGCGTTGCCACGGCAACGCGCCCCGAGTCCCCTCCAGCCACCACCCCGCCGCATCTCCGAGAACACCGATGTTGACTTAGACGGATAGGGTAAGAGGCTTATTAATGGTTTTATGTTACTTCAATGTTGTACTACGACTTACCTAAGAGAGATCATCGATTTTAAAGATGGTTTTATACCCAATTAAAAAATATTTGTACCAAGAATTTATTGGTTATTCCCAAATAACGTGTATTTTCCTAAGGCGATCCGTAGAGTTTGCACGGAGTAGAAAGCGGGAGAATCCGCAAATAATTGTGGAACATTTCCAGGGAGCGTGGCCGCCGCCATCTTGGCAGACCGCGTGACGCCACCATTACAAATCGGGTGCGTTCACGGCGCGCCTCGTGTCGGCTGCTCGTCTGCATTATTTTCATCTGAATTCACATTTCGCTCACGAAGCGTGAATTATTTAAATAAGTTGGTATTTTCGGCCGCTCAAATGTATGCAAGTAGCCCAGACTAAATGTGGACCTGAGGCAAAGTTTGGTGCAGTCGACTTGTCCTGAGTAGTAAGTAATATAGAGCTTATGACATGACATGAGTACGTTAATATAGGAGTTAATGGAAAGAACCTCCCGGAAGCCTCTAGGATTCGCAGAATTCATGTTCCGACCGAACTTCATCAATGAAACTACAAGATCTGCAGGAAATATTCAGTTCGACCTGTAAGAAAAAAAACTTACATTGAAGAGCTTTGATTAAATAATTATCATTTCAACTGCGGTGAAGAATAGAGCAAAAAATATAGGTTTGTGTTACGAGTTCAAAATGTGTGGATCCAACGATTACCCAAATAAGTTGGAGGCACGATCCCGCATTACAAATAGGAGCAGCGACGCAGCATCGTAATGTAGGGTGCGATCCCCCCCGAAGCACCCGGCGCGGCGGTAGCCAGCCTGCCATGTCCAGGGAGCGAGGGCGTGCAAACTTTCTCTACCCATAAAACTCTGTTTGCAGAGTACGAGCTTAAACATTTCTTTGCGGGTCAGGATTACTTAGCGATGAATAAGTAAATTGCATTTAATACGAAATCGTTTTCGTACCTAACATTTTCTTTGTGGAACGTGCGTGCGTCGTAGCTTTATGAATTTTAAAATGAAGGCGGGCAGATACTTACGGCGGTGTGAGATAAATTCTTATTAATATTCCCGAGGCACAGTTTTAGTTCTTTTGTCTCGCGCGGCTCGGGCAGGCAATAAAGAGGTAGACGCCTGGAAATGTGCTGCATTTATACAGGTTTCAGACGCCGCGCCCGCCCGCCCGAGCGCTTGTGCTTTATTTTGTTCGCTCGACGTTCCTTTGCCAGCTCTCTCCGCTCTCTTATTGCTCGCAGCTAAGACTAACAAGGTTTTTAATTATTTCATTTAATGCCACTTTCAGCGATGTTACATACGGAGCTTTGTTGTTCTAACGTCGCGCTCGTTTGCTACGCTCACCGCCGTATCTCGTGCTAGAAAAGAGCTTTGTGTGAACAGTTTAATTTATAGCGTCAAGTAAAAGCTTTCAGCAACATTTTTGCTCAGTAACATACATTTAGCTCTATGAAATGACATACTTCTGCTTCGATAAAAATCTTATTAAGAAGAGAGCTGACGCAATGTGATTTCGATGAATCATCGTGAATCTCATTGGCTATTTATTGAAGCGTGCGCGGCGAGCTTTGGTCGTCAATATGGGCGACAAGATATGATGGACGCAGCTTCCGACGGGATTACGACGAGAGTGGAGGGTTTGACCTCATTCCTCTGAATGGGTCGCTCACAAACATGTTCCGCTGACGCAAACCCGTTGTGCTACTTGTAATTATGTTTGGAGTCCAGGAAATTGCGAGCCATTGTTGACTCCGGCGTGCAGCTCCGTCCGCCTGGGATGATAGGCACCTAATTAAGTTCGTGAATAGTGCGTACTTAGTGGCTGTGTTGTCGTTGTTGGCAACTATCTTGTGTGGGTAGTCTTCCACGTAGGGAATCAATTGGGTTTCTGAATCCGATGCCTACACCAATCCATTTACATAAGTAAAGGGTGTAAAACACCTCTTCACGAAGCCGAAAGGCACTTGTTCTCCTCGTCATTGCGATCATTTTTTTGTTCTACACCATACCTTCTAGTTACGGAGATATTGGGGATCAAAGTTCCAACTTTTTTTTAAACACAAGTTTTATTGTATGATTTTTAATTTTAAACACCTCTACGATCCCTGTACTATTCAATCCATCCATCAGTACAATGTTTTAAGTGCATTACATTGAGTTCTACCAAAAAATATGATTTTTCACCCCAAAAAAAGTCGTTTCCCAGCATTAATTTTTGCGTAAAGTTACTTAGTTTGATGTACAGAATTTTGTAGGACTCACGATTGACTATATTACCACACCAATAACTACTGACAGACTACTGAATATATATTATAGTCTTTTATTATGAACTCTTAGTTTTAACTTAAGTACCTACTCGTACTATTCAAAACAGACCGTTTGAATATACGTACCTAGGTAAGTAGGTACTTATTTGAATATTGATTCTAAAATATTGCATGTCAGTACCTACCTAGGTATTTCAGGAAACTTGTATTGCACCCGAGCAACACTTTCGCTACAATATTTTAAAGTGTAGTGCCGGTAATTCTGTGATATTTATAACATTTTGCGCGGTTTTAAACACAGAATGTCGGGAACAGACAATTGTTTTCCTCGGCGAGTGGCCAACAATCCTACATGAAGCGCATTTGCATGAACACTACATTTTACATATTTGTACTGTTTCACAGTCTTGCCAAATTCTATCTTATTATTAAAACAATTTGTTAACATAAAAGGAAAAAAGTGCATAGCTACCCACTAACTGTTTAAACATGAAAATGACTGTGGTTACATTTTAAAGGTTCAGATTAATGGAATATTAAATAGTTAATATTGATAAAACAAATTGGAGTTCTACACTGCTTACCTGCCTAAGGTCCATGTTCACAGAAAAGATAACAGCCTGATTATCTAAAAATAGCTGTCACTGTGACATATTCTCATACAAAAATGTGTTTTAAACAGCTGTTTTAGATAATCAGACCGTCACCTTTTTGGTGAACATGGACCTAAATCTTGTAAAACCATCAAAAAGAACATAATCATAAACCCAAACTTAAAAGTGACATTTGATAAGACGTACATTATAACACAAAATGCCCTAAACATAGAATTTCTTAGACAGTATCTGCCCTTGACGAGTCGATAATGCCTTAAAAATTCCAAGGGGGTTTGAGAGCAAGAAATGGTGCGATTAATGTCATAATTTTGTGAATATTGTCTTTATTCGTCATCTCAATCAACTAAAGAGTTCGGGCAGCAGTATCAGTGTGGGTATCATTCCCGTTCAGGAGTTCAGAAGGCATTGCATTGCATATCTTCATACCGGATCCTCGGGATTATTTAGGGGTTAACCCAGCTGCGGATGTGGGCAAACTGTGTTCGGGACAAGATAATTCTTCCTTTGGTCGTCGGGATAATGTAGGATCTTAATAGTCGTCGGTCTTAAATGAACTAAGTTCTATTTAGTTACGAGGCTACAAAGATCTTTTGGCGCTGACAGGGCGCTGTTGTCAAACAGAAAGTGCATTTTTTTAATGTATTAAAAAACATGATGGTACATGATGGCAGATGGCATGATGGAGTGTGGAAGAAGTAGACATGCTGCGTCGACCCCAAATAAATTGGGATAAGGGCAAGAGAATGATGATTACATGATGATCAGTTCAAATTTCGGTCACGTGCCTCAATATCTTTTTACAGCTTTACTTTGGAAAACACGTGTATTGCATCAACACAGCAATAATTACGGTTCATGTTCAAATTGCCAAATCACGTTACACAAAGGGGAACCGTAATACAGCTAGATACAAGTACCTACAGTACAGCGTACCTGATAATTGAATTCGATCATAATTACTCCCACAAATTGGTACATACGCCAGCTTCAATTTACCTCTATATAATAATTACATAGCCCCTGTTCCTGGATTTCCAACATGTCCGAGTATATAGCCGTTTATAGGTGGTAGTTCGATAGAATATCCAGTACCCCCCTCTGTCCCCCTCCTGCACCCCCCCGCCCGGGCTGCGAGCTAGCCACCTCCTCCCGTGTCATGTCTGACGCGAGCTTTATTTTACCGTGGATAGTGCATATTATTATTATATTTGTGTTTACTCTTTTACTATTTTGGATGGGGTGTTGCGGTGAAGATTGGGGGAGGCCTATGTCCAGCAGTGAAATGTGAGAGGAAGAGTTGATTGATTTTCTTTTTCTTTGCCAAGTTTGTTTGGCTTTTGTGTAGGTTAGTAGCAGATATCTCTGCTTTTGTAAGACCATGTGTAATGACTGCAGCCGCTGAATCAGAATAAAAATGTAATAGCTTTTGAGATTTAGTCGATTAAACAAGATCACGAAAACTTACAAAATATGGAATATTACAGAAGTAGTTCAAATTAATTGAATGCATATGATTGATAAAGGGATTGACCACCTATTAATCGTAATTTAGGAGGAAATATCGACAATGTTGCACTTAAATTAAAATTATATCTTTGACAAATCTAATTGGAATACTTAATTTCTCTTTGTCTATCATCTCAGCATACAGCCAGGTTGCTAGCTTGAGAGGCATGGCTCAACAACGAGTTGAGCCCTGCTTCTCAAACTAGATCGACTATACTAGAAAATAGTCATGATTGTTTTCTAGGGTGAGTTTGGATATTATTAGGAAACAAGTAGGTCTCAAAGGCATTAAGTACGTCATAATATGTTCGTGTATTGTTATTATTGTTATTAACTAATTGCAGTGTTAGTCCGTATTTTATCACATTTCAATAACTCTTTCATTGGATTAATCCAAGTTTTGAGTAGGTACGAGTACTAGTGTGATACTCGTACTACGATAGTTGGTTGTCCCGAGCCGCCACAAGTCATCCGTTATGTTACCAGCGCGCCATGTCTCATGTCCCATGAAATATAGCAGCTCGTAAAACATAGCGATGCCTATGAGCCACGACTTGATAAATTATTGTGCATTTTGATACCGGTATAAAAGGCTGAAAAGTGCTAAATAATATGTTCTTATAAGACGATGAAATTGAAAAAATGTTGCACTGTTGATCACGTTGACACGATTGTTTGAGTTTAATATTTGCAAACGTTGGTTTAGATCTCGACTTTACTAACAATGAGCGACAACACAAATAAATGTTTAAATAAAAGTACACTGTTGAATTTACTGTTTTTACCTACATCGATTATGAACATAACTTCAATTTCCGAAAACAAATAGTTGTTCAAGTAACCGAGATTGACTACACCACTCATTCACATCGATCATCGATCTCAAACGCAGTCAAGGATCATTATCTTGGAAACACAGAAATGACATCGTCACAGAGATAAACAGTATCAATTCTTTAAAAAACTGCATTCAATATCAATCAGTTGGTGTAATCAAAGTTAGGTATAGAATGGGTGCGACGCAAAGGACCAAAAACTACTGATTGCTCAAAATTGCAATAAGTATTCCAAATTAATCATGGCACACACAGATCTATCTCTGTTGAATTCCACTGTGAAGTACCTCTCCAGACTTGCTTTATTAATAAACAGAGGGGAGCGAACCCTTTGTGAAATTCTAGCTATTCAATATTCGACATGATTGCATCTATACTCAGTATACCTACACTGTACAGGCATCAAATTGTTCATTACGGACATATCAAAGCCGTCTAGCCCCAGACAAAACGAAACCATTTTCGAAATCCCTTAATTAGTGTCCGTCCCCCGTCTGTCTGTGTCCGCCTGTCCAGCCGAGCCGTCGAATGCGGAATGCCTATCACAAAGGTAGCATTAATTAACGAATCCAATATTGAATCCCTTTGATACACGTATCCCTGCATGCGTGTACGTGTGTGTACGTTAGGTGTCTACTTTCGATGTAATTACTCGTCAACATGTCATATGCACACTGAATATACTTATTTGGGGCGTACAAAGCGACGAGGGCTGTTCAAACGTCATGGCGGCGGGCACAGAGTGTAATAATGTAGTGCGACAACTGCAACGAGATTTTTAATAGTTTTTAGGGTTCCGTACCTCAAATGGTAAAAACGGAACCCTTATAGGATCACTTTGTTGTCCGTCTGTCTGTCTGTCTGTCTGTCTGTCTGTCAAGACCTTTTTTCTCAGGAACGCGTGGAGGTATCAAGCTGAAATTCATATCAAATACTCAAGTCTATGGTCTCTTGGAGCTGTGAAAAAATCAAACTTCTAAGTCAACGCGATCAAAAGATACTCCCGTTTATGCCGCAAATTTTCGACACTCGCAAGGGAATCAAAACCTACAGGGTACTTCCCGTGAACTCAGAATCTTGAAATTTGGTACGAAGCAACGTCTTATAACACAGATAAAGGAAAAATTGCGAAAAGCATACATTTTTAGTTACATCATATAATAAAAATATTTTTAATAATTTTAAACTTATTACCCCTTTACTCATGAACGCGTAGTGGTATTATATTGAAATTCTTAACAAATACTCAAGTCTATAATATCTTTAAGCTGTAACAAAATCAAACTTCTACGTCAACGCAATCAAAAGATACAGCAATTAAAGCCGCATATTTTGAAACTCGCAACTACTCGCAAGGGAATCAAAACCTAAAGGATACTTCCAGACGACCTGGAATCTTGAAATTTGGCATGAAGCAACGTTATAAAGTACACATATAGGAAAAATTCCGAAAATCTTAAATGACCATAACTTTTACTTATATACCTACAGGTTTGTACGGAACCCTCGGTGCGCGAGTCTGACTCGCACTTGGCCGGTTTTTGATAGTGAAATTGTTCTGTAAAGGATAAATGGATTGACAGATAGGCCTTACCTTTCTTCGCTACATGATAGTGTATGTTGTATGACATGTGCACCTGGACATTATGTCACTAATGAATAAATGATGTAAATAGAAGTAATTGTTATTTAAATACATGTACAACATGCGTAATTTATGCTAATGTGTAGTCTGCGAGCCCTTTGTTAGCGAGAAACGTAATGTGGAATACGATATTTGAATTTGTAAGTTGTCTGCTATCGGCGTCCACTATATGCTAATGAGAAAACTTTAATGGCCAATCAAACTTGATAGAAATGTTCAAAAAACCTTAGTACAAATGAAGTGATTATGATAATTTAAAAATATAACCGACTATTGGTACACTGTTTCCGGTGTGCTGTGGTTCAGTCCGGGCCCCGGCCCCCTACCGGGACGAGACCGAGAATCAGGTGGCAGAGAGATGCAATTCACCTACAAACGGCGACTGCAACGTTTAGCAAGCGATAATGGACCGTATTTCTAACAAGTTTATAGCTGTAATTGGTTGTATGTGGTGCTCGGCCCGGGCAGAGCTGATGCAAGCTCCCGCTGGCGGTTGCCAATGGTTACAGTCGGACCGCGAGGTAGGTAGGTAGTACATAGTCCACACATGCGTTACGAGTATACTCACTTAATATTTGAATAGGGATGTTCGCAATATTTATATTGCATGGCCAGCTCCCGACTATTCACGGGATGGAAAATCAATATTTGTATGTACTGAGCCTGTCTGGCTGTCTAGGTGTGCTGTATTGATTTTGTAGTTATAATAAACACTCATAAAGCTTTGATGGCTGGTATTACAAGCTTGTTCGGGAATAATCTCTGTACTTTGCCTTTCGGGCGCTGATTGGGCGTTGTATACAGCTCCTTTGTCAGTTGGGCATGTAGATTTTCATTTTCGATTCGACCTTTTCGATTAACTTGTTTTCAATGCTTCCTTATTCGTGAGAGTACAGCTACCTATGTTGGAACTTGGGATACATTATCGAGTTCTCCCGACGCGACGGTCGAGGCAGCTCTTTGTTTGGTGGAGTGTGAATCTCCGCTCCACGGCGCGATCTGCGAATAATTTGAAGAATGCTGTGAATGTGAGCTTTGAGCTAGCCTTTGTAGGGGTCGTAGGGGAGGTTCATCTTGTGATGACGATTAAGTGTAGGTATTTTAAGTTGAAATGTCGATCAGTTTAAGTGTAAATGCATGTTTTATATATTACTATAATAAGAGTAAAACAGAAATGAAACAAAGAGATCGTTTCGTTGTCTGTCGAGAAACTCTTCACATTGATTTAGTCGGTCTGCAGTGACGGTACCTATAGATTTGTTTTGTAGATTTCAGTCAGGACACTCTATGATCGGATGGTCGTTTAAACCCTTCAAAAACGTCTGAGAACCGTCTTTCTTTAAATTCTAAAAGGAAACCCAAGACGCAGATGAAATGTCATTTTTTTTTTATCTGCAAAACCAGAAAAAGTACGATACGCTCACTGAAACTTACACAACCTAAAACTCCACAATTTTGCAGACACACAGCCTTCAAAGTTAACTCACGGAAATTACAATTTTGCGATCTTTCTCATGATGTCTTCGGAGCCCTGTCCGCCATTACAGTGAGCCAAATGAGCCCTGAAACCGTTGTCCGAAAGCCCCGCGAGCGCCGAGAACGCCAAGATAAAAGACCGCCCGCCTCTTCCGAAGAATTGATGCTATAAACTTGATTGAATATTTTCTCTTCCGCGTTATACTCCTTACCGTCGAGACCGGAGATTTATGGAGGTGAACCTAATCTAGCAGCCAGTTTTTTGTTCACGAATAAAGGAAATATGTTTTTTCTTTATGGTTTTACGACAGTACTTATATGGTGAAATGTCTTGGGGGCCGTGTGGTCTAATTTATTTTTTAACTGGTTGTTATTAGAGTTGTAAACGTTTTAAAGTATGTAATGTAAGTGTCGCACTAAAACCCCAAATTATTATTATTCGGATGCCTACAATTATCAATCAATCAATAAATCAATCATTTTATTATCAGGCATCTTATGTTCGCACTAACTCGTCAAAATGTATGCAAGAGCTGATTATTTTTCGCGATTCAGGGTTTGGTCCCAAAGTAAAAGTTGTTCAGAATGATGAGTACAATGACCGGTCGAAGATTATGGATATCGTCCGGAACATGGTCTATATCAGTTTATGTCCAGAAGTATTCTAAACCTCGGTTTTTTTTCAGAACACCATGATTTAAACTCTTCATTTTAATGTGGAGTTTATCATGATTTGAACTCCACATTAAAACAAGTGGGAATAACTTTTACAAACAATAAATCAAAGAAGTCTTACAACTGTGTTTTGATACACTTCCATAATCCAAGTTAGTAACAATACATTTTGTTCGTAACTTAGCAAACTTACCTATACGTATTTGACCTTGAAGATCTACGGAACAGATTACGTGACCCAAAGTTCAGCGCCTACTAGTTTGACAGAGAGAACTATCACAATGACAAGCCAATATCACAAGGATTCTGGAAGCCTGACCAAGTCTGTTCAGTAAATCTGTTGTGATGAAGAAGTAGATCTTCTTTATTGTGTTAGAGCCAGTACCGGTGTCAGAATTTTATATCGCCCATGGACCTCTTGGCTTGAAATCTCAGGCATACTGGTTTCCTCACTATGTTTTCAAGTTATAATTATTCAATGCGTACGGTCTAACAAGCTATTTGCTTTACAGTTTAACCCACAAATTACATTGTAAAATGTAAACCAAATAGCTTGTTCGACCGTACATGAATTTAAAAAATCAAGAGGTCTTGGGTTCAAACTTGAGACCTATGACATGGGATTCCGACGGTCACACCACTAAGGTCCATGTTCACAGCTGTCACTGTGACATGTCCCCATACAAAAATGTGTTATAAATAGCTGTTTTTAGATAATCAGACCGTCATCTTTGTGGTGAACATGGAGCTAAGGGTATCACTGCTGCGCTGAATTGATGTGATCGGTAAATTAAAAATGTTAAGCAATTTTAAAACATAAATTGAATGGTTTTGCCACTCAACAATCAAGCACAAAATTCGCAAAAACAACAAATAAATTGTCGAAAATGAGATAAAGAATCTGTACCAACGGGATGAAGTGAGCTCGATAACCGAATCTTTTGCTCTGGCTAGGATTTTCTTTGTTCTACCTATCTGCCGCGCCCCATCATTGATAGTTTCATTGCTTATCACCAGGTAACAAACGAAACAAAACGATTTATAGAAAAAATCACGAGTCGTTTTTAAAACTGAAAAAAAAAAACGCCAACGAATGTATCACGAAACCCCTTCAAATACTTCTGAAAAGACCACAGGAGAAGAGAATAATTCTATAACTTTTGTGCACTAGTTCTCTTTCTAAAGCTAACAAACGAGAACATTACCGTTAGCTAACCTAGACAAAGGA
The DNA here is from genome assembly GCA_950022955.1 of Xestia ashworthii. Taxonomy (NCBI): domain Eukaryota; kingdom Metazoa; phylum Arthropoda; class Insecta; order Lepidoptera; family Noctuidae; genus Xestia; species Xestia ashworthii. Next base: position 6,806,264 of record OX465552.1, read on the forward strand.
TGTACGTATCTCAACTTAGTACCACATTCAGCTGTTCCGGCTACTAAAGATTTAGCGCAGTTTTATGGCTCATCTTTATTGTCTAGCTTTATAGAAGGGACGTGAGACCAGTTTGATTTTCTACAAACTTAACCTACATCTTAGAACCTACCGCCCGAACAAATACCACCCATCAGAACTAGCGACGGTAAATGGGCCATAAATAGTGATCAAAAACCGTTAAGGTTTGCTCAACACTTAGAAGAAACTTTTCGACCCAATGAAAGCTCGATAGAAACACTTGTGAGTGAAAATTTATCACAAAACCAAAGAATTAAGCTTGTGACACCAGCAGAAGTAATGAGAGAAATTCAAAATAACATTAGCTCGAAAAAGTCTCCGGGTTACGACCTCATTACAGGTGAAATTCTAAAACACCTCCCGCGCAAAGCCATAGTAAAGCTGACCAAGCTTATCTATGCTGCATGTATCTTAAAATATGTACCTGAGTCATGGAAGGTTGCTGAAGTCATTATGATTGCAAAGCCTGGGAAACCACCCCATGAAGCATCATCATATAGACCTATTTCTCTGTTGCCCGTGTTATCAAAACTATTTGAAAAACTGTTATTGAAACGGTTAAAACCAATAATAGAAGATAAAGACCTTATTCCAAATCATCAATTTGGCTTCAGGGAAAAACACTCAACAATAGTTCAGGTACATATAATAACTAACATCATTGAAAACACTCTTGAAAACAAGGAAGTTTGCGCCACCGTGTTTTTAGATGTCGCGCAAGATTTTGATAAAGTTTGGCATAAGGGTCTAATATTCAAGCTCAGACGCATGCTAACAGAATTTGCAGATATCCTAGAGTCGTACATTACTAACAGAATGTTTAGAACGCACATTCCGAGCTAAAAGCTATAAAAGCTGGTGTACCTCAAGGAAGTGTGCTAGGCCCAATTTTGTACTTGTTATACACATGTGACATCCCAGAACCAGAAAACAACACCATTGCGACCTTTGCAGATGATACTGCAATTATGGCTACCGGATCAAGCCACAGAGAAGCAGTAGAAAAAGTTCAACTAGCTGTGAACAAAGTTTATGCCTGGACACAAAAATGGAAGATCAAACTGAATAAGTCAAAATCAATTCACATTGACTTTACAAACAAACACTTGGACTATCACCCAATCTATATTAATGGTACGCAAGTACCTTATGCTAATACAGCCAAATACCTTGGCATCACTCTCGACGCCAAGTTGCGTTGGAAAGCTCATGTGAAAAAGAAAAGACAGGAACTAGATATACGATATAAAAGTATGTATTGGTTACTCGGAAGGAAATCTTGTCTATCAATACATAATAAAATAACCCTATACAAGCATATTCTGATGCCAATTTGGACGTATGGCATCCAACTTTGGGGCTGTACTAAACAAAGAAACGTCAAAATAATCCAGCAATTCCAAAAGAAAGTACTTAGGGATGCTGTCAATGCACCCTGGTACATAAGAAATGACGACCTTCATCGTGACCTTAAAATGGAATTCGTCACCACCATTATCCAAAAATTTACTGAAGCCCACGAACACAGACTTCATCGACACGTGAATGTGGAGGCAATCCAGCTGCTAGACAACACAGACTTAGTGCGTAGGCTAAAAAGAACTAAACCTTTTGAATTAGTGTAGTGTACAAAGTGAATGAATAATAGTAACAATGTTGTGCTATACATATAACACATGAACATAGTGTTTTATAAATTATATTAGACTCTAAGAAAGTGCTACGGACTTGTGTAAAAGTGCAAATGAACACTATTCTTAGTTTTAACATATTCTATCACGTAACATATTAAGTTAGAGTTAAATTGCTTATTAGTCTTTTAGGCTAGATCGTAATTAATTATTAAGAATTTTGTTCTTACTAATAAAGTACAAAAAAAAATCTTAGAAACTGAGAAATTGAGAATGCACAATGTTAATGACATGAATATGTGAAATTTATATTTCACATATACAGAAATACAGATATCTAGCCAAATACTGGGTCTATATTATTATAGACCCAGTATTTGGCTCGATATCTGTTTTTGGAGGTATTTTGTCCAGAATTTAAAAGACCCTAATAATAATACCATTGTTCTGATCGTAATCTATAGAACCTTTAGCTGTTTGAAAAGAGGTCCGATAACGCCCACAGAACGGCTGACATTTAGATAAATATTTAACACGAGGACTCCGGGGTAGCGTCGGGATCACTCGGGATTCTAATCTTTATAAAAGCGTGAACGATGTGCACGACTCGACGTAATACCTGCGTAATAAATAGTACAAACATGCCACTTTGAGTGAAAGGGGTATTTTTTGTGAGCCGTGACGTGGCGCGGTCCCCCGGGTTTGTCTTACCGTTATCGGGGACCCAGGCCCCAGGCCCCCGGGCCCCCGAGACGGGGTTATAAATCTGCCGAGGACATGTCCCGGCATCGCGCCCCGTGATGACGAGCAGGTTTGCGCACGAATTTAATGTTATGTAAGATATTCTTCTTTATTCGTGCGCTTTTCTTGGATACGCAAACATTTTTATGATTATTTTGTGCGTAAAAGGCTTTTGAATAATTTCCGCATTTTTTTTAGGATGTCACGTTGAACGCGGTTTCGTAGTCTTTTCGTAGACCTCGGCTACGCCACGTAGCATCCTGCTACGTCGTAGACTCTGACTACGCTGTTTGAATCGAAAGCGACTCGGTTATTACCATTTCAGGTGGATGGACCATTGAATTCAGATAAGCTTAGTATAGTATTCCGTACATTTGGTTGAAGTAGCAATTTTCTTGGATAGTCTACTGAGTTACTCTTTAAAGTCTAATCCGAGTAACCCGTTCGTATTAAACGATATCTGGCGGCATTATTTGGCGAAAATTCAGTTCTATAGGAAGCAGGAACAATATGCAAATATTGTTGAAGCCAGCACAAGTACATTATTACAGGAAGTTAGCGTACGTCCCTAGTGATTTAAAATGCGACGTAGCGCTCCAAGTATTGTATCGCGAATAAATATATTCAAGTCTCTCAGCAAACAAGCGGGACGTAGACTGCAATTGTATTAAAATTCGCTTGTTGACGAAATTGCAAGTTTCGGTACATTGTCGTAACAATCCGTAGCAAAGCTACGAAGTTAGTCGGTGAGGTTCGTAGCCATTCGTAGCACTTGCTACGAAGCGTAGGCTTTTTAACTAGATTATGAAACTTAGGTCTCTGAAGAGAAATTGTTGAAAGGAACTTGCATATCTCGAGATATTCTTGTTGAGTAAGGGTTCCTTAACAAAGGGTGCTTGGGTTAATGTGTCGTTAAAGTAATTTGGGTCCAATTATCTAAAGTATGCTCAGTGGCCATTCAAATGTAAATGAGATGCAGTAAAGAATTATAAAGACCATTTACTTTTCGTCCCGACTCGTTGAATATTTGAATAAATCCGAGGAAACGTAAGTAAAAAGGTTTCACATAATTAGGTTGGTGTTATGTAGAACTCTTTTCAACATAATATTCTTCATTTCCTCTTGGATCTTTCATCTTTAGCTGGCAACCGTCGTGTGGTTTCATCAGGTAATCTAACTTTTCTAATCAAGCTCCTCCTTGGTGTCAAAGCTCCTTGTATATATGCATATTTATAATATGTATATGTTCATATGTTTAATCCGACTCTCTGTGTGACGCAGTAGGAAAATTTTGTTCGAAATTTTCCTTAGGTATGTTTTGTAATATTTGTAATACGATACTTACAGCTTTGGTTTGATCCAAATAAATATGAATTTATTGGATTAGGGTATGTATGTTTTATCATGATAAAGTAGATGTTGGCGCAAAACTGGTAGTTCGAAAAATTACCGAGTGTTATAAATAGTCTAGCTCACATAGCACATTTACTCATATTATGTTACAATTTCACTTTATTTTATGTTCTTGTAAAGAAATCTCCAATTCAAAGTTCACTGACTAAACGCTGTATAAAATTGCACGTTTTTCAAACTACAAAGTCAGTCGTTTTCTATTACTTCTGGCAATTTCAAACGTGTCTGAGAAATGTGAGGCGTACTTTGTTCATAAACACGAGTTCGCAGCGCCCTCTGCTGTCGTATTTCAGAACTGCACATTATTACATTTTGTAGGAGGGAGGTATCCGCAAATATGCAACATTGTGTATTATCAGAATGCCTTTGTGTCCGCTTGCACGCCTTCTCCGCTATCGATGTTAGAAAAGATACTTTTCGTAGGAATATCGAAAGAATTCAGTTATTTGAAGGAAAAATACGATGGATCCAATGTAGCGCGCCGCTTTTGTATAGGTACGGTAATGTTAGTGGTTCACGTGTTCTGGCTTCTGAGATGTTCTATATGAAAGTAGATATGTCGTTGTTTTGTAAATTGATATCTATATTTTTCGTGTGGATTTCCTCATGGATAAGTAAATATTTTATTTGGTTTAGTTGTTTCTGAGAGTAACTCGGGAATGATTTGGCAATCAATACACGTGGATGTTTTTCCTTGATTAACGATGAGCAATATTATATTGATTGATTCAATATCTACAAACTACCACCATGTGAAAAATATCTAAATCAATTAAAAATGTTGGTGCGTAAATCTGTTTTTAACCTCACCACCCTTTCCATGGACTAACTTGAAATTAGGAATGTGATGATATCTCATCATCACGTTGATGATTTCAGCTGAAAAAAAAACGTATCTCATTTCGACACGTTGGGTGACTTTAAAAAAATTGAAATTACACCTAAGAATCATCACAGCAATAACACATGACATTACATCATGACTTTATTGTTCGAAATGGTTCAGCAGACGTGTTAGTAACACCCACATTTACTTTCATACTTTTGTTTAACGAGCGGAATGTGGATCTTATATTTTTAACCACCGACGCAAAAACGACGGGGTGTTAGTTTGACGTATCTGTGCGTGTGTGTGTGTGTATGTGTGTGTCTGTGGCATCGTAGCGATCCAACGGATGAACCGATTTGGATACTGTTTTTTTTTTGTTTGAAAGGTGGATTAGTCGGGAGTGTTCTTAGCTATGTTTGATAAAAATCAGTCCAAGATGGCCGCTGCCACAAAATGGCAGATTACATATTTATTCAACAACTCCCTCAATATATGTATTAAATGAAAGGGCTAGACTAGTAAAATACTATTATTATTATTATAAGCCTACATTTTCCCACTGCAGGGCAAATGCCTCCCTTCCCTCCTTCCACATTTCGCGATCTTGTGCGATTGTAGGCCAATCCTTTGCGAAAGAGTCTAGCTCATCCCGCCATCTCCTTCTGGGCCTGCCGCGTTGGCGTTTCCTGCTATTTGGTATCCACTGAGTGGTAACTTTTGCCCATTGCTCCTCCGACATGCGGCAGATGTGACCAGCCCAGTTCCACTTCAGCCTAGCAGCTGTCATGCCAACATCAGCTATTTGGGTTTTGGAGCGAAGTATAGAGTTTCTGACGCGGTCTGTAAGTTTGACACCCAGTATGCTTCGCTCCATAGCTCGTTGGCAGACCCCAAGTGCGGACTTTTGACGATTTGTAAGTGACCACGTCTGCGCTCCATAGGTAAGGGTGGGGAGAATGCACATGTCACAAAATGGCGAATTAACGAATTATTTTCTATTTAACTTTTAGTATAGTGTAGGGGGTTTTTTAAATTTTAAATTTAATTTTACTTGCTAAATTATTTACGCAATCTAATCAAATCAATTAATCATCTGCCTAGCCTTTGCCCAACTAAGTTTTGGTCGGCTTCCAGTCTAACCGGATTATATTTTAAAATTATTCACTCAATCTAAATGTTTTTTGAATAAGTACTTATCGTTCTTTACTGATCAAATTAAATTGGTTACTAAAGTTTTCCCTTGTAAGGTTCACATTACCAGTGATCTATTTCTAGAAGGGCCAAACACAGGAAAACTTCCTCTTTGTGACAAATTTTAACCAGACAAATTAATAGGTACTCCGGAACCAACCGCGGTTCTCTGGTTGCGGTGAAGTTAGAAGTGGTTCCCAAGTATTAACGGAACTTAATAAGTTCTGTACAGTGTGAGAGCCTTCAGTAGACGAGGAGACGTGCCAGCCAGCCTCCGCGGCGGATGATCGCTGTTTATTATTACTGCAATCTTAATTATGTACACAAAGCTGTTGGCTCAACAATATTCGCTGACTGAACCTTCATACCTCCCCCAGTATGATCCACCTTGAACAAAGGTCTAATATAAAATTAAGCCAAATTTCCCGTCATTATGGTGAATCAGCGTAAAAACCCTTACAACGAGACTAATAGCGTCATAATCTCCCGCTGAATACGTACAGTGCTGAATCGAATTGAATCATCTCCGCGGAGATTACATCAAAACGGTCTCACCTAGAGTGAGCTCGAACAAAAAACTTGTTCCCGGTGCGAGGGCAGGCTGTGCTGCCATCTCGCGCGTTGCTAGGATACGCGCCGATCAATACAGCCTCCGCCGGGCCGCCTAATTACCCGGCCCCCGCATCCCGCCCGCCCCGCAACCTCCCGCCCGCCCCCGCGACCCGCCGCCCTCGCCCGAGGAAACTTCTCGCCGCCCACCCCGACCGCACCGCTGCTGCTGGATTTAAATATCGAATGATAGAATTCAAATTCAAATATTTTTCGCTTTGCGCCTTTGTTTGTTTTGACGAAGGCTCTTATATATTTTTTTGTAATTACCTGTTTTCGTATGTTTGACACAGGCTTCTGTAAACATTTTTGTTTGAAATTGCGGTGAGCGTCGCGTAACTCGTAGGTGTACAACGAGGGTGTATTTACAAAAGTAATAAAAGGCACCCCCTTTTATTACTTTTGTAAATACGAATCCCATGATGAATACGAACCACTTTTCGTTGAAAGTCATAAAAAGATCAAAGTCAGGGAAAGTAGGTCTCTTGAGAAGAAATATTACTTTTCTAGTAACAATCGTAGTATAAAAGCAACAACTTTGAAACAAAATCGCGAAACAAAGCTTTTATTGCATGATTTATTAATAGCTCCAGCGAATTAGGCCGCACTCAGATTTGGGAATAGATAATGGGCATTAATAATGCAGGTCCAAAACAAACCCGAAACGCGGTAGTTTGCGTTAAAGATATTTCCTGTGATATTCGGTATGAAGCCGACATTTTGTGAGGCAGGTGCGTGATCCCGCGAGTAACGAATGTGATCATAATGCGACGCCACTCTGATATATTGGAATATGATACGAGCATGTGAGTTACAGATGAGAGTGTCGCGTTGGAGTATCAATAATATAAGCTGTTTGTGTTTAGAGGGAAGTGGAAAAGTGCTTAATGAGGGTTTAGACAAAGTGACACTAACCAAAAACACAGACCATTAGGAGAGCCACTCCACTATGACTGTATGATACTGTGTGTCACTATGTCAAAAATAACGGCTTGGGTCTGAACCACTACAAAACGAATGCCACTCTTAACCGAATGCATATTTTAAAAATAATATAAACATCTCACCAGCTCATGGATGTATACCTACCTACTGCTGAGCGGAAATTAGGTACGAGTACTTTTAATTCGTATTAAGATATACCCCTCTTGCGCCAACATACCTTAATAAAGAAACTTGCTTGGCTGCACTGTAGATAGATGTGTAGATAAGATGGATAAATCATTTATTTAGTGCACCCAAAAGACATTATTAAAAAAAACCCTTTTTAAACACATGCCCTCACAAAACAGACTGGTTACGCAAAAGTTCCGCAATTTTGGCCCTTCAACTTCGAATCCTTACCATACTGACACCCACGCAACTGTGACCCGCCGCACCTAAGGGTGCCTGGTTGTATAACAAAACGTGTCTTTCACGAACCAAGTTTCATTGTTCTCAATTGCCATTTCCTTCTAATACGGGACAAAACCGACTGCCTCTGTAACTTATAAGTATCTTCCCAAACACGTATCTAGACTTTTGGTTCCGGGGGAGGGGGAAAGGGGGAAAACATTGAGACAACCATGTGAACTGTGAAAAAATCGCTCTAATCACTGAACTATAATTGACGTGCTTCACAGTGGGTACGATCCCGTTTATTATAAGTCAGATTTCGGGGGAGGGGGGATAAATCGAAACTATCCCCCCCCTGGATACGTGCCTGTATCTTGCCTTGCTTTTTAACCCTGCCAATGTGTAGAGGTCCAATCAGATTACCAAAAGTGAAACTGCAAAAAAATCCTGAATTACTTACGTCAAGTGCTCTCCTCACAAGTCCAAGCGCTCTACAAGTAATTCATACCTAAAAACATAGTTTCCATTTCTTATTGAATATCAGTTGGCGTGGAGTTGTAACAATGGCGGCACTGCGAGCCTGCGACATGTATGCCCACGCCCGATCGCTTCCTTTGTTCGTTAGTGCCCTTTGATCGAACCGACTTCCTGTTACGCTCTCTGATTAATTTCAGACGGCTCTCCCAGACGGAGGTATATACTAGATCTAGATATATTTTGTAGGGTGGGTGGGGAAAAAGTGGAGGCTGTGATTTTATTTCAGTATTTTTACCGTATAAAATTATATTGTGAATGGTTTTTCGGTAGATGGATCGTTTGAACGTGTGTTATGTTTTCAATTTTAGATTCACTGAAAGTATGATTATTCTTGTAGGAATTTCTCAGCAGCAGTCTGGATTTGAGCCCAGTTGATGGCAATAGGCTCGGACCCTATTTTCATGTACCTACATTTTTACTTATAATAGGCTTGTTAACTGAAAAAATCTAATTAGTCCGTCACTTAGATTATCAAAAAATAATTGACCCGTATTTTTACTTTTGTCACATAAACCAAAATTGATGAAGATACGACGCTTTTGAAATTCCTAACCTAATACGTCACTGTTTGGTATCATTCTTAGTGAGTTCTGACGTCACGAGCCCCCACTCCCGAGTTTTGATGCGTTTTAACTTGGTCAATATTCGTTGATTTACAAAAACAAAAAATACGTGTCCATTAAATAGATTTGCAATTTATTGATGGTGGAAACTAGCCTATTATGTTAGTTATGGTTTAGTAGTGATTAAGCAGTGCTGTTTTAGCGAATGTGAGTACCAATACAATGTCTGGTTTAATGGTACAAAATAAACGTAACCTGTATTGAGACGATATGCTTAAACAAAAAAAAAAAAATGGGATTTAAACATAACTGGCGAAATGTGGGTGTACTGAAATTAAATACACCTCTGCTTAACCCTTTGAGGATAACAGGCGTGATGTTGTGTTATTATTACTCTACTAGCGGACGTCACGCGGTTTCACCCGCGTAGTTCCCGTTTCCGTGGGAGTACGGGGATAAAATATGTTACTCCCCATGTTACTCGCTGCTAATGTAGCTATTTATTGCTGAAAGATTTTTTTAAATCGGTCCAGTAGTTTTTAAGTTTATGCGTTACATACAAAATTAAAAAGCTTTCCTCTTTGTAACATTAAGTTTAGATATAGTTTAGTTGGGGTTCAATTTCATCATTATTTTAGGCTATCTACACTACAGAAACAGAACTTTACAGAATAGGCAAATTATTCCCTGTAACTGCAAGGTTTCCTAAAACCTGCAGCTAAGAGATCACGTCAACCGTGATTATGAATGGCCATAACACGCCCATAACGAACGGTCATTGGTTTGCCAAACATAGCTATTGGCTTGTGGAACGTTGCCACCAATGGTTTGCCGAACATTAACCAGTAGTTTGCCAAACATAACCATTTGTTAGCCAAAAGCTCTGTGTTTAGCAGTGAACGATTTACAACGATTCAATATTTTATAAGCTTATTGTCGATGTCACAGTATATTCAAAAAAAACCGGCCAAGAGCGTGTCGGGCCACGCTCACTGTAGGGTTCCGTAGCTTCCCAGACCATTAAAAATACCAACATTTTTCGTCAGCAAAAATAACTTTGTTTTTCATAGTATTTGTATGAAAAACAAAGTTATCATTTGCGTTTTTTTGAAAAAGTGCTATATAACTCAAAAACTATTCAACTCATCAAGTTGAAAATAATTTTCCAAGAAAGTTCATATAAAGGTCTACTTCTGTGATTTTTTTCATATTTTTTAAACTTATGGTTCAAAAGTTAGAGGGGGGGGGGACACATTGTTTTTGACTTTCGGAGCGATTATTTCCTAAAATATTAATATTATCAAAAAATGATTTTAGAAAACCCCTATTCATTTTTAAATACCTATCCAACAATATATCACACGTCAGGGTCAAAATTAAAAAAAAAAATCGCTCCCCACTTTACGTCTGGGGGAGGTACCCTAATAAAAATGTTTTTTTAAATTTTTATTTTTGCACTTTGTCGGCATGATTGATATACATATTGGTACCAAATTTCAGCTTTCTGGTGCTAACGGTCACTGAGATTATCCGCGGACAGACAGACAGACAGACAGACAGACAGACATGGCGAAACTATAAGGGTTCCGTTTTTTGCCATTTGGCTACGGAACCCTAAAAAAACCGACTGCAAAAAACAAAAAAGTGAAAAATAACTTTAGCTTCAGAAGTCGGTGACCTTTGTTTGATCGATTTACTTAGTTTTTTGTCACCGACTTCTGAAGCTAAAGTTATTTTTCACTTTTTTGTTTTTTTGGAGTCGGTTTTATTTTTTGTAAAAAAGTTTTTATTTTTCAGTTTTGAGTGGTTCACTTGTGCTTTTCCCTTCACAGCGTAGAGGCGTGACGTTATATTATGAACTGGTGTAAAAAATAGATAGACATGACATTTCAGCAATCTCAGTCCATTTGCTTTCATTTATTGAGGAGTTCCGTTGCCTATCTCCGAAGTTCTTCATCAAATCTTCACCAAATTGAAATGGGACCACTTTAAGAAAGTATTCTTCCAAAAACTACCCAAATCACATCAAGTGTGCCTATAAAATTTGAAGAGTTCTCTCATTTTCTCCAGGATCCCATCATCAGATCTCGACTTGATGAATTTTCCTTTCAAACAAAAAAATAATAATTCAAATCGCTCCAGCCATCTTCGAGTAATCGGGGAACATACATAAAAAAAAAAATAAAAAAAAGGTTCGGACGAATTGAGAACCTCCTCCTTTTTGAAGTCGGTTAAAAATATCACCTGCCTTTGATTTTCCCAACCCATGATCATTCTCTTGCCTTTGTCCCAATTCATGGGTCGGTACAACATGTCTTCTTTTTCCATACTTCTCTTTAGCTCGTCATCAGTCCATCCATCGTTTATTTGGTTTACCTCTGCTCTGGTTTTCGCTTACCAGAGAGCAGCGGTGGCCCAGTCGTGGCGACCCCGACTTACAAACAGTCGTGGGTTCGAACCCAGACAAATTGTGTAAATTATTTCATCGCCACTGCTCTCAAAACGGTGAAGGAAAACATCGTGAAGAAACCAGCATATCCTAGAACCAAAAATTCGAAGACATGTGACATCTACCAATCCGCACTGGGCCCGCGTGGTGGGTGGGCCCATTCCCTCTCATTGAGAGGAGGCCTGTCCCAGCAGTGCTTACATTATGGGCTGATGATGATTGTTTTCCCAACAATTTTGGGTATATTCAAATGTATCCAGTGAGTAGTGAGTACGACAATTTTACATGAACCGTCTGCCTATCTGACGCCAAACCACAACCCGGTTTCTGGACGAGTATCATAATTCCTAATTCGAAAATTGCAACAATACGTCTTTGAAAATATGAGGTAGTTTAACTAACCCTTAATATTGGTACCCATACCTTGATTAATCACAATATTACAAGAGATGATTTATTAGTGCGAATGTTTGTGAAGTTTTCAAACTTATGCTTAAGTTTCCCCCAGTGTCATGCCGGTGTCAAACTTGTAATATTCAAGGGGTTTTACTCTATGGTCTCATATAAACAGTAGTTAGGCAGGATAAAATTATGAGAGTTTCATAAAGCAAAACGGGAAGAAAAGAAAGCGGCCTGATTACTACAACGCCTGCATGGTACTGATACAACAGTATTTGAAGATGATTGCTGCCAAGCCGGACTACCCCTTTCCAGGGACAGTGGGTTTGGACTGTCATAATAATAATAAGGAAATAATAATAATAATAAAGCTTTTTATTTGATTCCTTACATTTTTATACATATTCATGCGTAATCAATACAGACATTAATTAATTATAATGATCAACAGCCCTAGTAAACATGCAATTTACAATGCTGACTAAACTAATTTTTTTGGACTGTCATAGGGCTGAATAAATAATTAAATAGGCTAGTTTCCACCATCAATAAATTGCAAATCTATTTAGTCCGTCAGTTAGAGTATTGGAAAATAATGGACACGTATTTTTTGATTTTGTAAATCAACGAATATTGACAAAGATAAAACGCATCAAAACTCGGGAGTGGGGGCTCGTGACGTCAGAACTCACTAAGAATGATACCAAACAGTGACAGATTGGGAATTTTAAATGCGTCGTATGTTCGTCAATTTTGGTTTATGTGACAACAGAAAAAATACGGGTCAAATATTTTTTGATAATCTAAGTGACGGACTCATTAGATTTTTTCAGTTAACAAGCCTATTGTAAACACTAACAATACTAACTTACTGAAGCACCACTGTTACTAAGGTTAAAATATTGACATAATTATGGGCAGTAGTCTAAAAAACAACGTGAATTAATATTTTTTGTCTTAATTTGAGTATTCTGTTATATTTCCTCAGGTATAAAGTCGGGTTTTTGTTTGTTCAAGTTCAAAGTCAAAGCATTTATTTCAATTAACCATCTAGGTAAGAAAGTTGAAGATAGTTACCATTTTCAAAACGAAAATCTCTTTGTTGCTTATGCATGCCAGTTGCTCAACTAGAAAAGAAACAAGCAAAAGGAAAAGTAACAAAATAGTAAGTAACAGGTTTTATTTTAAAATATATTAATATCATTCTTTTGTTAAATCTTTACGATAACTTTTTTGAGGTCAATCCATTTATCCATGCCAAGGTACCTGAGAAACGTTGAAAGAGAAAAATCTCCACAATTCTATTATATCATTGAATAGACAGCCGCTATTCGGTATTACCCGAGAGGTTGCCTCTACGACACCCAAGGGAGCAGACGAGGCAACCTATTATTGGAGCGAGTTACGCCATCATAGCTCTGTAGATAAGGTTAAATATTGCTCTAATTTCTGAGCCATATTGGCGCTCGTTGACAAATGTTTCTACTGTTACTATACATATAGTAAGCTTATCGTAAGCTTAGCTAGCGTACCTAACCAACTCCTTAGGTATCTTTGACATACGATTTTTCGATTCTATTGTTTTCTTTCTTTCGTACGACTCGCATCCAGCGGATTTCCGCAACCTTCACCAGTTCATCGGTCCACCTAGTGGGAGGTATTCCAATGCAACGTCTTCCGGTTCACGGTCACTACTCCAGAACTTTTCGGCCCCATCGGCCATCCGTTTTGCGAGGAATGTGCCCTGCCCACTGCCATATAAGTTCGGAAAATCTTCGGGCTATGTCGGTAACCTAGGTTTTCTTGCGGTCGTTTGTAACACGTCGGTTTTTCGTCACTGCAGTTCTCGGCTCCATAACACCCTCGTTACGACAACGTTGACCCACTTGTATCAAAATGTGCTATATGGGGGGAGTAGTCTTGTCACAACAAGAAAACTCTCAAAAGTTGTTGAATCAATTTTGGATATAACATAACCGTATCAAAATAATATTCCTTTATCAAGTGCCCGCAATCTCATAAAATTACCATCATCTGCATGCACTTTATGCCTTAAATTAACTACTAATAGAATCAGACTTTTCCAAATGTCTGTCTTAATATCAGTCATCATCTGCCAACCCTTTTCCCAACTATATTGAGGTCGGCTTCCGGTCTAACCGGATGCAGCTAAATACCAGTATTTTACACGGTGCTGCCTATCTGACCTCCAAAATAGGCTTGTGTCCTTAAAAAATCTAATTAGTCCGTCAGTTAATTTATAAAAAATATTTGACCCGTATTTTTTCTTTTGTTACATAAACCAAAATTGACGAAGATACGACGCTTTTAAAATTCGCAATACGTCACGCCGTGCTATAGTTTTTAGTGCGTTGTGACGTCACGACCCCCACTCCCGAGTTTTGATGCGTTTTATCTTTGTCAGTACTCAGTGATTTACAAAAACAAAAAATACGTGTCCATTATTTTCCAATACTCTAATTGACGGACTCGTTAGTTTTGCAATTTATTGATGGTGGAAACTAGCCTATTCAGTTAGTACTGGGTATCTTTTGGTAAGTCTGGTTGTCAGTTTTTGGGCCACTAAAGGTGTAACGACTGTTAAAGATCTACCAATGACAACATGCTTTCCGATTAACTTAGGAAACTCGTTATGTAACCCATCCACAGATCAACCTAGGCAAGCGCGGCTTAACCTTAAGATCGACCCGAGCGGCTGTTATATAGCCACGAGCGGTTCAAATAAATAAAATCGATATGTGCCAAAATTACTGTTAACTGAATCACAAGGCAAACTTACACAAAATATGTACGTATCAGTTTACACGCAATCTCAGCCGCACGAGGCATGTCACAGATTTGCGTCACTCCTTCGTCAATAACAGATTCATACTTTATAGATCTTTATGTTAGCTATACGCGAGTATGTATTACGTCATTATGGATACTATTTGGGGTACACAAGATTTATGTATTGGACTAGTTACCCCCTGGGGATAATATGTCTAATCTTGACGCAGTGTCAACATTAAAGAGCAGATTTGATACAAATGGGTGTTTTAACATGTTGAAGTTTACTTATCGACGACTGAAAACTATTAATAGAACATTGCTACCCTAGGGGTGAAAGTAACTTATTTAGTCCTGAAACGGGGTTTAACGCCCGAACGTAGTGAGGGCACCAATCATTCGAGGGACTAAACAAGTCTTTAGCCCCAGGGAAACACTGCGCTTTTCATTACGAATACAAGGAAAATAGAAATAAAAACATGAACTAATTGAAAAACAAATTTGCCGCTTTCCCGCCTGTTTTGTTTTTTTCTTCTGTGGCTGCCAGCTCATCATCAGCCACGTATTTTTCATTTTCATCATTCTTAAAATGGTAAATATTTTGCACAAATCTATGTTTTTTAAGAAATAGTTGAAACTAAATTATGATAAAGTTATTAAAAAATATATATTCTTTAGTTTGTACTAAACCTTATGTTATTTTAATTTTACATCGCGCTGATTGAGTGGCTGTATTTAAAGTTGGAACATTGTTCAATCGAAATGTGAAAAGAACTATATTTTTTTTAATAATTTGACAGCTGTCAGTTGAAAGCGATTCTCCGAGTATTATTTTCAACCCGCTCCTCAGGCAACTTCAGACGTACTTTCCGAGTACCTATGACTTATGAAAAAACATATAAGTAATATACAAAAACAAGATATTTGGCTTGTTATTTCATTTTTCACACACTCTCCTCACATTTCGTCTAATAAGTTTAAGTTCCATATCGTAGAGGGACGTAGCCATCAACCGGGCACAAATCTAAACTTCAACTCCAAATCAAACATTTTCCTTTTAAATACTACTAAGAAAACTTGTGAATCCAAGTCCCTGTGAGCCCTGATAGCATCATTTTACTAAAATCTTTAGTCTGGATATAAACTTATTCATAAAATATGACTTTGATAAAATGTACAAACAGCTCCAAGCAAAACCACACCTAAAGGAAATGTTGAGGATAGAATATAAAATAAAAATTTGGAGACGCTCAGTCAAATGAAAAATAAAGAAAAATAACAGCAACGGAAACAAAAGTGGCAGGAATGAATTGTATAAGGTGAAAATCCAGTGACTTTTTTCAATGACGGACGTCCGGTACCGGATATGGTTTAACGCCGACGACTGTGGACACGAATCAGTTTTGTGGAACTTTTTGCTTACGTAAAGCCTGCCGGGTGACATGGGGAAAATTGGATTTACTTGCCGGCAGACACCCGGCAACGCACGAGACAGTGCACATTACGGGATATTTTTCCCGTGTTTCCCGTAATCTTATAATGGCAGGAGAGGGTTGCGACGTGTCTGAAAATGGAGACAAAATGCATATTTTATTTTTATTTTTGTGTCAGTCTGGATTAAGTTGTCGTCTACATAATTTAATTTATAGGGTTTGTTTGTTACGGAAAGAATGTGATACTTATTTCGTTCTGCAAATATACAAATACCATATTATCTGCATATAGCATGTACTGCTACTTAAAGGGTAACAGTACCCCTAACGAGGCCGAAAGGCACTTGTTCTTCCTGCAATAGGCTTGTGTCCCGATCATTCTGATTTTTTGGCAAATAATTCTACAAGCAATATATTAACATGATACTGTTTTGGTTTTTTAATCCAATCAATAGTTTTTTTGGAAATCGATCGAAACCACTCATTTCGCGCTATTTGGCCCGCAGTGGCTGTCGTAACAACCACGTTGTAGTGCAAGCTGATTAGAACTTTATTCTAACAGCATTTCAAACGAAGTTTGAACCACCACAAATAGAGTTGCTAATTTAGCTCTTCTAAGCGCCTTAATGTTGCGCTCAACATTTTTCATCAAAACTTCGCCTCCAGTTGATAAAATTTAATATCTTGAGTAACAAAGGAAGTGCGGAAATGGTTCTTTAATTACTTTTCCCAGGAGCGCCACCTACGTATTGTTTTGTTATTATTTAATACTTAGAATGGAAGGACACTAAGTGATAGATGAGTCTGCGGTACAGTAAAGAAAGTCTATTTCTTAGACCATGTGAGCGATGGCTGGCCAACTGTTTATTATAAAAGATGACAGTCATTTGTCTTTGTTATTTATTTGAAAGTAAGTCGCTAGTTTGTATCCAAAAGTTGGAACTGAAAAATATCTTCTGCCACCAGTCCAGAAAATTTTATGTCTCGAAATATATCTTTATATCTAGTAAGATTGATATACTGGCTTTGATGAAAAGTTACGTGGAATTATGCCATTTAAGTTGAAGATACAAAAAAAACTGTTAAAATAAACTTTAATGGCATCCCTAAAAATATCAACGAAACTGGTCAGTTTTCATAGTAACAAGATGAACCTCTTGAGAGGAAAATCCATTTTTTTCTGTTTAATTTAATCATTCAGAACGATAACAATGTTATTAATTATTTTTAAATCTTATGAAAAATAAATCTGCAGCCTACAGCGAACATTTCTAAAATATGTAACCTTTTTAGTCGTATAAAAACTGGCATTTTTGATGAAAATATATATGTCAAAATGCCATTTTAAGTGAAGAAAAAAAAACAACTTAAAAGAAAACTTGAATGGACGTCGTAATTTTTTTCAAGGAAACTTCTCTAGATCCAATACAGGTTTTTTTTTTAATCGGTAGAGTTTTAATGTGTTATGCAATTATTTATTCAAATACTTGTGTTTATTTAACAATAAATAAAATTGTGCACACCTGTATGTTGAATTCATAATTTTGGAATAACATGAAACAAATAGTCAAACTAAAAAAAAAAGTTTTGTTGTATGTAGTTGACGTGAAAAATGTGGACGATTTAATCAATGCTGAATAAAAAGCTTATGAACTTTGAAATACACATCAATGGTGTACTTTATTATTCGCTTATTTTTAATTAATGCTATCAAACCCGAAGCAAAACGGTAAGTGTTTTTAATTTAATACCAAACTTTGCACGGTTGTATGACGTAAGCTTCAAAACCCACGCAAGTCGTAATAGTCAATAAGGATTAACGGTTAACTGTTGATAATGTTAGCGGAGGCGGCGCGGCGATCATCTACTGACCTTATATACGTAACTTGTATACCCGTTACGCAAATAGGTATGTATATAAGTAAATATTTTTTTTATAAATAGGTTTTTCTATCATTGATAAATGGTAATAGAGTAGGCAACCAAAAAATAACAATTACTCCGTCAGTTATCAACAAATATTTGACCCGTATTTTTTCTTTTGTTACGTAAACCAAAATTGACGAAGATGCGACGCTTTTAAAATTCTCAATCCGTCACGCCTCGGTATAATTTTAGCTAGTTCTGACGACACGAGCACTCCCGAGTTTTGATGCGTTTTATCTTTGTCAATATTTATTGATTTACAAAAAGTACGTGTCCATTATTTTCTAATACTCTGACGGACTAAATAGATTTGCAGTTTTTTCATGCTATCTCATGCCTATTCACTTTTGACATTAAAATTGCATTTTGGCTGAGTTTTCGGACCATATTTTATGTTTTTACTTCATAGATCAACTTTAGTTCTATACCGTTTTGCCATTTTATATACATGTGTTAGTTTTCCATAACAACATAAAAATATCACTTCAATAATGGTCATTTATTTTATAAGTTGAGTTATAATGTTGATTTTTAACTTATTATCGTTCAACATCATCGGCAGAAAACAGAAACGTTAATTACGTTTATTGAATTCTCCTAAAAGTTCTCCACGCACTTTCCTTTTTCAATTTGGTAATAATTGAGGAAACTGTGAATGAAAATGAATTTTCCACAAAGTAAATGTACAGAACAACCATTAAACGTACATGAAACAGTCAGTTATAACGGCGGCCATCTTGTCTCATTATAAATCCTAGTGCCGTCTGAGCTACATTATATTTGAATTCTGCTGCGTTTTGCTCTTGTATATAAATTATTTGTAAGTATATAGTTCCTGCTTTGATATAACATACGAGTTCACGTATAACATGAGCAGCACAATTTAATGAGCTATGTTTTTTTGCTTGTCTTTTATTACTCTTTTACCTTCTAGTAGCTACACTTCAACCAACTTATCTGTGCAGGTGGGAAAACACAGAACTAAAATTAATGTACTCAATTTGACATGTCATTAGATGTCATTGGATTTTTTATGACAAGTAGCGCCTCCTCTATACATACATACACACATGGACGGCACTTAAAAAAACTGCATGATGCATTTTTCAAATTCCAACTCACGTTTGATTGATTTATTCAGTACGAAATAACCCAGATTTTCCCCCGTTTGCATGTTTATTTAATTTAATTTAATTTTTGTATCTTGTCTCAAGTAATAGTAACAACGTGCGATACTTTTCTTGATTCTATCATGGCTATCATTGTTCTGGCCGTATGCCAAGGAACGCTTACTTAAACAACCGGACTTGCGCTTGCTAATGAGAGTTCAACTACTTTTATCTATGAAAACAATTCACAAGACAAACAACTTACACTAGGAAAATATAAATAAATAAATAAATATCGCTGGACATTGCACATAAAAATATCGCTGGCACTACGCGTGCAAGTATGAATGCATAGATACATACATAGATTGGAAGCTTAAATGTGTTTGCATTGATAGACTTATCAATAATTCTCCTATTCGCAGGACGCAATTGGATTGATGAGTATGGACAGCTTCCGTTCACTACAGCGTGTGGGACCTACATACATTCAAATGAATACCTAGGTGGGTATCTGCTGACCATCGTTTTCAAAAGCTCTACATCTAGTTTGTAGAATATTTTCCTTTCCTTCATAATTTTTTGTATCACTTCCTATCGAAACAAACTAAACCAGTTATGATTACTAAAATATGCTTTAGAAATGAAATAAACTCATTCCATAAAATAAACATCAGTCGCGTCGCATCAAGCTATCAATATTGTATTATGTTGTTCAGTAATTAACCATATTAGGTACTTTAGGGTGTCGCGTTCAAAGGGTCCGCACATAACCCTTTCCGCCTCCTCCCTCCCCTTTCCCCCTAGCTGTCTGTCCGTCTGGCTGTCCGCACCCCCTCACTCCCAATCTATACTCTGCGTGTAATTTGAATTCGGTGTGTACCTAGATATCTAGATATGTTTATATGTTTGCAATCATGGCGGCCTAAAGGCTGATGCATATTGTAACATTGATTTTATTTATGTAGCTCTATTTGAGTTTTGATTTTAAGGCATTTTAGTGATTAAAGCTAACAGTGTATTGACCTGTTTGCTTTAATCCGTTTATATGTTTGTCTTTGTATGTGTATCTGAGCCGTGTTTAAAAAGTTCTTCAGTTCTTCATATATTTTCTTTATTCCTTTATCAAAATCAAGTATATAGTGCATACGAATTGGAATAAGGCACTCGAGTTTAGAAATATGTTTAACACTGAGCTAGAGATATATATTCGAAAAGAAGCGAGCGCGAATACGAATATTCATCCTATATATGGCGACAGTTCTTTACGACATTACTCTGTGCTCCGAATACACTCAGAGACTTTTATATAAACATAAATATATCGAAGGCTAACATTCATACCGCCTATTTGCGAATCCATTTCATTGCCTTTGACAGGGAACGAAAAACTCTGGCGCACCATTCATCTGAAGTCTGCAGTCACGTCGTAATAGAGTGTAACGTAAATAAAAAGCCTCGGTTCTTGTTAGTTCGTCGGGAAAGCTCTCGAAGTGCGCCGTCGCCCGCACGGAAGCCGTCCGCCATGCTGCTCTCAACTCCTTTGAGGAGCAAACATCAATATAATTGGATTTCCTTACAATTTTTAAGTAAACAACCCATAGTATAGAGTTCTCAAAGCATGCTGAAGACTTGGTTGAGGAGTTCTCATTCTGAAGCTGAATAAGAAATCTTTGGCTTTGTACGCCTTATTCAAAGCCACTCCTTTGAAGATGTCTGCACTGCATTACGTTAATGGGAATATCCAATTTTGTGTCTGTGAGGCTGAAGACGCACGACTCTTTTGGGATCTTGAGTCAAAGTCAAAGATACACAGCGGCTTCTGGCAGTTAAAACAAACGTACGCTTGTCACATTTCTGCATGTTAAGTTACATTTAGTAACCACTACTAGGAGGTACTACGATATTTGATGGCTACAAATATTAAATCGAGGAGATATTTACGATAAAAAGTCATTAGGTATGAAAGTTCTGTGGTCTTGCTTCCTTATTGCATGTTTTGCACTTCAGTGAAGTGTTAAACTTCCAACTACGTACCTTTGTGATTTACTTTTCTCAAGAATCCTTTCATCACACTCAACAAATCTATCTGGCAAAGAATAGAACAATACTCAGAAAAACCTGCCTCGAAACTCGGATCAGCCATAAAGCCCGCGAGATAAAATATCGGCGCAGGATCGTGGCGAAACTCCCAACTTCTCCACATAAAGCTTTGGATGAGCCAAAGTTTTTTACTTTCTTTATTATCGATGTAGTGGAAAAGCGAGCTGGTGATAAACCTTTGGCACCAAAGCTACGAATAAAATCCAATTGTCTGTCGAATTTTTCCATTCAGTTGAAATATTAAAGGAAACTTCAAGTGAAAAATTATATTTGAAATTTCTTCGAGAACAACACAGAAATAGGAAAGGTGCTCTCTCAATAAATTGCACGAACGAGCTTTTATTTCCTTTAAAACTCGTGTTGTGTTGACGGGGTTTGATAAATGCTGCAGTAGCGCTTTCTTCTCATGTAATTGCGAATAAAAAGTGTAGGGGCGTTGCCGGGAAGAGAGCGGAGCATAATGCACATTAATGATCGATGAATATTATTTTACTTTAAGTGTTGCGAACCACGTGCTTTGAATTCATTACTTGATTGATTTAAGTACTTTCTTTAGGTTTTAGTTTTTCAAGACTATTTGAAATATTTTTAGCCGGTTTTCAGTAGCGTCGACATCACATCTTCTAATGACAATGAGCCTTCAAGTTTTATGAATACAAGGGGGAAGTGACATTAACGGTAAACACGTATACAGGACCTGTCCAAAATATACATTTCTGGTCGGTTATTAAAAATAAACAGGTGTTTTTGCAAAACTGAAATCTGTTTTTTTTTTAATTACCGGTGAAAAAACTATCTAGGGCTCAGAATGTTGTAGTGTCGGTGTCCCTTCCACTCTCTACAATAATTTTGTAAATATTGTTTATGTTCATCTCAGAAATGTTCGATGCTTCACCGATCCAACCTGATAATATAGCACCTTCACAACAAACCTCAGTTTAAATCTAATTTCCTTTAAAACCGGAAGCAATAATAATTTCATCTACAGAGTGCTAATCAAAGCTTTTAAACATAAAAGTTGCCAGGAACTGTGTACAATAACAGCTATAAGATGTTTTTTTTTTCTTGTCGTTCCCCTAATGGGTATCTTGAAAAGGATATTTTCTTTAGACGGAGCTTTTCAAACGTTGTTTTTGCTTTTCCCGCGTCGCCGCCTCGGTCTCGTAAATTGGCTTTCAAACAACTATAAAGCAAATAATAAAATACGTTCCGCCATACTGGAGTACACAGTCACACTGAAGGAAATGTTATAGCAATGTGTGCGAACGACGACTTGTGAACAGATGGTGAATGCAATTTTCAAAGGGAAACGCTACACTTGTAGTTATGGCTTTATAAAATAATCTTAGACTGTTTTTTCTTCAGTCTTCTGTTTCCCTTTTGCGTGGGAGGCTCAACGCCCACATTCGCTTCTCTGTAGGTCGGTATATAGGTACTATGTATTGAGTTTTGCTCTTACTTCTCTAGACATGATTTTTTCTTATTTTGGCGTAGTTTCCGCTCTCCGGAGAGTGTTTTGACATTGATTTTAGACTTATGCTTTTAGTAGAACTTGTCAGTAAAATGTGGAAGATTTTTTTTTCTGATAAAGTGAGCTAAAACCTTATGAAAACGTGGACAGTTACCAAGTACGTTTTTCAAATTAATGTGAGGCTATCATTAATACATTATTGGTTTTCCTTTACACTCATGTACTTTACGTGAGTGTCAAGGAAAACCAATGGAAAACTAAAATACGGACCCATTTTTATTTCATTTTATTGGAAACTTGACAACTTATACTTTTATTGTGGGAAAAATACTAATTAGGTACCAACAAGTTTTCACTTTTAATACAAATGAAAAACAAAGTCTCGAGACAGTAGGTAGGTAAAAAAATCACAAAAAATAGCGTTAAATGTCTACATAAGCTCTTTCACTCTCCAGTTTTCCCCACAAACATTTCATTTTAAAACATATAAAACATTCGACCTACACGAGCGTACGAAGATTCACCTCTACACCCTCTATAAACCCAGACGGTCATGTGAAGTTTAATCAACATCGCATTACACTTTAGCTAACCTTCAAATTGTAAAGCGAGCAATATTATGTGCCCGACATCATTAGTGCATACAACCATCGCGTACTCGCGTACTCGACAGCGTACAACGTATACCTACTGTAGTTATAGATAGAACTAACATCTGGGGAAGTCTTCGAGTATTAATGGGACAAGCTGAAGAGGTATTGCGACAGTATTTTCTTTGTAAGGATTTCAAGGGATTCGTACCTACTCTTACACGTGCGTGACTCTTTAAGACCACGGTTTTTCTATAGGCACAGCTAATACAACGCGCCTAACACATTTAACCACGGAAATAAGCACTGTCGATGAAATAGTACAAAAATAACAATAACGCTATAAAAATTGCGTTTTATAGATTTGCACGCAAATATACAAAGGCATTTATGCAAAACGGGGGAGGGGCATACGTGTGGGCCCCTACTAGACAAATACTCGTGAGCGAGTCACTAATATACTTAATCAATAGCCCACATAATCTTGCAGCAGAAAGATTGATTGTTATTGAGGATGTATTATAAATTTAAGATTGCATGAGAAATAAACAGTTTCAAAGGGGTTTGAATTTTTTGCCCGGATTTATTTCCGCCATTATGTTTTTTTTTTTTCAAAGTAGCGACCGCGCATAAGACCTATTTAAAACGATAGCTGGCATTAATACAAACAACTTTTGTAAACGTTCTAAAGACGTGTCACGTATCCGAGATATGAGCTATCAAAGATAAAATCCATTCACTGACAGCATCTTCAGCTCAACTTTGACTTGATCAGATACGCATATAACGTGTTTCAATCGATAGCTGGCATCAATGCAAACAAGTTTTTTTGTGCCAAAATCTTATAAAGCGTCAAGTTTAGAAAAAAAAGAAAAAATGAAAAAACTTGCCACCTAGTATCGATTGATAAACGTTTCATGCGTGTCTGATCAAGTCAAAGTTGTGCTGAAGATATCAGTGAATGGATTTTACACTTTAAAAGCTCATATCTCGGAAACGTGACACTTTATAACATTTTGCCTCATATAAAACTTGTTTGTATTGATATCAGCTTTCGAATAATATAGGTCTTATGCGTGGTCGCTACTTTGAAACAAAATTAAAATGGCGGAAGAAAATCCGGCCAGGCTTCATACAAAAATGTCCCAAGCCCTTTAATTTTTTTTTTTATATAATCCGATGTCTAGCCATGATGAATGAAATATTTATATCGTTTGAAAATAAAATCCCCGCGTCCTGACGAAAGCGAACGCTCACGAGATTGCTATCGTTTTGTCATAATATGTCTCTCATTTGTTTGGGAAGGCTCTATCAACTACCTCTATTAAGGCCGAGCTAAATTAGCAACTCTATTTGTGGTGGTTCAAACTTCGTTTGAAATGCTGTTAGAATAAAGTTCTAATCAGCTTGCACTACAAAGTGGTTGTTACGTCAGCCACTGCGGGCCAAATAGCGCGAAATGAGTGGTTTCGATCGATTTAAAAAAAAACTATTTATTGGATTAAAAAACTAAAACAGTATCATGCTAATATATTGCTTGTAGAATTATTTGCCGAAAAATCAGAATGATCGCATGCATATTAGTATATGTTTTTTATTGTTTGAAAGATATTTTTAGAGGTAAGTTTGTGATTTCTTTTTATTGAGCCAAATTAAGTATCATGCTAGCATATATCCTGAAGAATATCATATATTTTTCTGGTCTTGTTTATAGCAGTGAATCATATACTTTTAGAATTATAAAACTCGCGTTTAGCTCGTGTAATCGCCTTAACGCGAATACGCGTTCGGGTTTGCTTATCAAAATGAACGCGACTGTCGCGTGCTCGCACGGTTATCGGTTTGATTAGGACGTGGGATTTTAATTGTGCATCAAACTATTCAAATGTAAATGTCATTCGTATAAAGCAGTTATATGTATGTAAACAAAGTTCACACTTCGTTCCATTTGAATTTCCCGCGCGTGTAATAAATACGTATGACATATTGAACTATGGCCTTATTTATAGAGCCGGTACAAAGGAATATGTGAGAGCTTATATTACAAATGCGAGAGTGAATGTTAATACGAGTAAGAGTAAAATAACAAAACCAAAAAAGATTTGCAAAATATAAATGTTCTGTCACTTTCAAGTAGTTTGAAAATCCTAAAGTGATTATAAAATCAGAATCACACATGTATTTACATCAGCATTTTTAAACACTGTAAATAAATCTACCAGGAACAATAATATTCGTACTCTTTGATTTTCATTAGTTGAGTTGCAGTATTAAAACGTACGCCACAAAACTTGAACACTTACTGCAGCTGACAGTGCACTTAAGATACCATCTTCATCATTAGCCTGTCACATTAATACTCTGAGAGTAAACCACTCTCTCGACAGCGCGCCTTCCGGACACCTCGCAGGCTCTCCAGCACTCGGTGCATTAGCCCAGCGCAGCCCAGCATTTTCCAGCGCAGCCCAGCTTAATGCACTGACCTGTTTAGTCAGTATTAGATGGAGACTCAAGACCCACCTCCACTTTAAAGACTACAGTTTTTAAGTAAAAGCCATCACGAACAACGTGATTGAGTTTGTACTTGCAGTTCGTTATGAGATTCAAGTGCTTTTTTAATCAGATTATGCGCTGGAAACGTTTTTACTGGGATTTGATAACTGGTTAACTTGTGAAAATGATGGTTGTGTGGAAATACTCAAATTCAAATTCAAATTCATTTATTCATTTTGTGAACATAGGGTAAATAATACAGATGTTATATAAATAAATGTTGGTCCATACTATGTCCCGCCAGAAGGCATACAAAATAGTGCAGCTAATCAAATGTCAATGATCAAAATAAAATCAAAAAATAAAGTTAAAAACCAAGTAGTAAATGTCAAAATTTCATGCCAAACACTAAACGCTAGTAGTAAAATGTCAAAAAAGAAGAAAATAAAAAATTAAGACGGCACATAAAACAAAAGTTCATTAATTAGTCACAATCACAATCAGTCATACTCGGGGAATAATCAATGAATTTTATTATAACCCAAAAATGTGGAACTGTTTTCTGAAGCATGTTCGTAGCATCTAAGTTACATGACTGTAGACCATAGATGGCTCTGTATGTCTTGTAATTTTTCTTCAAATGGGGAATCTCGACAGTATGAATACCAAGGGTCGTAACCTTATATTGATATGGAATACAAACAAAAAGGACACAAAGAGTAACATTTTAGAATTGATCCTGGTATACTTAATTAGAGATGAGGGCTGACTACAGAGGAAACAGCTGTAGTCCTATCCGAAACCAAAACAATAATGATTTTGTTCTAGAAACACATTTGAGGTTTATCTAACATAATATATAACACTATATCACGCCTGCAATGCACTTAGGGTTAGATAGAGGTGTAGGTACGGAATAGGGTTCATTGTCACTAGTACCATTAACAGTTCCATGATGGAACTAGTGTTGTTTTTTATTATTACTAGTTCCATTTTGAGAGAATTTGAAAATAATGGAACAAGTACATTTCGCCAGTTATGTTTTATTCTCATGTAATAGTGGACGAGCCTATTGCCATCAATCGGGCACAAATCCAGACTCTGTGGCTGCTTACTGAGATAAATGAAGTAATATTTGTACTAATCAATGACGATATTCTATAATTCCAATATGCTGTATGTGATGTCGTTGTGGTCACTCCATAATCATCATCGTATTGTGTAATTTCTTTTTTTGTATTACTACATTGATCTCTTGCGTGTCGATCAGCATATCTAAACTCCGTTCAAGAGCTGTCAGAGTCATTACTGGATGACAGCTTTTGAACGTGGTTTTGATTTGTTAATCGCGTTCAGTTTCATTGTTGAAATTATAGCGCTTCTGAATTTTTTTTATTTGACTCTACACCAACTTCGTACTGAAACTTATGAGTTTTCCAAGAAGTACCTATTGTTTGATTTCAGCAGCCGTTTGTTTGATTAAACTATTATCTGCTCACGACTTGGTTCGTGTTAGCTCATTGTTTGCGTCATTCTTAGGTTGATTGGTGCAGGGATCCTAAAAAAATTAGACAAAAAAATTTCTACCGATTACAGCGGAAGTCGGAAATAAAAAATGTTTGCCATACATAGGTACTTAACGTTTTCTTTATTAAATATTTCAATTTATAATCACATTTTTTTTAAACTAAGTACATAGGAATATATTATTATAATTATTAATTAAAAATAAATCTCAAAATAACAACATAGTTTGGCATACAGGTAATATTTTCCAATGTTAAAATTTCTTTTTAAAACCAACAATATTTAATATTTCGAGATCTAAATAAATAAACATTTTGCTATTTTGAACTAAGTTAAAGAGATCAAAACTTGAATCAGGTAACGACAATAAGTAAAATATAATAACTAATTTGGTACAGTGGGATGAAATATTAACGATAGAAAAATAGCATTGATTTGGACGTGTTAACGAACATAATAATTTGAACTACAGGCGAAATAATTAGATAATCCAAAATCCCATGAATAAGACCTTCCCATCCCTAAACTACGTAAAGTTTATTTAAATGTAGATGACGCAGGCGTTGGCTACGTCAAACGGTGCCTGGCGTGGAGTGGTGTGTCGGATTGAGCTAGCAACACTGAAATGCTGACGCGTTCGTTATCAGCATTCATTAGGGGGAAATGTTCCGTAACTGGCAACTCTGCGCTATGCGCTCTACGTCAAACTCAGGCTAATGAGAATGTTTGCTTCGCTTGCGGATTCACCCGCGTATATTCCGTGAATTTGTAAGCGTGTATTTTACTTTATTATACAGAATATTAATATGTGCAATGTACAGAAATCATAGATTAAAGTAAGGCATGAAAATTGATTTTCTTTCCGTAACCGAATTATCTTACACAAAGTAATTACAAGGTCTGAAATTTACCGAACAATATGAATGGACAACTATCAAACACACCATAGGTATAGAAACTCTATGTGTATATTATATGTCGAGAGTATTTTTTACATGGTGTGTATAATAGAGTTTGGCACACGTAAAACGGCGCACGCGCATGGCATGACTACGCTGAAACGTGTTATTTGAAGTTTCTGGTGTGACGCGCTGCATTACTGCATAGTTATACATATGTGCCACCAAGTACTCAGCTTTATTATTGCACACAAAGGAAATATTGCTAATCAGAGCACCGCTACGTTGCAGCTTGCCGGTAGAAACCATGTTAAGGAACATTTTTACAACCAATACTCAGCATTCATGTACATTTTGTAATAAGCATGATTAAATTTAAAATATCAGATACCGTCTTTGTAAATAGATACATCACCTCAATAGATATGTTCCATAAAAATACACCTTTCTCTGTTATCACAGCCCTTAATTTAGCAAGTTATCTTTTAGTACCATTAAATAACAAAATTTAAACTATAAATCAGATACAACTATAGACTTCGTAAGTACTTAATAAGTGCAGGACCGTGACTATGACCCGGGCACGAGGGCAGAGCCTCTTCGCGCACCTCGGGTGACGATCCCGAATAGTAACAAAATTAATTAACTAATCAAATTAAGAAAAATATCAAAGGTAACATCGCATTTTTTGAGCTTGGCTCTCTTTTATACAAATTTTAAAAATGTTTCCAAAAAGTCTTGCTGTACTTATGTTCCAACTTGTGAATACAAATTACCTAAAGTCTTGATGTGGTTAGCATATTTTGATTACGAATGTGTTATTGAGCAATTTCTTGTACGGCATATTAATATTAATGATTACAAGAGTGGGCATACAGTATACACAGGTTGGATTCACACTGTCATAGTTACTTTAATGTTGAGGCTCTCTCGGGGGCGAACTTGACCTTTTTACTTACAACTAGTTTTGACGTACTGAAGCAACGAGTCATCATGATAACTGACACATAAAGTGATAGAACTGGTCAAAGTTCACAGGCTCCATGACACTCTCGTGGTCCGACTTGTCGAGGAGTTCAGGATTTCTCTTCAGGAAGTTCCTAACCCAGTCTTCTCCAGCCATTCTGGTGTTGACGTCAAATGGATGATTCAGGTTGTTGTCTTCTGCGTACTGGAAAGCTAATTCCCGAATATCTCGCCTTGATACTCCCATAAAATACTTTTCCATGCTTTTTATGTATCCAACTAAGTCTTTCTCTTGACTATCTGTGAACACCCTCCGGTAGTGGCCCATTAAAGGTTTGGGGTCGTCTGGCTGTTGGTACCTTATCTTGCTAGCGCGTCTTTGGAGGGTTGAGCGAGGTATGTGGAAGGTCCTGGCGGCCAGCTTGTACCCCATCTTACCTGACACCACCGCGGCGACAGCCTTGGCCATATCGTCTTCATTCCAGGACTGGCGTCCACTCATTCTTTCGTATCTTCTGACCATTGCACTCTGAAAAACAAATAAGAAGTTTATAAACTAACTTGAATTGATAACTTGAAGAAATTATATTTGTTATTCGCAAGAACAAGTTTTGACGCAGATCATAGTCAAAACAATCATAACAAAACAAAGTGTAATTTGGGTGCGAAGATGTTCAACTTGATGAATAATATTGACCTATTATTAGTTCTTGAATTTCCGAATTGACATATGTGTCAGAATGATAAAAGTAGGTGATTGTAATTAACGAATGAGAATGAATATTTGAATATAAGGTAGTCGATGTCCGAGCATGTTTGAACGTTGAGCGAAGGGTAACCGCAGCCTTACCGGTTTTGTGGACCACGATCAATGCCAACTCGAGGTGAAAAAAATATGTCTAAAGACGTTCTAGAAGGTAACGTTGAATAAATATTATCATTGAAATGTTGAGATAGTCGGAGCGAAACGTCGCATCGTTACGAAGTAACAGGTTGATTTAGTCAATTATTATGAAAAACCTACATACGCATTTCAATGAGTCGAGCCATTTCAAAAGGTTTAAAGTTTACTTAATAAACGTTTTTCAATTTATTAAGTAAACTATTTGGGTAACAGTACGACTGGACAACTAAGGATATCGGGTGGTCGAGCAAGGCCCCGGACATCAGGCAGGACAAGTTTTTATGAAAAGTAGTTCACGAAACTTGGGCACTTTCAATTTCGAGATCACCTTTACTTTTAGTGTACAGTTACTCCGTTATATTTTTTACGGATCGGTGTGTTAAGTGCGATATTTCAAAGATGGTTACTTAATAGTTCTGTAAGAATAGAGCTAATCGCCCACGTGATGTGTGTAAGCAGTGAGCCCCTCGTAGAGTACCGGCACTAACATTACAATACAGTTTGTAACTCCGTCGAGCTGATAGCGAACAACACACGATAAAGTATGGCGTGTTTTTCCGACGCGATAACTCGGGAACATTGAGGCCCCTTGCCAACGCGTGTTAATACCGCAATATCACTTAATTACCCATTTATATGAACAAGTATGTCCACAAGCTAACCGCATCTCTCGTGCATTTAATACTTATTATAATAAAGTCGTTTCATCGCCATTTACGTGTCACATTGACAGTTCAAAAACGGGAAATACCTCTCGTCAGTGGTCGACCGTCCTTGAATGACCGCGTCATATTTTTTATCAGTCGAAAAAAGAAACACGTCGTCAGCAGTCAGCTGTTTGTGTTAGTTCCATAGCGCGTCTATCAACATGTTACCGCACCGAGATAATAAATACAATGCGATCTCGTCTACAAGAATCGCATCCATTGCCCGTTTCGTATAAGAATTTCCGCTACTGAGTCTACGCGGTAAGCGATGAAACACGCTTCGCGTCAACCGACCGGGATATTGCGATAGTGTCGATGGAAATCGTGGTAGCGGAGCGAGTACGGCGTGAGTCGAGGTTACTCTGACGCGTGACTTGCAAGGTCCCCGCTGCATTGCACGATGCGCCAAGGTTGACTCGCTTCTCTATACCGATATAACCTAGGCCCCATTAATTAGCATATTCGATAAATATAAAATAGAAATAAAAAAACAACGCAGTCGTAAAATAGTTAATATACCGTAGCGCAGTAGGCCGAAGTGAAATCTGCATCGGATGTTATCGCGTTGCATCGTTGCAGTTAGACAATAGCTTTCAACACGTATGTAACATATAAATATAATAGGATCGCCAGAGAGTACTTACAGTAAGCGTGTAGTTCAGGATCGCGTAGGCAGCCGGGAGGGGGGCGGTGGAGGCGGGCAGGCGGGCAGGCGGCAGGCGCAGCGGAGCGGCTGGTGGCGCGGAGTCAGGCTCGGCAGGTGGCGTGCGAGCGGGCTGACGGCGCGCGCGACACTGGCGCGGGGCCCGTCTTGCCCCGCCGCCGGCCCTGGCGCGCTGACGTCACCTGGCCCAGGGCCCGACTGCGACGACTATTTTTGTCCGCAACTAATTATCTAGATCCTGCCTTTGTCTGGCCGTGTAACACTGACGAGGAAACCTGGTTTTATCTTTATAACCTGTTATGTACTTACATAGTTTGTAGCTAATTATTGAATACGTCACTCTGTATCAGTCGCACATTTATTTATTTGTCAGCGCGTCGACGTAGTGTAGTGTTACTACTGTGAGTCATTGCACTCCAAATTAAATAAATTAAGTACTTGATGTAATATTTACAACAAAGCAAAATTATGTGCCCAAGTAGGTACTAGTTTCATCGGTAAGTAGGTACAGGTTATTGTGAAATTAATGATTTATTCGATTTAATGTGGATTAGTTAATGACAGTCAGCAGATCTTTAAAAATAAACCATAAACAGGTCTATTCTCATCACTAGTTCATAGATGCTAATTATGTTGTGAGTAGTATCTAGTATCCAACTAGAAATATCTAAGCATTTAATAAACGTTCGTGGCAGTTACGTTGATAATGTTTTGATAGTTACAATTATTTATCTGATTCTGGAAAATTTTCATAAAACTCAGTTTCACTCCATATAGGTACCTAACCGAGCTAAATGAAAGTGAATTCACTGATATTTCCTGCGTCAACACAATCTCACAATCCCTTTCAAAGCGCATATGGAGTACTTACAGTTTTTTTCGTCCGATAGTTGAATAGTAGCCAAAACGTTAGCGTGTGTAACAAAGGAGAAATTCCCCGGAGATAAAACTGCGGCCAACATTTAATGAGTCATCCCGGTTTGTACCGCGTTCGAAGTCTCCCGGGTGTGTCTAAATAGGGCAAATTATGCACGACACTGTCATAACTGAATACGAACTTTACCTTCGCGTTTATACTTACTGTAGCTAATAGCTATACTTTTGGCTACATTTCGTAGTGCCCAATTTCGACCTAGGTCTTTTTATAGCACTAAATGCAAGGCTGCATTATGAACACATTACATATATCCCAAGAAACATCTGTTTCTTACAAATGTCTCTTGTATCGCATAGCTAGAAATGTTATACGATACCCAAAGACGTAAAAAACTGCAACAAATAGTCGATGTTCACGCGAGTGAGAGTCATTCAGTTTGATGGATCATGCGAGGCTGCCATCTAAATTATATGAATGAAGTTTAATAAAAATGTTAATAACAGACTTTTACTTTACCGTAGTCATTCTGCCCAATGTCAATCAATATTATTTCGTGTGTGTGGCATGTACCTACACATATTTTTTGAAGTTTCTGAACCTGTGGAACATAATCACCTAATATGCATACTATTGTAGTAAACTAACAGTTTACATTAGCAACAGTTAATGGGAAATTGGATACCGTAAAACGGGGCTATTTGAGTTTTGGGGGCTATTTGGGAAGACCCAGAATTTCGAACAAAAATATCAAAAACTGTCGGTTGGTGTGTGGTTGAAGTTATTTTACAATGTCTAGAAACACTTTAATTGGCTGCTACTGAAAAATTCTTAATGGGTATTCCCAATAAAATTTTGGTTTATATGGGACAAAATAGCCCCCAAAAAC
Source organism: Xestia ashworthii (assembly GCA_950022955.1). Classification (NCBI taxonomy): domain Eukaryota; kingdom Metazoa; phylum Arthropoda; class Insecta; order Lepidoptera; family Noctuidae; genus Xestia; species Xestia ashworthii. The sequence continues at coordinate 6,839,366 of OX465552.1, forward strand.
CCAAATAACCCCGTTTTACTGTAATGTAAATAACGCCCGTGAAATAGGATCCTTGTAATAAATAAACGCCAAGAAAGTTTTCTACCAGTAGGTACAAATTTTACAAGTAAGTATCATGTTTTTATGCCTCTTGCAATAATTGTCCTACCGCGCTGTCTCCAACCATAAATTACCATAATCAGTCCGAAGTTCCGAACGTCAAAGTACTAATAAATCTAGTTATTTATGCACAGAATGTCACCGTAACCATTTTACGTATATTTTTATAGTCTTACTGAAACAGTTTAAGTCAATTTATCGGTACATTGGTACTTAGATATACTTTCAAAGTTGAAACAATGAGTCTATCGAATTCAAGTTTATCGAAAAGTGAGACCGGTTACTAATTATGCAGTAGATGCATCGGTTCATTTCTTCTATGGGAAATAAAATACACATTTGCTAGTTTTGTAATCTAAGGTTAATAGGTTATTAGAGTCGTTAACTTTTACGTCATAATAACATTATGTTTGGGTCAATCTCCCTTTGCATGGAATCTACCTTTTGACATAGTCAAGATTGTTAAGCAATGCAAGATGACTTCACAAAGTATTGCCATGGAAGGAGTAGATAGCCATCATTGTCCTTGTGTTATATAGGAACGGCAGACACTACCTACGTCATCTTTGATCCGATCTAGCCCGTTTCTTGCTGTTCCTTCCCAGTGACGCCTTAAGTCGAGGACTGTACCACACAGGAGTACCTCATTCTTAATGTAGGTATAGTCTCTTAGTAATGATTGTTTGCCCTTTCCCAAGCGCCTTTTTTAGTTATAATATCATTGTTCCCAAGGGACACTGGATTGCTTGGTTAAGCAGACGGTTACGAGTAGCGGGATAAAATCTTCAGCTATCTCTCCGGACATTCATTACGTTTTACGCTTTCCTTTTTAAACGTTTTTTGATCAACATTGCAAATTCTTCGAAACGTTCCATTTCTACGTTACAACAGGATACGACTGTTGAGGTAATAATGTTCGATGACTGATTGTGGACTGACGTCATCGCCAGAACCCCGGTTTTCCTTGTATCCGGGGATATTAACTAATTATTCTGTCATATTACCTGTTTTATTTTTTAATTTTTCGTTAAAAGAGGGTTAAGGTATAATGCCACTAAGTATGGATAAAAAGTTAGTTAAGTAAGTAATAAACACTAGCTCAAACAAGTTTACTTTGTTTTAGAGACAATAGTGTTCTATGAACTTTAATTGTAATAAAATAGTGATGGCAAGAATTAACGGGTGATTAATGGGCCAAAACTAATGGCTTTTCCAATTTACTTGCAAAATATGTTGTAATTTGTCTCTAATTAAATTGACACGGGACAAAACCGGTTCCTTTCGTGCCAACAAAACAAGGAACGCTAAAATATGACAAATCGTTATTTTGTGAGAAAGGTCTATTTTCTTATGTTAAGTATACAAAATTTAAACCTCGCATCTTGATAAAACATCGAAGAAATGTTTTTCATTCATTGCACTTGTTACGTATCGTCAGTGCCAGCACAGTTGTCGTCTCAATTAATTGTTTGATTGCATCTGTTGCGAGCGTCAACTGTTGTCCACATCAGCTATTTATATTCTAAAATATACCTACTATGTATACCTACCACGTGTAGCTTCCTCTAAGAATAGACCTCTGCTCAATGATCTGTTAAAACATGGCTGACAAGTTGCATCAAATGGAGGAATGGCCCGCTTTCAGAGGATTGTCAGATGTAGACCTAGGTTATGTCTGCTTCCTTTGTCAAACAAAATTATAGGCCGATACTAATCCAAATAAAGCGTTGATAAGGTATCATTTATCACTCGATTATATTTGCATAATCACCTGTCATGATAACCAGATAATTATGCAGCTTTTACTTATGTTTTTTCCCTTATCTGACGAACAAGGCAAAGAGATATAATTATGTAATTAAAGTATGTAGGTAATCAGAATCATCCTTCAGCATACCACATCAACAATCATGGTGTATGATATCTTTGTCAGCAATATACATAAGTGTAAGTATATGTATAGATAGGGAATCTACGTACAGACACGTTTTGGCGAGTATGTACTGGTAAGTTACTTATGTATGTCATCCATATCAGTCGCATTTCTTTATAGCGTTGTTATTGTCTGCGTTGATATGACTCGAGTGCCGCAGGTAGAGATAAATAGTAAGTCTAACACACACATGCACATGTTCACTTGGATCAAGTTTATTCGGATTCTCCGTAGACGACTGAGGTCATTAATGTTGGTACCTACCTAATGATAAAAGTGACTTAGGTACCTTTTTGAGTCGGTGATTTCATGCAAAATTCACTTTTGTTTTATTAATTTGTGTAGAACCGTTCTGTTATCAGAGAAAGTTGAAGACGGGCAATGACAAACGAAACAACTCATGTCTGGGTAAAATAAGAAGACAGTAGGGCCAATAACTAGCTCTTTTTATAAAATTAAGATTATTGGTTAAAAACACAATACTTACAAGGTGGAGTGGCCTAAGTGCTGCTTTAGAGGGCTGGGTGATACCTAATACGTGTTGCATGTAAAGACAGCAACAAGTTCGAGTGGTAACAGGTTGGTAGCCTTCCCTCGGCGACCACTTTCATACCGTGGGAAGATCGGCAGCTGGTGCTAGCTGTGAAAAACAAACCACTTTCCTTTACAGACCATTAGCATTGTGGAAATTGTGAGATGTTTTATAGGAAAATTATATTTATATTATACATTAGATAACAGTTTGTCTATTTTTTTCCTTTTGTTTCGAAGCCTAAGAGTAACTAACCTATTCCTAACAAATCTATCATGGCGATATATTTTTTCAAACTTCGTCTAATACACAATGACATTATCTTATCTGATAAATTGAAACAGTTGACGCAAAGACGTCAGCAATCGTCTGTAATAATGTGTCAATTTAATTATGTTAATACCACAATCTTATCACAATATGGGCATTGGTGAATCGTGAATCATTCTTGATTTATCGCTGTTTAGTTCTAATTAGTAGAGGTCACTTAAACACGTTTGTATACAAAGCTATCACGTTTCATGGCAGACCCCGTATTTTCCTCCTGACAAACAAAAATACTAACTATTTTTTCCTTACGGAAAAGTTTTATAAGCGAAACTTGCCACGACGCGCAACCTAAGAAATTCTCCCATTTGTTCGACATACTGCTGATACGACTAAATCCAATTTTCCAATTTAGTTGTAAGCAGAGCCGCAATTTGGCCTTCTTGCAAGTTTTTGGGGTTTAGTACGAAACATAGTTTCCGTAACATAGATTGAGTTCCCGATACGGATTAGATTAGAGAGGCCATTTGGTTTGTGTAAGTTAAATATAGTTTAGTAAGTTGTCACAAAGTTTAGGCCAAAACGTTTAAGAGCCTAATTTATATTTTGTGTGCGGCTAACTCAATCTGGGACGTCACATCAATGAGCTACAACAGTAAACGAAAAAAACAGACTTTGTGGGCTGAAATCGCCAACATATATTGCTATAGTCCAAAGTGAAGATTCCTATAAAAAACAACAAACAATAAACGCCGTAGTTCTTTTCACAGGTTTTATCTTTTATTTACACAGATAACAGTTCTATAACCTTAGCGACTTCAGCTAAAAAAACATAGTCTTTCAGCAAAGTCAATATAGTTCGTCGTTTTTATTGTCAACAAAAACGTATCAATAGTATTGTTATAGTCTATTTACTCTTTGGTAATCTGCAACTATTGTCACAATTTCGTTGAAAAACTTGTCTTCAGTACGACAGTAGTAGTCGGTCGTCAGTAGTTCAGTCTTCGTTTTTCATCGGTTTGAATATTCAGTAGTATTGGATAGTTAGGAGCCGCAGTGGTGCTGAATGCATTTACTGTGGAAAAAAAAAGACAAGAATGTGGTTAATTTACATATGGGTAAATATGTGATTAGTATATTTAATAAAAATAATAAACCTTTTATTTCAGGTAACCAAGACCCACAGGTAAACCTAAATATACATAGGTATATACTAATAACATTTTTGTTACCAGGTATAGTAACTTAAAACTATGTTAGTAGACGATGCACTTCAATGTGATATGCTTCTTTGCGATGCTTCTTGTATGTTCTATAGTCATTGAACACCTCGAAAAAACAACTACTAAATGTTACCCAGACCACTATTGAATAGAAATTCTTCAGTTTTTGGTTGCGTAGATAAGCACCTAATGAGTCAAAAAATTGATGACAGAAAATAAATTGATCAACTTCGGTCAAAAAATTGGTTAAAATGTGTAGAGCCTTTTTGAATTAGGTACTACAGTGTTTATTAACTCTACGACACTCTGTTTTTGTTTGGTCAGTTGGCGCTATACCACAGAATAAATATGGTTATACCTCTATCCATAAAATACATACAACATTCCTGCTGATAACGATTGAATTATAAACTACAGTTTCAAGTTTATATTTTTATGTCATTGCTCATCCATGCATCGGGATATCCCGAATTGTTCTTGACTCAAACGTACACTCCCGAAGCATCCGCATGGGTAAAAACATAAACATCAATTTTATTTGTGGGAATAATAGACAAAATCCTACTAACATAACGCCAGTTTTCTCTCACGGGCTTAGGCAGAGGCGTATTAACCAAGTTTTTCGCCAGATATGTTCTAGTTCTATGTAACAAGCGTGCTTGCTGCCAACAATCACGCATAAAACCCCGTACTTTGAGTGACTTTGTTTATGGTGAAAAAAATAAAAAAAATCCAATGACATTCCTATGTCATGGGATAGAAGGAGGAAAAGAAGTGGAGGTAGTAAATAATGCCATTGACATGCCATGGCTTTTGATTGTTTATCATTCTGAGCTCTTGCTCAGATCATAGGGTCCAGGGTCCGAACAAACAGGGTTGCACAATGTGACAAGATTGCATAGTGCTTGAACTTTGGTCACGTATCGAACGTGACTTTGTATGCCGTATCTTTGTAACCAATTACTGACACAGAATTACGTAGCCTTCTTGTGGATAATTTAGTTCAGCTGTATCAACACCGTTTACTTTTTTGCCACAATTAAGTTAAACGTGGTTACCAGTAAACTTAAACTGTTACTAAGTTAATGACCAAATACCTAAACAATACTTTTTTCCTTGTTTTGGGTTCATAAACATGACGACAACCAAACTAAGCTGATCTCTCTTTGTAATGGAAGCTCATTCAAAGCGAGCTCACGTTCTACTGAATATGTATGGCTTGATGTGTCGTCGATTTGAAGGAAAACATCGTGAAGAAACCAGCATGCCTGAAACATATTTCTCGACGGCATATAAAGCCAAAGTCACAGGTCCGTGGGCGACATAAAAACTCTGACACCAGGTTAGCCTCAAACCACACAAAAGAAGAAGAAGAACCGTGTTTCTTTTTTATAAAAAAAAACTAGTAACTAATGTATTCGAATATCAGCGCTGTGACATTTTTAAACGATACAGCACCATGCTGAGACACCTTTCGGCCTCGTACAGGACTAATTTAGTCTAAGGTCTGTCTTTTTTTTGTTGTTCTCTTTTTGTTTACTTAATTTGGTTTATTGTTTTGCCCTTTGCGAATCTAATAAATGTTTTTTTCTTACTTGAACTTAGTGTCGTTTAATTGGCAAGGACAGACGGTTCTTCTATTCATCAACCCGCACATGGCCCTCTTGGTGGATTACAGGCAGCCTTATATCGCAGAGACGAAGCCTGTGCTGTGTCCTACAAGTACACACAAAACATGACATTTTATATTCATTATGCCATTGCTGGCGAACAAACTGTAGGCCCGTAAGGCTATGGATTGGTGCCCTGAAACAGTGGCATGGGGTCGCGGCAGCTCACGAAGGAGATGGCCGGACGAACTGGATGTCTTCCTTGAGAACTGGAAAAAAATAGCACAGAATCGTGACCATTGGAAGTAATGGAACTGGCCTTTCCCCAGCAGTGCAGTGATACAGGCTAGCTTTAATAAAAATAATGCTATTGCTTATGCTACTTTTCTCCATTTCTTAATAGAATGCCTGGATTTTTTTCAATTTCAGATTTAAATAACAATATTAGCTAATTTCCCTACGGTTATTTAGCTAACCTGACTTACCCATGTTCGTAATGAAGATAGTGCGGTCGTTAGAATACCATTCCGGTAATGTGTCTTGGAGCACGTGAGAGAAGCTATCGACTTTGGCCTATCGAGATGGATAAGGTATATCGTTTTTGTCATTTGGAAAACACATGAGTCGATTCTTACCAGGCTATTTTTTGTTGTATGTAAATTCCACTTTGAACAAAGAAAAACCAGCAAGCAAAGTTATTGAATCCCCGACCCAGAAGGTTGAATATTACTAAAATATATTTCACCTTGACTGGCGCTGATTGGCTGCTTAGTCAAAACGTTCAAATGGACCTAAGAGGTTGTTATTAAAACTCCTGCAGTGGTACCTTCATTGACTTTATGAGTCAAAACTAATTGTTGTTGACTGTGAAGGTGTTTCGCTTGCCTTCCCACAATTTATTTACATAACATCACGCCTGTAATACCCGAAGAGTTAGATAGAGGTGAAGCTAAGGTCCATGTTCACCGAAAAGATAACGGTCTGATTATCTAAAAACAGCTGTTTAAAGCACATTTTTGTATTGGAACATGTTACAGTGACAGCTGTTTTTAGATACCTAATCAGACTGTTATCTTTTCGGTGAACATGGACCTTGAAGTCTCATGTATTAGGGGGCGAGCCTAATGCCATCAATCGGGCACAAATCCAGATTCCGTGGCTTCTACTGAGAAATTCCTGATTGAATAATCCAATGACGCACGGTGCTCGACCCGGGAATCGAACTCAGAAAGTTAGCAGTCGCGCTTACGACCAGTCGACCAATGAGGCACAATTTATTTATTCGTTAAAAACAAGTTAGTTGGGTATTCTTATCTACTCGTCGTGTACTATATGAGATTTGGTAAAGGCGACTTTGATATTAGGTAGAGAATTTTTGGTCAATGTTAACTCATCGCTTATGTATAATTGTATAGGCAATATAATAATAATTCAATTTAATTGCTGAATTGCTGCAAAACAGATTATACAATTTTCTAATTTTCTAAAGATGTCACTATGTGAGTTGCTCCTTTGGTGAATTAGATATCAAGTTTCCCTTTGGGAGCACATTTTCCTTTACTAAATTATTAATTCATGCAGTAACTTCATGCACATTTAGGCAGCATGCAATCGGCACAGGCTTGCTAACACATTGTCTTGACAACAGTGCTATCACTGAACGACCTCGAACACAGGTACATGCGAACCATATGTGCTTGCCTTTCTTGAGGACGTATATATTGACATCTCAGTAATTATTACAGGTAAAGAATAAAATCTGAGTATCGTTTTTGGGGTTTGCCTCCAAATAATACGCATCATCTTACTATCTTGTAATAGTGATTGGTCTTCAGAGACCTTCTAGTGTCCAAGGGAAAAATGGTTTCATTAGCAATGCTTAATTGATGGATTATTAGCAAACTGGAGTATGCAGCAGCCTTTCTATTCATATGATACCTAAACCTATATGGAATGGAATTTGTGTAATTGAATACAATTCTCACTCTTATTTAGGGTTGCAATTGCAACCGTACTCTAAATTGAGTTTTGTTTTGTTTTTCACGTGGGTGTACCTTATACTCTATAATGTACAGTCTATTAATATTGCCTTTAATGTTTAATCGAATTCAGTGAATTTTTGCCACTTCTGCGGGCCTAAAATGCCGCTTTTGCAGAATCATAACAAAAATCATGCCAAAAATTTCAAATTCTTAAAATGGACTTTATGGTCATAATCATCAAGTCCATTTTAAGAATTTCAAATTCCCAACGTGATTCGCATTATGATTCCGCTAAAGCGGCCATTGTAGACCCCCTGCAGTCGTTGGAAATCTTAACAGTCAGGGCCGGCTTATCCCAGGTGGAGCGCTGAATTGTTGAGCACGCTTCGCTTGCTTTTTCGTAGTTGTTTTAAAATACTACTGCTCTACCTACTAAAAATACTAATAAGTATAAAAGTTTACAATTATTATTACGTTTGTTTAAAGTTGGCAACCTTAGTATTTGCACCTACCAATTTTACACATTAGTGCAGGTAATCTAGACACCCATAAAAGTAGGGAACCTCTATTTAACCTTTCGATCAGTTCAATACTTTTTTTAATACGTCAAGGCCTACTTCGATTTTGCTACAACAATGGATAGGTATTTAAAGTATTGACCTAAAAACGTCGCCGAGTCAAATCGCTTTGGCATCAAATTGCTCTCAAATGATATCATAATAATTGTCAATATTGTCGATGACATGTTGCAAAGGAATCTTGGGTAAGTTACGGAAAATCTGATTAATCAGCACTGAGGAAAATAGGTCTGAAATCACTTAGTTACGAGATTTAAGTGAAAAAGGTATAAAAGGGGATTTAAATTATAGCCGCTCGGGTCGATCTTTAGGTTAAGCCATGCTTGCCTAGGTTGGTCTGTGGATGGGTGACCACTCTTACATACCGAGTTTCCTCCGTGCCTCGGAAAACACGTTAAGCTATTGGTCCCGGCTTTTTTTTTTTTTTTTTGTTGGGACAAGCCCGCCACACACGCCCAAACCACTGTAACTCCTGAAAGCCAGAATCAATAGTGGCGACCACCAGAAAAGCGCCGAGACAATGAAGCTCGACGAAGTCCCAGAGAATGAATGTAACTGTCTTGGATCCCGCAACGAAATTAATCAGAAAGTATAGCGGAGGAGTAGGAAAAAAACTGTAATTTCCACTTCCCTCCATATCAGCAGGAGACAGAACGAAACAAGGCCAATAGGCACAAAGGGACGTTTACAACTGGGATAGGCCCAGTTGCCTAGCACCACGGATAAATATTAACGTTAATGGGTCCTAAGTTGAGAGCTGTTATATTTGATTCCAATAATAGGTATGGCAAAAACGCTTGAACGCACGGAAATTTGCTCTAGTTACTACAAGGTCCGTATAGTAAATAACTCCGGATGTAACCTGTACACTATCCAACATAATATTGCGTTCATTTTGCCAAAGACTACACTCCCACAAAATGTGATGTGCAGATTGATCGGCTGTCATTTGTCCATCTTCGACAGTCGTTACAGGTAGTCAGTGACCCAAAAAGTCTGACACCAGTCTTACCAAGTGGTATCGTATTTCCCAGTATTAACTGGCTTGTGGAGGTCAGATAGGCAGTCGCTCCATGTAAAATACTGGTATTCAGCTGCATCCGGTTAGACTGGAAGCCGACCCCAACATAGTTGGGAAAAGGCTTGGCAGATGATGATGATGATGATGATGAAAAGCCATGTTATGTTTATTGGGTTTTGGTTTTTCCCTTGAGCATTTCTCAATACGTGTCTGGTTTATGGTAATAAGATTACACCCTTTAGAAAAGTCTATAAAACTGGTGAATTGTGGGTGTAGTATGGTAGGTGCTAAGGTTATACAGGGTGGAATTTTTCAATGCCACCTGGAGGGAAATAGAAGATTCCCGAGTGTGGCAAACGAATTTTCGAAAATCGGTGAATGCACATTTGCTATCTCCAGTATTTCGAGTACTTTCCCTCCAGGTGGCATTGCAAAATTCCAGCCTGTATATGTAACTGCCAAAAGCCAATCGTTATAATAATAATATTATGTACTTATAAAGGGTGTAAATAGACTTAACGAAGCGGAAAGGCACTTGTTCTCCCCGTCATTGCGATAATTTTGTTGATCAGGACCATACCAGGGAACCTTTTAGTTACGGAGATATTAGGGGTCAAAGTTCCAAAATTTTCACAAGTTTTTTTTCAAATACTAGTTTTTAAGGTCATTACATTACTTTAAATATCTTCATATCCCGTTTACTATTAAATACGTCTATCAGCACAATGTTTTGAGGGCGATAAATTGAGTTTTTATCGTAAAATGTGATATTTGACCCCAAAAAAGAAAGTCGTTTCCCAGCAATAATTTTCGCGTAGAGGGACTTAGTTTGATGTACATAATTCTTAGTTCACGGCTTCGTGAAGATTCTGTATACACTCTGTGTGTAATTATTATTGTAATTTATACTTATTGTCTTCTAAAGTCGAGGAACTCAGTTTTTGATTTTGATGTTTTGCTTTGTTGCTATAGCTAAACTCGTTTCATGAGAACGTATTTTTTGTCCTATCTCATGGAATATGCATACAATAGTAAGAGTAATTTGTCACGTTGGATCAGAATAATCGTTTTGGGGTTCACTTTGGGGTACCTGCGTACACTACATTAAGTTAAAAATTTTGTAAAATTAATGTTCAAGTTTAATAAATCTTTTGCCAAAATGAAGAAAATTGGAGTTCTTTGCTCGACTTTTTATAATTTCGGGTAAATGGAAATCCCATGGCTATGCTCGGAGTTTCCTTGTGTGATCAAGACATCCGCAAGAGAATCAAGGTTACCGACGTGGCCCGAAGAATTGCCAAATTTAAGTGGCAGTGGGCAGGCACTTTGCTCCCAGAACGGATGGCCGATGGTGCTGAATTGTTTTGGAGTGGCGACCAGGAACCGGAAGACGTTGCGTTGGAAGACCTCCCACTAGGTGGACCGATGACCTGGTGAAGGCTGCGGGAATCCGTTAAATGCAAGTCGCACGGGACCGGTCAATGTGGCGACACTTGGGGGAGGTCTATGCCCAGCAGTGGACGTCTTTCGGCTGAAATGATGATGATGTAATGCGAGGGTCTCACCAAAATGTACTGGATGAACCAAAATAATGAGGATGACAGAAGATTATTAGGCCGTTGTTTTAATAAAAACACCACAGGACAGTTACTCAACTAGAACTGTTCTGCGTTTACAGACCGAAACAAATTATCACGCTTTTTGAACATCATCATAAAACACAAGTCATCACCCAAATGACTGCCCTTCTGCACGTCCCAAATAGTGTTTATTTTAGTGAATAGCATCCAATAAGCTAGTTCGAGCGGATCGAATTCAGGCGCATGTAAATTGAGTAGATTTGTGTAAATTATGCAATTCCGCATACCCAGTATAGCAAAACAATGAAACACTGACCTAGATAGTGATGTCTTTGAAAATGCGAACGTATTCAGATTTTATGTAGGTTTGTTCCTATCACGCTTGGTAATTAGAAAAGGGGGTAAGCAAAGTAAGAAGGAGTTGCATGAAAACCTTATGCTCCTCTGTATATGATCGTAACTCTTTCATATTTTTTGTTAATAGTGGATCTCTATTTGTCTGTGGGGGTATCAAAATGGAGTGTCACGATCACCAGCACTTCCAGTTGTTCTGAAACCTGGCTTCACCACCTCCGTGGTCTATGTCTTCTTAGACTAGACTAGACTATATTATCAGTGCTTCTACCAGCAGAGGTTGTTTATAGAGCTATTGTAAAATTCAAGTAAGTAGATAAAACGGTAGTAAGTATAAGTATGCACTAAAACTAAAAATATGATGTGCGTAAGGGTTGAGTGAACAAAACACGCACAATATTTTAAATCATTCTGTTACACCTAACAGACAATACAATCTAAGCATTCTTCATTATTCTTCCATTTCTTGCGTAACTTCTTTCTTCTATTGATCGCACGACGAATGAGTCCTCTCTTGGCATTCACCGCGTGCCTTATGATTCATCTTAACACATAAAGGCTACGGAGTGAACGCGAGGAGGAGGACTGCTATCTTCATATTGTTCTTTCTTCGAATATCTTCGGAATTCTTCTTACTTGCAGTTATAACAACTCCAATAAAATAGTTACAATTAAAACGCTTAATTGTTTCCGAAGGCGTGGCGACAAAACGCGATATTGCTGTAAGTTTCTACAAGGCACCTAAAATGATAAAGTACGATAAAATGTAAAAAATACGAATAAACAAAAAAAAAACACATAGATCGAATGAATAGTGACAATTTATCACATAAATGAAATATTTTATTTCTAGCTCGTCATCAAAACGCCTGATTGTTTTTGAAGGTGTGGCGGCAAAACGCGATATTGCTTTAAGTTTCTACAAGGCGCCTCAAATGACAAAACACGATAAAATGTGAAAAAAAAAACCGAATAAACAAAAGAAACACATTGATCTACTGAAAAGTGACAATTAATTACATAAATAAAATATTTATTTCAAAGCTCTTCATCAAAACGGCGAAGACTATGAACCCATGGAGGAACTCATACTAAAATTCACTTACAGATCTCTTAGTAAAAATAATAGTATTTGTTTCATGTCCTTGCCCTTGACATTTTAGCTTAACGACCCCCCACCTCTTCGAACTTATTAAACATCCCACAGAAGTAACGAGTTTGTGGGGGTTTATGAAATCTGGGCCAATAAGGGGAGGGCGGGGGTGATAAAGTGAACGAATATGATGTAAATATTATTCAGTAAACAAATTACGAGCTACATTAGTTCCACTCCAACTGATAAGAATCTTGGAAAAATTGGAATGAGTTCAAGTTCGACGTTTTTTGTTGGAAGACAAAGAACTGAACATTCTCCGATAGCTTTTTTTAGACTGTTGTCGAGTCAATAGAGTACCTACCTACTGCTACAATTAATGGGTAGTCGGACATAAAATATGAACTTTGGGCATAATATAACCCAGTTAGACTCGTAGTAGGTAGTATTTTCTTCTTTGGCTAAGTATGTTGGTGATGTTAACGAACATCTAGTTCTAATTTAAAATGAACAAGTGACAAGAATTCGTTCGGGATACCATAATAACTTAAAAGTCGATGGCCAAAAAAACACAACGAAATAAATATTTTCCACTGTTTAGAAAATAGCTACATTTGTGTTTTTTTTTTAAATAAGTTTTTATTTAGTGACGTAACATTGTTATCTTCATCCCAATGGCCGCACTCTTCAGACAGCGTTACACAGCCGTTTCGAAACTCATTTTCGATTTCATATCTTCAATACGCAGCTCCAAAAAAGACACTTAGTTGTAGTTGCATTTCGTGCGCAATCGCAACACGTATAGATCGAGGGTGCATTGTGCAGGCACAATAGCCGCGGGGATGCAGCTGGCGACCCCTTTGTCCCGCCGAGAGGGGTGCGACAACCCTATGTCCCTATTACACTAGATGCAATTATAGTCAGCATTCATACGAACCAGTTTCTAACTAGACTGCTTTTTCTGTAAATACATGGTGTAATTATCTTGATATCATGTTTTTCAGTACACATCATCTGCCTAGCCGTTTCCGAACTGTGTTGGGGTCGGTTTCTAGTCTAACCGAATGCAGCTGAATACTTGTATTTTACATAGAGCGACTGTCTATCTGACCTCCATTACCCAGTTAGTACGGAGTAGTACGATACCTCTTGGTAAGACTGTTTTTCAGTACATGTGGAGGAGAAAATTACGTAGACAGAGCACTAAATGTGCTTATTTCATCAACTTCCAGGAGCACTGCGTTAGCAGATTATTGTGGAAGTATTCAAATAAATAATACTTAAATTGTCATTTTTACGCATACTGACAAATATTGCTTGCACAAAACCAGTAGGCGTTTTAAAAGTTCAAAATATTTTGATCGATGAACAATGTCTCGTTTTCGGTTAGAAATTGTCGTCGACGATATTTTTTACAGAGGGTGTAAAGAAATCAACACCTCCTTTAAGAAATATTAACACTAAGAACATTAGAAAACATTTTCGTTGCTAAACCCTGAACTTAGAGTTAAAAGTTGCACTCAACTAAATACTGCATGCGAACGATACTATCTCTAAGGGCAGATAGCACACAAAAATAGCGCTCACGTTACATTGTGATAGCATTCATTCGTGGCATGAATCACATATCGATCGGCTGATAACATCTCAACAGGTCGTTCACTTTACCGTTTGAACTCAACTTACGAAATATTATTGCATTTAGAAGAAAGAAAAAGCCAGTATTTTAAAAAGCTAAGATAATGGTAGGAACTACGGAAGGAAGAAGTTTCAGTGTCTGATCAAAACAATGATAAAGCATAATATCTTCAGTTACTAATTTCTCTCGTCTCATGTTAAGGTTACAAATGACGTATCAATTACCCGTTGAAAAATGTAAAAAGTGCATTTAATTTCACCTCCTCGAATAACGTATCTGTATGCAAACACGACCTTCCAGTGTTAACGTTGACGTCATCACAAGATTGACGTTCAAGAATTGAATTCTGATTGAGTTTTTAGGTTCATGAATGTTGGATCACTCAATTTGAATAAACTGGTCGAAAGAAATGAGATTTTATTTCTACGTATCACGTTTAATTCGAGTTGGGGGAGCTCTGAAGTCATTCATAAGTACGATTTGAATTATATTGGTGTTACCGTCAAAGATAATTTGGTCAATATTGCACGAAGCAGAACCAAGATTAAAAGCGATGTTAGAAATAAGAATGAAGGAAGGATTCTTAAAGGAGCGAAGCGATAATAAGTAACTCCAAAAAAAAAAACACTTCAAGAAGTCAAAAAAACATTGGGCACAAATGTAATGTGACTATAGGCTATTAGGCTAGCTAATAAAAGAAGGGGGAGTGAAAGTTGTTACGGATGAGTACGGCTTAGCTGGCGGTGCCAACCGCGGCCCGACTCACGCCTGGCCAGCGACGTCAGTCGAACGCGAACGAATACGAGCTGGTATATCAATCACTTGGGAGGCCTTGAACTGATTTGTTTCTGTAAATGTGTACTGTCAACAACAGTGGTTTTAAAGAGTTTGTTGATTGATGGGAGTGGAAACCGACTTTGGTGAACGGTGGCAAGTGGTGAGACAACATTGAAAATGGCAACTTAAAGAGACTTATGGCGTCGAAGATATTATTTTTTTAGTAGAATACTCCACGGAAGGATAAGAAAATAGTAAAGTTCAGTTAAATACAAATGTAAAGTCCAAACGATACAAGTAGAAGCCAAGGCAGCAATCACAACAAAAGTTTTCTATACCAGGTAAAAGAAAACTAAATGTATATTTTCGTCATTAAAATAGCACCCTTCAAACGAAGGGCCATAAAACATAAAAAAGTTGACAAAGGTAAATGTACTAATAGAGGTTTTGATTGATCGGCGAACCCCTCCGGAAGGCGGCCGTGGTCGGTGGTCGTGGACTGCCTGAGTAATGGCACTGCACTCTCCATGGTGAAGGAATGTAAACATTGGACAACCTGCCACCCCTGCCACCTGCCATGGGACTTATTCATATAACGCTTCCAACAGATTCTTTTTGTCAAGTAAGAAAACGGGCTGTTGTATTGTTGTTGCGTGGATATCGCTAAAATTTGTAGAGTAGAAGCAGAAGTAAGAAACGTGTTACACTTCTAACCAGTTTCCCAAGTGAACCCTCCTTTTGGGCTTCACCGCAGTTGGGTAACAATACTGAAGCCTTTATTTTTCTCAACTATGCACTCCAGAAGTCTTTAAAATGAAAGAATATACACCCTGTTTGTGTTGGATAGTTTTCAGATAACAATGTCTTATGTTGTTATAAAAAAATGTCACCAACGAATGCGGCCAGATACACAGAAAGAAGTAACAGACGAAAAAACAACTATAGGCATGGTGACAGTATAAAAAAATTGCAAATCTATTTAGTCCGTCAGTAAGAGTATTTGAAAATAATGGACACGTATTTTTTATTTTTGTAAATCAATAAATATTGATAAAGATAAACCGCATCAATACTCGGGAGTGGGGGCTCGTGACGTCAGAACTCGCAAAAAATTATACCTAGGACGGTGACGTATTGAGAATTTTAAAAGCGTCGTATCTTCGTCAATTAATTTTGGATTATGTAACAAATAAAAAATACGATTCAAATATTTGTTGATAATCTAACTGACGGACGTCTGCCCTATTCTAGATGTGCTATATTTTTGGTAATACAATACTTTCTGCATAGATGTCGAATTCAATCGTATATTTACGTGATTCTGCGTTTCTGTCTATAGAAAACATCTCTCAATTTCACATAAATTCTTAAAACTTAATGAAAACAGATCTATATAGCTGCGAGCACGGGGAAGGTACTTAGCGACGTCATCAGTAACGGAAGTGTCGGAGGGGCTTCCCTCTCACAACCCTCACTGCGTCAGTTAAATGACACGGCTACGTAATCACTACTCAGCACCGACGCCTTATTTACGTAAAGCAGTATAGCGGTATATCCGCTAAATTGACGGGGAAATAGCCTGTGAAAATTGTAGCCGTCAATTATAACCACGGAATTGTTGACTTCTTTATTCTCTTTGCGAAGTTTTTTGTTAAAGTTTGGCATTGAATGTTGAAGTTTTTTGGAATGAATTGAGGGTAGTTTTGTGTTTTGATTAGGTTTGTGAATCAGTTTTGTTTAAGGCTTTACTGACGTGTTTGTCCTAGATTTGCACGATAACTTTCGGTCTCAATCAGGACCCTAACTCGCTATCTTACTTAGGTCCATGTTCACCAAAAAGATGACGATCTGATTATATAAAAACAGCTGTTTAAAACACATTTTGAAAGACGACACAAATAAAATAAAATTTAAATGTCAATAAAGTGACATTGAACCGCTGCTGTCGTCCGAATAAGTTAGTACCTAACTACTGAATGATTAATAAACTGGTGCTCGCTGAATGTTTCAATTACATATTCCATTACGTTACAGTCGCATCGTGTCATCCTTGAGCATCCATTAACCGATTAAAATTGTATGTGTACTCCAAAATCGAAAGGTAAGGTTCAATGTCCCCGGCGCCACGCGACTTCACCCCAACGCTCCCAAAACCGTTATTATTAACATAAAAAAGTTGCTCTAAAGTGTGCTAAGGTCGTCCGGTTTTTTAAAAAAAGAAGGGTTCTATACAAATTCATATTAAAAAATTGATTGGACGTATTTTATTGGGTGGCAATCCGATATGAGGGTGGTTTTCTATCGAGGGTGTATCTGGACCTTTTTGGGGATGAAGTAATTAATATTTGAAACTAATAGGAGGATGGAGCTGAGTTTAGGGACAGATGATGGACGGTTGATAAATGTGATCGAAGTCTTTGTGTACTTTAAGTGTGTTTCGATGTAATGATGCCGGCAATGAAGCCAAATAAGAACAATGTAAGGAATGAACGCTCCATGTCGTGTCACGTGCCATGACTAAGTTAATTTAAATGTTAAAAAGTTATTTAAAGAACATTAGTGCTGATATTTTCAATATTTCTAAGACTCGTGAAGCGGACTTTTTGACTGTGCCTACTCTTTTGAAATACTGTATCCGGGATCAGAAAGTTGTAATACCCAAAAAGAAAATCTTTCCACATGCCTAAGAAATAGTGAACCTCGTCTTCGTAATAGAAGCCGTGAAGTTCAAATCCAAAAGTTTTTAGAAAATCCCGTCACAATCACAAACACGTGAGTCAAACTTAAACTTCGGTCAAAGGTCTATTCATTCACATAAATACACGTGGTTATAAAAAACCCTCAAGTAGGACTTATTACGGGCCTTGGTAATTGTATGCATTAATCCGTATGTTGATTCTACTGATAAAAAGACAATCGAGTCACTTTACTGGTCGCTAGGAGACTATTTTCATAAACACATACGGGGGAATTCCTTTGCCGTGTCCATGGTAAGCCTTCCCATAGAGTGTTAACTCTACCAACCCTCCCAGTTTCGTGGTAATGGTTATAAATAAAAGTAATCACGGTGACGACTATAATATTGTATTTAGTTTAGTTGAAGGGGTTCCTGGGAATGTAAGTCATTGTGCTTACACATACTAACAATTTTTATCGTTAGTACCGTTTAATATTTTATAAGATATAAAATAAACCTTAATTTAAAAGTAATTTCTAAACACCGACATGCACTACAACACATAAGCTTAACATTTCGCATTTTACAACAAGAAGAAAGACGCAATAGTATAAGAATTTACGACAAAGCAAAGTTTAAAACTGTAAATGACGTCCGCAAAATTTTACCTACTTATACTTAAATTAAGTGAGTAATTTAAATAACCAACATGTGAGTATGACTAATTCACCACTTAAGCATATTTCAATTATTCGAATTACCAAATGTTAATAAAGTATATCCTTAATGAGTCTTCAAACACTACGATCAATTCTCATGCTTCGTTTGTCAAAACCTATCCAGTAAGTAGAGTAGCTGACACGACTTGTTATGGCTTCTTTATTGTCCGATATAAACTCGAGACAAATACACATAAAACCAAGCGAAACTTCAATGAAAGGCTAGCCCCTAGTTTATTATATTACCAAAATACATTCGCTATTCAAATAATATTTTAACTTTCTAAAACTTTTCAACTATACCACTAAACGAGTTAGTGGGGTCTCTAAACTTTCAAAAACTGGTCTCTGGACTATTCTAATGGTAGTCGTGAAATTTGGACAATAAGGGAGCATGGGGGACCGTGGGAGATGGGGCCCTGTCATAATTTCCAGAGCGAGCCACCCCGCGCAGCTGTCGCGACATTCGGATTCAACGGATCGATTGTTTGATTCACGACTTTCATTGTTCCTATTCGATTGTTTGTCGATCCGAGACTTTTTGTGACCGAGTCTTGTGTGAGTATTATTATTAACTAGGCGACAGAGCCGTTAATGGGCGTCGTTATGGCTCCCCATGTCGAGTCGAAGTGTGAAAATAAAGCTTTGATTGAATTTGGTAATAATCACGTGAGTGTATCGATTTACAACTAAACTACTCCATAGAAACCAACGTATTTGTAAAATGAAAAGTTTGATGTTTTAAAAAATAATTTCAAACATTATTTTGTTTGCTTAAAAAGGTGAAAGGCGTTCTTTTCATAGATGTTATAAAACTTTGACAATGTGAAATAATAATTACGAGCTATTTGCACCACAACCGGTTGTAGGATTACACGCATCAGAAGCCGGTTGCATATGTCAGCAACGGGACACAATAGCTATGTTTTAATGTACTCTATTAAATATGCAGATACGTTGCGCGTGCGAATAATGCATGAGAGTTTTAATCCTAGACAAAGCGGGTTGGATTAATCATCCAAAATATGGGGTGTTTTTTACTCGACCGTAGTGCTATTGAACTATAGCGTAGGGGTCGTTGTACGCAGCTGCGCGGGCGCGGATCAAATTGATAGGTCCGTGCATATGTCGCGGGCAGGCGCGTGCGACGCTCGTCACGCAACGTGCGGGCCGGCTGCACGTATTGTAATGATTTGCTTTACTAATCTCATGAATATTGCAAGTTTTCGTATGAATTTCGTATGATAATATTTTGATTATTTCGTTAACCGTCACAGTCATTATGACTTGGTTTCGTATAAAGAAATATAATTCCTTCATCGAAGCTAGTTATGGCACAACAGTTTCGTAGACGGCCGAAGGGATGATTTTAGTTGGGATTTTAAAATCATTTATTAATTATTCTATAAAAGCTTTAAATGGGCTGTCATTACTTAAAAATATGATTTTGTTTTTTGCACCAGTCGTTCATATTTCAAAAGAATATTTTATTATTATTTAGAATATTCCTAAGAAAAAAAAAATCTGTTCAGTGACGATGTTTAAAAAAAGCTTTGAAAAGCAATATTCGTTTGGGTTGAATTGGCATTTCCTCTGAATATGACAATACATATTATAGACATTTTTTAGAGATATAACCTACTAAGGAGGTACCTAATGTCTTTGGGTACCTAAGAAGTCAATTAGCCAAGTAATATAGTGACTTTTGTCTAGCATTTTGCCCGCTTATCTTTCAAAGAGACCGAAGTCCACTAAGTCCTTTTAAATGTTAACTTCAGTGCAGTTAAACCAGAAAAATTAGACGCCTCGAAATATTCTTTTAACTTTGATGTTGCCACGTTTCGAAGTATCTAACATTGTGTGTTTGTTTGAAGTATTATTTTTGTCAGTACCACCCTAGATAACGTATCACGATCCGTATGAAAATCAAGCGTGCCATTTTTGACTACCGACTATGAAGTTACTATACAAAATTATTCGGTTTCGTGTATATTTAATTTTTAGCATGTAAGAATTAGATTTTGCTGTGCCCTGACAGGATCTACAACGGCTCTTACCTCTAAGCCTTTTTTTTAACACCATGTTTTACCTTGTGGAACGCAAATAAATGAATATGAATATGACAACATTTTATTTTTTAAGTCTGGGAATAAAGTTCTTGAGTTGTAGCGTTGTTGTTTTAAATTAGCCACGTTAACGATACAATACGTAAGCCGGCACGCGAAGTAAGTGCTCTTGTGTTATCTAGGATGTCTATATCTGTGGCCAGTACTAATTCCTGTCACAGATCTGTCGCCCTTCATCTGTGAGCGAAGTAGACACAATAGTTAAACAATAGCGTCACGCCGATTCGGTGGGGCTCAACAGACGGTGGTTTAAAAGATTAGTAAACTACTTTTGTAATTATAGTAGTGTTATAGAATAGGCTAATAGTTTCATTATTCATTTTATTATGTCAATACAAGACAGGAAACGTATAACAGAACAACAGTGACAGATTAGTAGAAAAGTGGAGTTTTATGCATATAAAATTTCTAAACAAGTAGGTCGCTACATCAAGACATTAGATCATAATCGCACGTTCTTATTTCGAAAGATTTATGTCTACATTATAGCGGGGGGTCTAAAATGGCCGCTTTAGCAGTATGTACGTATTATATGAATCACGTTAAAATGGACTTCATGGTTATGACCATTAAGTCCATTTTAAGAATTTAACAATTTTAACGTGATTCTTATTATGATTCGACTAAATCGGCCATTTTAGGCCCGCAGGTGCCAAACGAGCTTTGGAACTAAGTTTCAATCTGAGTCACCCGGTATTGAATTAACAGCATTTATAGTGCAAATGGGGTGGTATCTAATCGAGTGTTCGGCGATAGATAGGGAGTGATAACGCCGATAAGGCGACGGACACCCCTCGCTGGGTACTATATCGTGTATCTTGTATCGATCGGTTTGTACTAGGTACTTAACTAGGTATTGTGCTGATCAGCTGTCGTGTTTTCTGCATTCTTTTGTTTTCATCGTCACTATCACCACATAAATATATATATATTATGATAAAACAAAGTCTCCCGCCGCGTCTGTCTGTCACTATGTTTGTATGTATCTTTAAAACTACGCAACGGATTTTGATGCGGGTTTTTTAATAGATACAGTGATTCAAGAGGAAGGTTTTGGTATACAATTTTACGCGGGCGAAGCCGGAGGCATCGGCTAGTATATTATAAAACAAAGTCTCCCGCCGCGTCTGTCCGTCACTATGTATGTATGTATTTTAAATCTACGCAACGGATTTTGATGCGGGTTTTTTTAATAGATACAGTGATTCAAGAGGAAGGTTTTGGTATACAATTTTACGCGGGCAAAGCCGCGGGCATCGGCTAGTTTAATATGAAATTTAAAGTTTTTTTTGTTACAGTGCGCAGACGCACGGTTCAAAGTTTTCAAAAAATGAGGTATTTTTTTTATAAAGTCGTACTTCCTAAGGCTTTAGCGTGATGGACAACAAGAAATTACCAAAAATTTATTGCATTACATAGCGGCTAACATGGTTCTTTCTGCAAAGTAACTTGTGTAGCACGAACTGTGTTTGTAGATTAACTCGTAGTAGGTAGCACTTATACATAATAGACTAGGTAGATATTCTAATTCTCATGTACCTATATGTACTTATTTATACTTGAAGCAGTTAGTTTTAATTATTTGCATTAAAAAATCTTCAGTGTGTTTAATCCTCCAAGATTTTTACTTTGATCTTTAATAACAGTTTAACGGTTTTTTTATTGAAAATAAATACCATCCCTACTTTATTAAGTATGGTTGGCACAAACCTATGTTCCAAGAATGAATATCAAAGACTAAAAGTGTTCCTAACTATTATAATTATGTAATTATGTAATGTGGTGTTTTGTTTTTGTGTATGCAATTTTAATTCTTTTTAAACCATAATACAATTTAGTAATTTCAAATACAATTTATTGTTTATGAATAAATGACTAATGTATATCTATACTACAAATAATATTATAAAGCAGAAGAGTTTGTTTGTTTGGTTGAACGCGCTAATCTCAGGAACTACCGGCTCGAATTGAAAAATTCTTTTTGTGTTGAATAGTCCATTTATCGAGGAAGGCTTTAGGCTATATAACATCATGCTACGACCATTAGGAGCGGAGCAGGAATGAAAAATGTTGCAAAAACGGGGATTTTTTTTCCTTTCGTTTTTCTCTCTTATGTGATGCAGACGAAGTTGCGTGGGTCAGCTAGTATTTCTATAACTCAATAGTATGTTGTATTATCAATAACTCGATAACTGCACTATCTAATACCGATATCGATACACGCGTCTGTTAATCAATAGTTCCGTACTTTTAGTAGCAAATGTTATAATTGTTCCGATCCGAGGTTCCGATTTTAAAACTTACATTGATCTGTCAAATGATTTCTTTACTCCTAAAATATTATATCAATTTTGAATACCAGAAAAACAGGTATAACACCTGTTTTTTTAAATAAGCATCGAAATATGTATCGAAAAGATTATTCGTAGTTTCACGTTCAGTTCCAGCGAAGAAGTGTCCATCTCAAAGCCAAAAGGCATTCACAAAGTAAATATTCCTTTTAAAAAAGCTAATTGTCATACGTACCGACACCAATTGATGTTTTTTTAAAGATTATCCAAAAGTTTGTATTTTATTCCAACTAAGTTTCAAAGGTGTTTTATTTCTCACACATGTTCAATGTTCATTGATTTTTTTATAACTGCTTGCTTGCTTTAAAATATCAAAAAATATTTTAACTAAAGTCCAGTGATAAGTACTTTTTATGAAAGAAATATGATTAGAATAAATTTTAATCAGCCGCGAATTTTAAATTTTAATAAAAGTTATAATTTATTTTTATTAAAGTTAGCATAATTTATTATTCCAATTATGTAAATTTCATTTTATTATGTTAATTATTGTGATATATTGCACCGGTGGGCAATCTCGAGCGCGATCTAGGCGGTTACGCCGGGCGGCGGGCGGGCGTCTACGGCACCGGTGTCGTAGCGACTGCTACGGTCTACGCGGCTACGCGGCTACGCGGCTACGAGCAAGCATTATCGATATTATTACCTAGCGCGATTTATTGCCCTCTATGCTCGTGACCACGCCATTATCAATGATAAGTAGACTTATCAAGATTTGAGATTAGTATACGTTTTGTTTAAAACTTTTAGATTTTCTACCATTTGATTTTTATGTACCGAGCACGCGGAGTGAGACTTTTACGTAAAGTTCTTCAGTTTTGCTCCTAACGTTAATTTTAATTTCCGTGTAAATAATAAAACGCCCAATTAAACTAATTCCATCAGATAAGAAAGTTTGATACATTTGGTAATGACTGTGGAATTAAAATGTAATTTAATGTAATTGCGTATAGGCTTTGTATGAACGGTTAATGACATTTTCATATACCTTTACGTGACGTAGGCATAAAAAAAGCTGGTGTAATAAAATACAGCAGCAACGTGAAGTTTAGCATAAAATGCGTTGTTCGTATCGTACGTCGGATACGGCGGGGATCGAGGGTGGCTGGCGAGGACGCGTCCGCCCGGGTGCGGGGTGAGGGCGGGGGCGGGGGGCGGGGGCAGGAGGCTGGCGCTGTGCCAGGCGACAAGGTGAAGTGGCGGCGCCAGTGAAAGTCTTCGCCCTCAGTTACAACCATCTCAAACCCTCCCGACATCTCGCCAACCGTACTCCTATAAGTAGTAACTACGACCTGCAGAAGAGGGCTCCACTTTGCGCAAAGATATATAACGAGGAATTCCCTAGAGATATAGTTGAGATGAAAGGAAATTGCTTTCTGCCTTGACCCTTCGGGGATACAGGCGTGAAAATTAACACAAAAGCGTAGCTTCTGAGGTAGAATGAGATGAACAGATTCAATCTGGGAAAGGAACTAAGAACTAAAGCGACGGATTCTTTGTCTCCGTGAATGAATCTTATATATGAGAAGAAACGCACAGCGCGAGCAATATAACATAATGGGGATGCAATCGCTCGCGCTGCTCAAAATAACACAACAATATGTAAAAAGACAACGTAGAAAACTGATCTTCAGTGGCATCTGGATTTACTGGAACTCGAACCTCCCAGAAATATCCTAAACCAACGATGAAAATCTAAAATGGTGCAGAAAAATCCATCAAAGCATGTATTAGAAACGTGTGATTATCTCAGAAGTCGCCCCTCCCGTGCAGATTCATCTCCAGCCTCCCGTATGGACACACGTCACCGACGATTCGACCTAGATATATTGCCGAGAAATCTCAGATGTGAAGAAAAACTATCTTAATACAACATTTATGGATACGACATCAAATTCTGAATTTTAATTACTTATCAAAATGGCATGGGATACAATATTTTAAAATGATATGGATCAATTAAATAAGGATGAATATTATTTAAAAATGAAGCATCGTTAATGATTTAATTAAAATTCAGATAAACGTTGAACATTTAAAGCAGACATTCTGCAAGACATGCGACACAGGAAGCAAAGTGACGGTGAGTTTAAATCGCGGCCACGGGTGTAGATTTGAACTATCTTCAGAATTCCCGATGATGATGTAATTAACCGAAGTGAAATAATATTTTGCCAATCGAAAAAAATAAATAATTTTGATTAATTTTTCACTGGAAACAGTAGCCGTTGAACGTAGTTTAATTTAAATTTTACTCTTATCAATGAAAACACGCCGGCAGTTTTTCACTTTTAATTTATTCGCGTCACGGAAACTAAGTGTCGGAGAAAGTTAACAGAGGCACATTTAATTGAAAGAAACGCGTAAATTCGTGTGTAGGCACAGGCTTGAATGCGTGGCGGTGCTTCATGCGACCTACCTTGTGTTGAGGCGGCAGCGGCACGGCACGGCAGCGGCTCGGGAGCGACGCGGCAGCGGCACGGTTCACTCACTGCACGACTGACACTCGCGGAGCGCGCGCGATAGGTACGTTACGTGCAAACACCAAAAGCAAAATGGACATACCTGAGGGTGGCGGCTGGCACGGGGCGCGCTCGCTACTTGAATGAGCTCCCGGGCAGAGCGGCGCGCGCAGGGGGCGCGGCCAGCCCGCGTGGCTCCGGCCTGCCCCCCCGCGCGCCCCCGGCGCCCGCCGCCCGCGCCTGCACCGCTCAGCTGAGCCCTGATTAGCCCCCGGCCGGGCTATTCAATTAAGGGTTGTTCGGTGCATCGCCGATGTGGCCCGGCCGGCCGGGCTCACGACCGACCGATGCCGCCTTTGAGTGCTCTTCATTACGGCCTCTCTATCACCATTATTCTTATTGGGCCCCGGGCACAGCTACTCTCCTGCCGAACAAATATAGCTCAAAATTTGAATTTTCCCAACAAAGAACTAGGGATGCGCTTTTAGTTCGTGGAAATAGGGCGTATGCAAATTACTTACATATACTGAAACTCAATTTTCACGTTGGAAAGAAAAGCGCTGAAGACATTTATCTAAAAAATATTGGGAGCGATAGTACTTTGCGACTGTAGTACTCGTTACGTTCTTTGTTCTTACATAACCGCTACACAATCAGACAGTTCCAAGTGGAATTGAGAATGAAGCAACAATGTGTGCCAAGCAGCGCCGAGGGGCGCCGGCAACTCGTTACAAGCTCCTCCGAGACTTGCCAACGACCATACTATCGTTTAATTACATATACACGACAATTGAATAGAGTTGGGAAGCCCCGTCGGAATACCTCGGACATCGAATACAATCGAAATGGATGGAAATTGCTTTTGTAGACAATCATATTGAGAAAGAGATGAAAATATAATAATTTGCAGAAAATGTTAGCAAATTATATCTTTTACGCGACAAGTTAGAGTTTATTTGTGGGGACAAAGGTGTTTCAATAAATATGGTGGATGTAAGATAGATGGAGTAAGAACACGTGTCTTAGCCGATGTGGTCATAGGGAAACGTTCTTAAGAGTCTGCCCTTGACATTATGGAGTAATTGCCTTCACAGGTTTTGGAACAGTCATCAAGAAAAACGACGACTCTAAAATGTTCTGTTTTTAATGCTTTGTGGACCAATTGAGATTATAGTATTAGTACTAAAGATTTATAAGTCGACGGATAAACAGATACGTGCTGTATTGCTCGTTTAAACGACCATATCATTTAGGTTCGATTACTTAAAGCTACAAACACCAATCAAGTTTTACACAATTGAGAAAAACTAGTATTTTCACTAAGTATTTTAAAGGAACCCAGTTTATAGATGTGGCACAATCCAATACCAGTTATGATATATGTCCGCTTCTGCAACACATCGCATATTTATCTAACCACCCCTCGACCAAAGAGCTCCGTAGAAAACATTTCCGGGCCATAAACTTAGGAATCAATCATAACTTGCAGTGGCGTGAAAACGCTCGTACACAATAGAAAGATGATGACTCAGCGGAAATTGTAGATTTTATGTCTCAAAGTCAAGAGAATAATGACTGGGCGAATATTCTAATATGAGTGGACAAATCGGTTGTTAGAAACGCGCGCGGTGGCGCTTGTAACAGTGCCGAAATATCGGAAACTCAAAACAAACAATAAACATGGTAAATATCCCGTTCTTAATTCTAATGTTTGTGTTAGAATCTAGTTTTGTACATAGCATCCTGCCTGTTGGTCTAGTGGTTAGTGACCCTGACTGCTATGCCGGAGGTCGTGGGTTCGATTCCCACCCAGGACAAATGTTTGTGTGATGAGCACGATCATTTGTTCTGTGTCTGGGTGTAATTTATCTATTATATGTATGTATTTAGAAATATATAAGTATGTTTATCAGTTGTCTAGTACCCATAACACAAGCTCTGCTTAGCTTGGGACTAGATGGCGTTGTGTGATAGTTGTGGAATATTATTATTATTATTATTATTATTATCTATGAATGAATTTTGTTTTTTTTTGTTTTGATAAACAAATATCGCTGGACATTACACACAGCACCATCTAGTGCCACACTAAGCAAAGCTTGTGTCGTGGTCACCAGACAGTTGACTACATATATACTTTGACTGTAAATACATACTTATTATACAAATAAACATCCACCATGATTCGGAAACAAATGTAAATGCTCATCACACAAACATTTGCTTCTACCGGGATTCGAATCCGGGACCCCAAGAACGTAAGGCAGCCTCACTACCGCTGCGCCATTTGGCCATTGACTGAACGAAAATCGGATTGGTCTAGTAGATCTGCATTACATACTCGTATCACAAGATGATATTATGTAGGTTTCAACTTGTTTCAATATTTTTGACACGGAACATTTTGATGTTTTCCAATACGAAAACATTGAGAAAATCCATTGAATATCAACCCAAAATCCACGCGATAAAAGTTGCGGTCAAATATGAGTTTTATTTTTAAAATACAACATAGACAAAATTAACTCAGTAAACCTGAATATTTAATACAAACAGCTGTCAACAGTTTAATGGTTATTTTTTACAAACAAGGACAATTTTATTACGGTTCTTAAAAACCTTTTTATTTCATCTCCTGTCTGCGCGATTAATTCCGGCTGCTGCCAGGGTTTACCCATTAAACGTTAGGGTACATGTCGTTAAATTAATTTTCTTTATAAAAATGCTTTAGCAGAAGCCACATTATACCTATAGAAAATATCTTTGAGTATATATGTCACCGTAAAATTGTCAAACACGTTATATTGTAATCTCTCTAAGCGAGATTGTAAACTCTCGAAATATTGTCAAAAAGTTGTAACTTTGACCCCCCATATCTCCGTAACTAGAAGGTTCCCAGGTATGGTGTAGAACAAAAAAATGATCGCAATGATGGGGAGAACAAGTGCCTTTCGGCTTCGTGAAGAGGTGTTTTACACCCTTTATACACCAAGGCGTGACTTTGTGTATCTCACTTTACTGCCTTACGAATGTTTTGTAAGATTAAATATATGATCATCTATGTAGGAAAATCTTTGTCCTTAAAAAATATTGAAGCCGCAAGCAATACGAGTATAAAGTCGGTCAAGAGTGAGGGTGCTACGTGCAAAGATTTTATAAACTTTGTGAGTGTGCAGACTTCTACATTAATGAATAATTTGAAAGGAGGCTTTAGTACGGCTCTTGAAACCTCCCGGCAGTTTAGCTGTTCCATAAGGCATTAGGTACCTACTCTTATTTAATATTTATTTAAAACAGTTTTAAACAGATTAAGTGTTTTTCTACGCAAGTATGTAACCCAAAAACTTACGAAAAACGTTAGAACTTTTTGAGAGTGACATAGTCTACGCTTTTGATAAATTCAGACCGAATTCAATAAACTTTTTTTGTGTTGCATTCCTTTTACTGATCTCAAGTCAATAAAATATTACTTTAATATTTAAATTATTCTCTAAAATTACATCTATACAATCAATCCATCAAGTCAATCGTCGAATCCGACTCGGCTGGGCAGCGTTCGGGAAGCTGCGCGGTATCTTCTCGTCCAACTTACCGCAGTGTCTCAAGACGAAATTGTCTATGACCAGTGTGTGTTACCAGTGATTACATACGGGACCGAGACGTGGTCGCTCACAATGGGCCTTATCAAAAGTCTTAAAGTCATCCAAAAGGCAATGGAGAGGGCTATGCTCGGAGTTTCCTTGCGTGATCGAATCAGAAATGAAGACATCCGCAAGAGAACCAAGGTCACCGACGTAGCCCGAAGAATTGCCGGACTTAAGTGGCAGTGGGCAGGGCACATTGCTCGCAGAACGGATGGCCGATGGGGCCGAAAAGTTCTGGAGTGGCGAACGCAAACCGGAAGACGATGCGTTGTAATACCTCCCACTAGGTGGACCGATGACCTGGTGAAGGTTGCGGGAATCCGTTGGATGCGAGTCGCAAGGGACCGGTCAATGTGGCGACACTTGGGGGAGGCCTATGTACAGGAGTGGACGTCTTTCGGCTGAAATGATGATGATGATGATGATGATGATACTTGGCTCCAAAATGGCCCTTTAATGTGTCTCACCGTAAACCATCTTGATATTTTTACTGTACTTTTTAAAACTTAGATATTTTCAAACTAGGTACTTTGTACACTTAAAAGATGTTGGGCGCTGCCTTAAAAACTCATTGTAAAAAGTTAACTTGTGAAGATGGCAAACGAGAGTACTAAAGTCATCTTAGAATAGCTCCACGTTATTTTGAAGTAACTGTGTGGACACTCTAAAAGATGTCATGTCAAGTTATGTAAGTTATATATTGTCAATAGTACATAGACTCTACTACCTTATTCTTACATCCTGGTGTCAAAGAGAGTTTATTTTGCAATAATTTATCGAGGTCGATAAACATATTATGTCAAATGCATTCGCAAAAACAAGTGTCTCTCTCTCATACATTGTTTAATTCTGTGTATCATAAAACTACACTTAGTGTATGAGTATCCAAAGAGCAATCAAGAGGCTAGAATATACAGGGTGTAAACACTCATCACGAAGACGTCCACCAAGCATTCTGTACATAAAATTGAATAACATTAAGTACGAAAAAAATATTGCTAGGAAACAACATTTTTGGGTGCGAAAATCACGTTTTGCGGTCGAACTCAATGTAACGCACTCAAAACACTGTGCTAATGGACGGATTCAAAGTAAAAATGTTACATTGAAAAACTTGTATTTTAAAAAAACCCCAATATCTCCGTAACTAGAAGGCAAGTTATGGTGTAGGACAGAAAAATGATCGTAATGATGGAGAGAACAAGTGCCTTTCGGCTTCGTTAAGAGGTTTTTCATACCTTTTATGAATTCCAGGCGATTCGTAAAACCAACAACCAGAGGGGCACAGTGCAAGCAGCAGAGCACAGCAATGACCCACAGAAGGCAGTAAACGGACCGTTAAGGGGATACCGCTGCTCTTAATGGTCACTGTTCTCTGTTCAGGCTGCGGAGAACAATGTCGTTAGCGCTTATGTACTGCGGCCTTATTTTGTTTTTAATTTAAACAAGTGGTCTCTGTTCATTGAAATAATATGTAACTACTTCGAATCGGCCACCAAAAGACTTAGTAAAGTAGACCCGAGTCTAACAGGTTTTACGACTGATTTAATGCGATTTATGACCAATTTTAGTATTTAATAGGTTTTACGACTGGTTTAATGCGATTTATGACCAATTTTAGTATTAGCAAAAAACTTACAGTTTTTCAGACGTGTAATCTTGTAAAGTAAAATAAAAGTATGTGCTCATTAACAAGAGGTCATAATAATGACGTAAACTTTCTTTTGGGTAGGATATTTGCTTGCAACAAGGTTTGGACTTTGCATGTACATCACCGAACACCGATGTGTAACTTATGATGATAGGCAATAAAAAGTTAAGGGTAAAACGTGATGCAAAAGACGTAAGTACGTAGCAGTGACATCTTATTTAAAAAAAGTTGGATGTCAGCTACCCACATCTAATTTGTTTTACTGTTTTTAATACTAGGCACTCGTACATGGGCGTGGCAAGGGATGTATTTAAACCTAACCGAATCAAGTGAATTACTGTATTTTATTTTATGCCATCAGAGTTTAATGTGTGTCCCCAGGAGAGTGGCACATCACGTGCATGAATTATTTACATGGCACGAGATGTACGTGATCTCATTAGTCTGTGGGTCTCGGAAGAGGATACTGTGTTCTTGTTTCGATTATAAGGAGTTAGGAATGCTACGCACATGTCGGGAAGATTCGGCAAATATCAGATTAGAAAATGAAAGGAGATTTTTTTTTTGTTCGGAGATTAGGCCACCCACATAAATTGTACTCGTATCATTTAATAATGAAACGTACATTGATTTCTTCCTTATAATCTCTAGATTACAGTGGTTAAATTAGCTTAGCCTTGTCTAACCGGAATAAATGCGAAAAATCTGATAAAACACTAACGAAAACCAAAATAAACAGAAAAAGTAAATGTCAAAATAATGAAGTTAACTGTCAACCACTTAGAGTGGATTTATAACGTTCCGTGCCACGTTGATAGAATAAACCATCTATGCGATTTTACTGTTACCCTTTAAAAATAGCATTGAAAATGCTCACAGTTTTATAATATTTATTAATATATTCCATTAGGATTCAATTATAATTAAAGCAGATATACTTGATTACAAATGGGTAGGTACCGTACTTTTTTAGTAAACGGAAAAAAGGCCCCTATTTACGTAAGTATTTTCTATCAAATTGCATTGACCACAACAGGAATGATTTGACTTGCAAAAAAATATCATAACATAGCCTATTTATTATGATTTTAAGATTCCGGTTTCATTTCTATGTGATATTTCGTTTAATACTATACTAAAATGGTTGCTTCTTTTGTACAATATGAATAACAAATGCAACGACCAGGTGGGCCCAAAAGAAATTGTCTCCTTTACTACACGTTTGGGAAAAGCCGTCTCGTACACGAATCAGCGATGCTAAATGCTGATCAGGTGTTCCCGATCGGCACGAGACGAATAATGTATAGTAATGCTACATTTAGTTTTTTTTTGCCGTGATTCCCAAAGTCGTCCGCGAGAGATCCGTCGGGGGTCTAAGTTGGCGTGAAATATTGAAATGAAATAAAAATGTGGGTTCACAAGTTGTAAGTGGGGTCCACAAAAATTTGTCTGGTTTTGATTAGTAAGCCAACATGTAGGCGGATAATAAGCTACTCGAAAAAATAAAAATAAAACAATGATTCGGTGATGACAGGTTGTATTTCGGTGAAAATGGTCATATTGAGACTTTAAAAAAAGCATTTCGAAGCTAATACGATTCTAATTTTCAGTTATTTTTCTCAGAAAAATATTAGGAGCTACGGTCCTCATGCAATGCTAACACCACTATCAAAATTTTGAAAGTGATCAACCAGATAACGTTTAGGAACCTCTGCTTTAGGTTATAAGACACACAGGGTGTAAAGTTCCTCATACTCTGTTGTAAAGGGAGGTTCCTCCGAGAAGTAGAGTGTTGTGTCTGGTGTGCTACTTGACGACAGATGTTCTTGATGTCCTTAACTCGCAGATAAGTGATAGCGCGATGCAGTTCTTAATTTGCATCATAAATGTCGCTAGCGTTCTTCTGTTGAACTTGATTATGTTCGCTACATATCGACCCGAACAAGTGTGTACTACCCTTAAGGAGTCTTTTGTTTTTGTTTCTGTAGATTTTAGCGCGCCGCTCGTCTGGTGAGGATCTTTTTAAAGATGTGCGCGCATTTGCTTTTGTAATACTAACCGCACAGCATTAAATCTTAGACTTCGACCACGTGCTGTTCGAACTTTCTAAGTTGTTTACGCAATGTTACCCCCATAGTAGAATTTCCAAAATTCGTTTCGTTTCTCAAAGCACAAAATAAATCTATAATCTATATAGCTTCAGAGGTTTAGGGGTTGCGTTGATTAAACAGTCAATGTCTCTTTGGTCTAGAGGTACTCTGCTAAACGACGGTTCGATTTCCAGGTCTTACAAATCGACTCGAATCGATCGAATCTTACGTGATAACATCTTATAAAGCGATGAACACACGAAAAACTGTCACACCATTCCGAACGCTTAGCCAAAACCCTCGGACCTAGAAAACTAATTTTTTGCACAGTGGTTCCTTTTATAATGTAGACAAAGAATAAGGAAGAATTTATTGAACTGAATATTCGAAATTAATTAAATTCGAAAAAAAATTCGAAATTAAGGGAGCTAAATAGGGGATGAGAATTTGTTTGAAAATCCGTCAGTTTATAAAGTTAGGAACGTAAATTTTGCATTAGGCTGAAAATTTAAAACTTATTTATACGTGTCTCGACGTTTTTGATAATTCCACCCCCAAAGGGTTAAAAGAGGGGATGATGTTGTGTATGGAAAGTCCTTAATTTTCGAAGTATAATCACAAAATATATTATCTAGGTGTATGGTCGGAAGTTAACGAAATGGTGTTGTTATAATTTCAATCCTTAAGGGAGATGAATATTGTTTTTCAGTTAAAATCAATAATATCATGAAAAATTACGTTATCACGTAAAATTATCGTCCGTAAACCATTTTTTAACGTATTTTTCAGTAGCAGTTCTGAGTCTATGATTGAGCCCGGTTGGTGCTAGTAGGCTCGTTCCCTATTGCATAGGGACTTGATCAAAGTTTTGAATCATCAGAACCGCATCAAAAGATGATCATGTTTCTGTTTCATCCTATCAATGACAAATACTTTCGTTACATGTGAATACTTTTTTGTGCGACCTTTTAGTACTGCGAGGCGATGTCACGCCTATAATACCTGTAGGCTGTCTACAGAATACATATGAATACGTTCATATATGAATTAGTTAGTCAGTCAGAACTATTTACTACATAGACTTCAAGACTACCAATGTGAAATAAAATATTATTCTTACGCTATCTGCGTCGTGTATATGTCACCGTCGTATTGTAAAAACCGTTAGATTGTAATATAACTAGAGAGATTGTAAACTCTCGAAAGATTGTCAAACGAACGTACTGCTTACAATATAATGCATTATTTTTCGGTAGATTCGATAATATTGTGAAATGTATGCGATGGGTGTCAACTCGCGCGGTGTGGAGGAGGGAGAGGGAAGGAGGGGTCCCCCTTACCCCACGGTACCACTCTCATGAAAAGATAATGTACCATTCCTGAGAAGTACTGATTCACATAACCTAACCTCAAGACACTTTACATTCCCCTCAAAATCGTAGTCAACAGAGCCCCGCTACGCCCCTGGTTCTGTCTGCAGGGTTTAAAGGAACCTAACTAACCTAACGTGGGGGTGCCCCAAGTCCCGATTATGGGGGCAGAGATACTTCCGTCGCATGCATTTCACAATATTACGGTTTCAATTCGATAGATTACAATCTACCGAAAAATAATGCGTTAAATTGTAAGCAGTATATTCAGATGACAATATTTCGAGAGTTTACAATCTCGCTAGAAAGATTACAATCTAACGTATTTGAAAATTTTACGGTGACATATACAACGTGTAACGTTAAATACGCAAAACCTCAGACACCCTAAATGGTTTTTTATTCAATTAACATAATTCTGAGAGACAAAAAAAATTAAACGTTTTATGTGCTGTTTTAGTTTTACTGGCAATTAGATTTTCTGGCAAGAACTATTATTATCCCGCGTATGAGAAAATTTAAATTGGACGACAACCATTGGTGCTTGTTTGGTTACCTATTTTGGCGGGTTTGCGCACGTGATGGCTTAACCTGTTAATAAATAAACAGGGCATTATTTTTAATGATGAAGATTTTTTGAAAATGTTACCTATATTAAAATGTGGTTCAATTGATTCTGCTCGTGATTCTGATCAAACTATTTTCAGGTTTTGCGCATTTAACGTTACACGCTGTATAAACGTGCTTGCGATTATTCTTGTCTATAAATATGAATTTGAATTGTTGCCAAGTGAAGTCGGCATCCCACGATTAAGGATTGCAAGCTTATTTGGGTGTCAACGTAATCTTTTAGGTAGATTTCCTTTATTTGAAAAAAAAAAAATCTACCTATTGGTCTCTCACCTACGGGGATATATATGTTTACGTATGTATGTGGGTGACAAGCAAAATTTAGCCACACTCTACGGGTCGCAATTATGGACCGATTGCTTTCAAACTTGGCCAAAAAATCGAAACGGTCAAAACTTAGGCTAAGTTCGTGAATGGGCGGAATTCGTCCATGGGGGGCGGCGGGGGGGCGGCGGGGGGGCGGTTTTTCTAAAATCAGTTTATTGGCCATAACTTTTTTCCTATGGAAAATTTTTGAACCGTTTCTCATTTTTATCATTCTGAGTACGAATACGGACATCTTTAAATGAAAACTTTTTTGATGCAACCCATAAATTGGGGAGGGGGTTGAAAATCCCAATTTTTTTGCGAAAAAAAATCATATCTCCGAAACAGTAAACATTTTGAACGTCGCAAATATTTTTTTTTGAAAGCAAATTGTTTACTTTACAATTGTTACCTTCAAAGTTTAGCGATAAAACTTATAGTTTTCGAAATAAAAAATTATAACTAAACATTTGAGGGCGTTTCCATGCTAAACCCTTATGAGAGAATTTAAAAAGGGTAAACTTTCCATTACAGGACAACGATTTTGAAATCATATTTTTTTTTGTAGATTGTACACATAAGTACAACTCTTTATACAAATTTTCAATAGTCGGACGCTCCAGCACCTTCTTCGAAATCTACCTCCTCCTGCGGCTTGCCGGAGGGATTTTTTTCATTTCAAAAGTTTATCTAGCG
Source organism: Xestia ashworthii (assembly GCA_950022955.1). Lineage (NCBI taxonomy): Eukaryota > Metazoa > Arthropoda > Insecta > Lepidoptera > Noctuidae > Xestia > Xestia ashworthii. The sequence continues at coordinate 6,874,776 of OX465552.1, forward strand.
AGTACTACAGGGCTTATAGCTAGTTTTGTTAAGTGATATCTACAAAGGAATAAAACAACAATTCGGAAAAAAATATATTTTATTTTCATTAACCTTTATCAAAATACATTATAATATATTAATTTAATAAGGTATGGAAATTGTAAGTTCATCTTGCAGGTACTTTCTTGACTAAAGAATATTCTTCCAACTCGTTTGAAGGATGTTATGGCATGGCTTCATCAACCTCGTTGATGAAGCCTTGCCATGAGAGGCTTCAGAGAGGTGCTGGAATATCGCTCGATTAGGTGGACCATCGGCTAAATGTCAATAATATATAAACATAGAAAAAATATATATATATCTCCCATAACTTCAGCGTTGTAATAAATTTCTTCCATTTTGTTTCCAGTCTTCTCTAATAAGAAGAATTAGTGAGTACTTGTATAATTATGTGCGAACAGGATCCCGGCGGCCGCTGGTACCGCCCGGCCGGCACTAAAACGACCATTATGACCAACTTGTTCTGTTAATGACTCTACTACTTACTCTCTACGTCGTTATTATGCGCTCTGTACAGACAAAGGCTGCCCATGTGTAACAATTAGCACCGCGTCGATTTAATTATTTGGACTTACTATTAAGGTATAATTAGAAATTACCTAAGTTATCATTTAATAGAATACTAAACTATTGCATTGCCTAATTATAGTCTTAAAAAAAAACTATTTGTATTATGCTAAACTATATCTAAACTGACATAAAAATATCACTCAAAACTAGTTAACTAAAACTGGTTTTTCACCAAAATGCGTACGACGTTATATTACTAGAAACAAGACTGCGAAGCTTATTTAAACTTCCTGCGTTCAATCAACAATATCATATTATTAAATACTAAGCTGAGTTTTAAATCGTATTTCCTGAGCCACTGGGTCCAAGCGATCACTGCACAAATACTTCGCCGATGTATTCTTAGGTAACAGCGGCTTGGAACAGTGCCAATGTTTGCCAACAACCGTCTTAACATTTCCCGATAACTACATTCATAGCAAGTCGAGCGTATAAAGGAAGTTTCCACCAACCTGCACAAGAAATTTCAGCTGCTGCTCACAACGGCAAGCGCGACGACTCGTAAACTCATTCGAATCGAATTTCCACATTCGAAAGCTTCTACTGAGGCCGGAAACTAGCGGCAAACGAAATGCCTAAAAGCGGCAGAATTCGCGAGCACCGGTCGCCGATGCAATCCCTGAGGTGACTGCTCCGCTTCCGATGCAGTTACAGTTGGCTGCCGACGGGTTTAACGAGTGTTTCCCGGCGCGATGCCCGGGCCACCGCACCTCACATCCTCGCTGTCACTCTACTACGAGTATATGCTGAAATGAAAAGCTACGCCACTGACGTTGTGGCGGCGCCGCACATTCGACTTTCCGCCTGTCAGAATAAGGTCGGTTATGAGCGACGGTACGCAGTTGCAAGGTTGTGCCGTGTGCATACAAGCGTGTAATGTTGTCGGTGTACTCGCTCCAGCCAGGTGAGGCGGCGGCGGCGGCGCAGTGTGCGTGCGCGCGCCTGTGTGCGTGAGACAGGTGAATTAGTGGCACGTCCTGGCTTCCCAGGGCGGCGGGTCCCGGGCGAGCTGCGTCGCCATAGCGACAGCCGGAATCTAATATACAGATAGATGTGAGCAAATAAAAGCAAAATATAGGATGTTCGCTACCGACAACATAGACAACTTTTAATTATAATGTTCTACGGACTTCTGTGGGCGGGGTTTACTATCATCTCGAATAAAACAACTTTGTCTGTGTACTTGTATACGGAGTGAGAGGAAAACTTTTACGTGATTTGTCTCATATTTATATACTTAATGTAGGTTAGGTCTCCGGCACACAAAGTCTAGATCTCCACTGAAAAGTTAACACTTTTGACGGGAGTTTTAGTTATGAATAATGAGGAAGAACAAAGATATGACTGATAACTACTACAACAGTCTTACAACGTCTGTTGTTAGGACTTGTTTGTTTTGTTAAGCCTTCGACTCGTCTTCTCCTCTAGGTAGGTAGTTTTCCATTATTCATTTCTTGTTTAGGATATTTGTCGGTGTTCAATCTAAATGTCTATATACTGGAAAACGTACAATAATTTGAGATAAGGGCTCAAGTTCATGAATTGTCAATTTTAGGTGGGACTCTGAGATACGACGGCATTCGTGATAACACCGTCCGTACGGACACCGTTCTTTGGTACAACAGAATTTCTTTTCCGAATCGATGATCATTGGGATTCTTAATTCTATCTAGACTTTGTTGTGCCATGAAATTTGACTTACCCCAAACAAATTGTTATCGTTCAGATTAATCAAAAATATAACGTGCAGAAAATATCAGCCGCCAGATTTATCCCGTAGAATACCAGCACAGAAATCTGCAGCTAAACTAAATCATGAACTATGCGAGCAGCTAAAGCAATAAATTAAGCATAATAAGCAACGTGCTGTATCTCTGGAGTCGGACGCGTCACCCGTCGCGCGCCCCGCTCATACCTACCTACTACATAGCAAACTGAGGCTGTATACCAACTGTAATTACATTTTATTTACACAACTACATTAAAAATGCTCTTTGAGAGGATTCTCATAAAGTGTGTTAGAAACTGAGGTTGATTTTATAAGGTTTTTAATAAGGCTACGAACTCGTAGCACTTCGTAGCACTTCTCGTAGGGGGTCTACGAAAATTTGACAACGACGGACGTTTGTTTGTGAAAAAATCTATTTCAAGTACAAAATACTAATGTTAGAAGAGAATATTAGTCTAAACAAAGAAAGTAGCAACCATTCAATACACTTGAGATAACAATCACTCAGGAAAGTTACTTGAAACTTTCCTGAGTGAGTGTGAAGCCTTCCAAAATCACATACAAGCACAAACATTGTGTTTCAAAGCATCGCAGACAGTCTAGTGTCAGATTATCTTCACTCGAGGCTCTCAAGTGTTGTGTGAAGTATGCTTAATGTTCGGGGGTAGGTCCCCATAGCCCCCCAGCCCTCCATTGCATCCGCCCACGGGGGAAGGATATAAGCCGATTATTAACAGACGGCGGTCGTGTCCTTAATAAAGAGATGAGATTTTGTAAATGAAGAGCACCATTTCAATAGCGGATCGTAATTCCATTTATATTTCAGTTATTTATTCATTGTAAGTACCCGGAAGAAAGTGAAGAGCCTCCTTCCATTTGTGTTCATACTAAACTTAATGGTTAGAGGGAAATGGAAATTATGCTGGAGTTTTATTGCGAAGTCGTTATGGAGGCAAAGTAAATATAAAAGTTTTTGCATTGGAACGAGGTATCGAGTGGCTCCGTATAAAAAAAATACTTTTCAATATTTATCCCGTGTTTGGGAAAACGTGTAGGTTTCATTTTCTTTCTAAAAATTCAAATTCACATTCCTGCTGTGGGACTCTGTAAGACCTCATTCTAAACTTTGAATATGAATCCACTGACAGTTTCTTGACTGGCATTTTAAAAGCTCGGTTGATCGAATTTACACTAGCGCCATCCTTGCGAGCGTGTCAGCGAGTTGAACTAAAATTGACAGGGAGATTTTGACAGATAAAGTATGAGATGACGTAAGAAGTGGCATTCTAAATTTTTCTTTGTCAATTTTTTCAACTTTTATTATGGATTACAAATTGATTTGCTTTTTTCTCTAAAACAATACATAACAATGTACTCTTTAAAATAATATCAGCTTACCAGCTCTCAATTTCCATAAGGTACATAGTGTCCAAGTAGCAGTAGAACACTGACTCCTAAGTCACAGGTTTTCCTAGTTTATTTAGGAGTCAGGGTTTCATCTTTTGTACGCCTTTACTATTTGTAAACTTTGCTAGATATTAAGCATTTGTGTGTAAGGATTTGTATCAATAAAGTATTATAACTATTATATTATTATTATTCTGTAAGAAAAATCCTGACTAGACTAGGTGATGCTTACAGAATGCAAAATCAGGGTCATATTGAACCATATGCGTAGTGAGAGTGACTAGCGATGTGAGATGCGAGTTGTTGTTTGAATTTTACAGAATCGAACGGCTGTGCGAGTACGCTGTGTACTCTAATTAACTCCGAAAACAGGAACATCGAATTATTTAGTTATACCTTTTCCTTAGCGATCTTAAAGCTTATGATGTCGTACCTATTTAAATAAATTCTCAGGAACATGACAGGACCTCCATCATGGTCCTCGTACATAATGCTATTTATCTTATGATACATCCATGTCTGCTCCTCAACAGTAATCTTATCAGGCGCGGATGGCTAAGGGTTCGTTCACAATGCTGTATTGATGAAGCTACGCGCCCGTTCATGCCCGATAAATTAGTTTCTAGGAACAGAGAGCTTACAATAAGTAGCTTATATTAGCATTATTTCCTTTAATAGAAAATTGTATAACAAGGTCTTGGAAATTTTCTATAACAATCTTAGTAGCTTGTTATAGAAAATTTCAAAGACTTCGACGAATCATGAGGCAGTGCCTATTTTCATCTTGAAATTCGATGAAAATTCAAGATACTCGTAGAAAAGTCGTAAAAATGAGCTGAAAAGTGAATTAAATTGCCGCGTCATAATATATGTCGTGTAATAAATCCATACGTTGTCACAAAATCGTCTGCGTTTCAAACTGCGACGCATTTATGATCATGTTGATAGAATCTTATAGGTAATAAATTATTTCATTACATTTTGTTGTTGCGCTTACTATTATTTTTTCAATGTACTTGTAGAAAAGCTTCACGAATGCAATAGGGATGTAGGTATAGATCGTCTGATTAATAACTGTGCTCCTTTAATGTATCAGCACTATATAATGCTATGGTTTTTCTGTTGTAGACAATGTTTGAAAAACAAACGAGCGTAGTGCGGACAGACATACAATTTTTCATTCATCCAATCTTATACTGATCAGAACACATTATAAAACATATGAAAACGGGTATTATATATTGTATATTTCCGGTCGAAACTTCGGGCTTAAATTAAAGGCAAATTCGCGAAAAATACCCGTTTTCATATGTTTTATAATCTTATACTGTTTTATCTCAAACATCTTAACATAAAACCTGAAGTTTACAAAGCTTCTATAAATAAAATGCTACAATGTTGGTTGCACATAAAGACCAGAATACGTAAGGGAGGCCGGGGCTTCAATTAACAGAGGTAAGTATTAACAAGCGAATTTCTAATAAACTATAAACAGCACGTCACTAGTGATTCCTAATTATTTAATAAATTTAGTTTTTATTTAGGTTTTTTTTTCAGTAGTTTATTAGAAATTCGCTTGTTAATACTTACCTCTGTTAATTGAAGCCCCGGCCTCCCGTACTAGCATTTCTATGAGCCTATTGAAATAAGGCCAAGTATGGTAGGTGTATGATTGGGTTCACCACCCACCCTCTTTAGTTGATAGAAACCTTTGAATATGCACTGTAGTGGTTACAAATAAAAACGTAGAAAATTAAAATGCACCGTAGCAACTGGACAGATTCCCAACTGAACAGTACCTGCAGGTTCAAAACCTAATGTTATACCTAAGCTTAAAATGTCTAAGATTGATTTTATTGAGGGTATTGTATTGTACAACGGGCTGGTGTCCGTAACTCCAAGTCAAAGCGCGTATTTTGCGTATGGGCTATAATCCACCACGCGGGCCCAGTGCGGGTTGGTAGATGTCACATGTCTTCGAATTTTTGGTTCTAGGACAGGCCGGTTTCCTCACGATCTTTTCCTTCACCGTTTTTGAGAGCAGTGGTGATGAAATAAATTACACAAAGCAATGCGCCTGCCCGGGTTCGAACCCACGACTTACAGTTCTTAAGTCGGGGCCGCCACCACTGGGCCACCACTGCTCTCAATTTGATTGAATGATTATAATATCGAAATATTATGTCAAATATGTACCCACTGCGAAAAATACTGCGCTGCATAGCGTAAAAATAAAAAAAAGAGAACAGCGTATGTAGTATAAAAACCAAAAGTGCGTATCGACAGGTGAGAATTCAGTGTGAAATAGGCCTAAGGCTCGAGATGGCTAGACAGACATATATTGTGTTATGCATAATTCTCCTTTGAGGGTAATGTGACCTGGCTGGAAAAAGCTTTTTTTACCTTCGACTTTCACCCCCTCTATCAAAGGACGTTCTTGTCACAAGATGTTATAAAAAAACACGCGGGGCAGTGTTTGGGGACCGCTGATACAAGTGAAAACTATGTAGTAGACGCAGTACTTGTAGCAACGATCGGCTACGAGTGCTACGAAAAGCATACGTGACGGTTACGCGAGTTCTATGATTTTTGTTCTGTCAAAAAGTGCTCAACGCGCTTATAGAACAGTTTTGGGATTTCACTCTGTTGCTAAACTCAGGCCTCTCGAACAAAGGACTCACCTCGCAGCTTCACAAAATTTAATTTCCGTCATTTATCTTCACAACCTATAGGGTGACAAACAGACTGCATTTCCTTTCATTTCCGGATTACAATAGGATTTGCATATTGGAATGAAACTCGTTGTTGTCTTGTACTTTTTAATTGTTTTTTAATAACGGACGGTAAATAAAGGCTTCGCGAACCAGCGTTATCTATTTTTTGTTTGGTCAGCTTTGGAGTGGTAGACCGTAAAATGCGTGTGTTCATCCGATAAACGCCAAAAGCTATCCGACGCAGCGGTGTCGCAGCGTCACCGACAACTAACCCGTCCCCGCCCCGCACCCGCCGTCCCCGCACAGCCACCCCCGCCCTCAACCTACGCGTTAAAAATAATAATTAGGTACGTCAAAAACCACGGGCACAGTGCAAAGAGAACAAAGAATTTCGGCTCAACCGGCTACCGTCTGCTTGTAATTAGGGTGTTACGTAACACAGTCTACGGGTTGCGCCTGTTTTTAAATGGAAGCAGAATCTCGAATCTGGATTATCTAAAGTGCTATTGTGGGCGAAATGTAAGCGTTCGCGCTCAGCGGCTCAGCCTTCTTTTAGGCAGTTTGGAATTGAATCAACGGCTTATCAAGATGGCAATATGAACCTTTTTTTTTTAAATAACAAATACATTTACATATAATAACATCACGACCTTAATCCACGAAGGGTTAGGCAGCAGTAATAGTACATCAGTATTTGGAGAGCAGCGGTGGCCCAGTGGTGGCGGCCCCGACTTATGAACAGTAAGTCGTGGGTTCGAACCCAGGTAGGCGCATTACTTTGTGTAAGTTATTTCATCACCGCTGCTCTCAAAAACGGTGAAGGAAAACATCGTGAAGAAATCGGGATCTCCTAGAATAAAAAAATCGAAGACATGTGACTTCTACCAATCCGCACTGGGCCCGCGTGGTGGATTATTATAGCCCATACGCAAAATACGCGCTATGACGTGGAGTTGCGGACACCAGCCTGTTGTACAATACAATACAATGGAGCGTCTGCCTACATAGGCAGACGCTCCATTGATCTATTTATTGGTTGATTGATTATACTGATGTACTAGGCAGATGCCTAGTACATCTACATACATTTTTTTTGTAAACATCCATGACTCGGAAACAAATGTCCTTGCTCATCACTCAAACATTTACTCCTACCGGGATTCGAACCCAGGACCCTAAGAACGTTAGGCAGCCTCACTACCGTTACGCCATTCGGGTCGTCATGTACATTTTAATATAATTTAAAACACTTTTCAGATAGGTACAACTCAGCTAACAATATCCTCATCATGCCCGAATATATCACACTAGACTCGGTGAAGCTCGCCACTCGAAATATCGTGAACCATTCACCGCATCCTAATCGGATTTGAGCAATTAACAGCGAGTAGGCATCGCAGCCTCCTCGGTCCACGGAGCGCGGGTACCCGGGTAGGTAATAATAAATTCTGTCTGTGCTACAAATCAGACGCAATTGAATTCGTCTCGTCTGAAGTATGTTTAATTTTGCGCCCCCACGGGTTCTGATGTTTGTGTAAATATTGGAAAAGGATCTTAATTAATTTAAAAGCTGTCGAGTGATATATGGGTGTTTTTTTGCTGAGTAAGTAACGTACTCGTAGATTTATGAAAAAACAAATTTAAATTTTACAAGTATCAGAGAGAAGATCCATAATAATATGTTTGTAAATAATGTTTTAAGCTTCCACGGTTTAAAACTAAACCTATTCTGTCACTGTTCATTACTTTTGACTCTCTTTTTAATAATCATGGAAGATATCCCGTAAGTCATCATCTATCTACCCTTTTCCCAACTATGTTGTGGTCGGCTTCCAGTCTAACCGGATAGCTGAATACCAATATTTTACATGGAGCGACTGCCTATCTGACCTCCACAACCCAGTGAATACTGGGAAATACAATACCACTTGGTAAGACTGGTGTCAGACTTTTTTGGGCCACTGACTACCTGTAACGACTGTCAAAGATGGACAAATGACAGCTGGGACCAACAGCTTAACGTGCTTTCCGAGGCACGGAGGAAACTCGGTATGTAAGGGTGGTCACCCATCCACAGACCAACCTAGGCAAGCACGGCTTAACCTGAAGATCGACCCGAGTGGCTGATATTATTTAACCACGTGCTCCTCAGAAGATATCCCGCAAGTATACCATATCCATAGCAAAGAATATTCTGTACGTCCATCTTAAGTCTAATTTAATAGCAAAATGTAGTTACATAATACGAAACTTACATAGTCAGCATCGTGAGATGCTAATGAAGATAATGTACATAATATTGAATCGGGAGCCTTAGTACATAAAGGCATATGGCATATAGTCTGCATCTATTCCTGTAATCTGCTGGAAATGCATTAGTGATGTTAGCACAAATGCACAATCGTATTAGTGCACGGCAGTGTGACAGCCAAGTGCGTGAACTGTTGCTACAGTGGAATTGTATTATTTTCTTAATTGATATTACTAGCGGCACACCACAGCTTCGTGCGGATGCATTTTCTAATGAAGAAAATGAGAAGCGCGGTTAGGGACCAAAAATCAAAATTTTCTTTCATACAAACCTTTTCTTGATAATTACGAACACAGCAAAAAAAACTGCCCAATTAGTCAAACTATCCTCAACTGATGCTCCGTCATACGAGTATTTGTGGCAATTTATTTTTAGTAAGTCAATTATTCATCTCATGTTCTTTTTTTGTGTGTCTGATAGAAGTACATCTTTTGAAGGTACAAGACAAGAAGATTTTTTGTTATACCTACAAGCAATAGACTGTTCCACCCGTACTCTATGATTAGCTTCTGAAATGCCAGCTAAATCAAATACATTAAAAAAAATATGGTGGTAAAGAAAACTATATCTGAACCAAATAAAAAGCTAATCGCTATATCAATTTCGACATTTTATTCACTTATAACATAATTTACCAAGGAAAACTTCTGAAAGAAAATATAATGCCTCAGTGAACTTCCACTTAGGTAAATGCGAAGTATAAAATCTAGTTAATATTTTTCTTTATAACTTTAATAGCTGTCGACATTCTGCGTGTACTGTGGCGCGAAATTAAACAGAACTTCGTTCAGTTCATATTAATGTTTCAATAGAACTTAGCGTAATGGGTTCTCTACTAATACCCGCCGAAGCCGAGTTGAATGCTTCGTAGTTTATATGCATGTTGGATAAAATTGAATGTGTTATGTTGAAATATAAGAAATAGGTAGATAGATTAAATATTATATTGCATTTACTTGCTTTGTAATTGTTGAACTACTCAACGTCTAAGCTAGTATTACAAAGGGATAAAATTTGTTTGTATGTAGGAGGTAATATCTGAAACTAATGATCCAACTCTAAAAATTTTTTCACTGACAGAAAGGTATATTATTCGTGGACCTATAAATTATATGTATATCATGCATATAGCCGAGCTATCACAAGTTTTGCGGCCGAAGTCTCGGGTGAAGTGCTAGCAGGGGCGTAGCTACCGCCGTATTAGTCGTATCAATGATTGGGGCCCCCGAGTAACAACGGCCCTGATGAGGAAAAAAATCACTAAATCTTCTCCCAATCTTTGATACTCTTTTTGATAAAATATAAAATGAAAACATATTTTAAAAGCCCAGAAAGCTGTAATCTTTTCCGAGCTCGCTTCGCTCGCTCTTTAATAAAGGCTTCACCGCTCATGGTCCAGACAGTGTCAACTTCGCCGCTTTTCGATGAAAATTTTAACACTTTCAGAATGCTGTTATTTTCTATTTTAGCTCTTCATAAGGCATAACCTATGCTTTTCAAGATCACAGTTACACATTTTTTGTCTCACTTTACTCGCTCACACATTCTCTAAAGTAAAATGAATGACAACTAAATCGATGCAAGTCGGAGTGCTATTTCCTTAGTTTTGCAAAAATTATTTGTGATTTTCTCCTTTTTTTGGGGTTCGGCGCACTGGGGTTCAAAGGCTTCCAAAAAAAAAAAATGATACAGGCTAGTAGTCGATAATATAGTTCACTTTGCCTTTAATTTACGAAATGAAGTTATAGTTTATTTATAAATTAAAATACAGATTCTATTAAAGGGCTACCTTGAGATTAACGAGTAATTTTTAAATTTTCTTTAACTTGTTTCTAAGGTTTAGAAAAAAATACTTATTTGTCCTTTTTCCATAAAGTACGTTTTTTCAACATTTTTTGTCTGCTGTATTACGTATTGAAATCATTAATGTTTTCTGCTAATTTACGAGTAGGCCATATAATGATGCCATTCATATTTTTTAATGTTCAGAATATTTTGTAGTTCTTTGTTCAGCGAACCCCAAACATCACTCGCTCGTTACTTTTGCGGAAAAGGGGTTTTGAATATGGGTTGTTTTGGATGGGTTAATATATACATTATTAAAAAAACAACAATAATAAATAAACAATTGCAATAGACAAGAATAAAAACTTGACTCTAATAATAACAATAAAGAAGGTTCAAATTCTTCTTGACTTTTCCAGAAGTGAGTTAATTTCGTGTACGGACTCTTCATAAACTAGTTGACTACGGAACCCTAAAAAAGCAAGATCGTCCAAACGACGGTCGTTCAAACAAATATACAGGTTATCCGGTAATTAATCTAACCGGACACCCTGTATATTATGTAAGATGCAGGTGCTGCTAAGTACATTTTGTTCATAAAAACTATTTCTACTTTCATGAAAGTTACCTACTTCGCAGTAGAAGAGATAACATAAGAGTAATACAAGTATATGAATCCAAACGCGAACAGCATCCATTCAAATATTCGATTACTCAAACCAATTCACCGACAAAGAGTTTTCAGTGATTTTCTTTCAAGTACAGAATCCTGTTAGCGGCAAGGTGAAACAGTAACTGTTGTGTACAACGTTTTTTGGAAAATGGTCAAAGTTATTTGGTGTTTTGCAATTTGAGGGGACTTCACGCTGGCTACATTGATCATGGCATTGCTGTGCGATGACGGGCCGCGGCGCACAGTGAGGCCGAAGTCGAACAAAAACAACTTCGAAAAAAATATTATGAAGATGGTTTTGTGACAAAAATTTAATATTTAACATCATGCACAGTAAACTGCAAAAAACTGCAACACTCCCACTTTTCGCTTTTCCTCCTGGAACAGGTCTTCCGTGTTCTAGTTTCGATATGGCCACTGAAAGATCAAAATAGAGACAAGTCACGCACTTACGAGAAAACAAAACGGAAAGTTATAAGTACAAGATATAGAATACAAACTTACCAAGCTGTGAAGAGTCTGAATGAAGATTACGTACCTTTTAATAATTTTCACACTAAATTAATTTGAAAATATATGTGACAAATAACCTTCAAATAACTAAAATAATTACAATAAAATAAGTAAGACGTTTTTTTCAACATCATAAATTTGTTAAAATATATTTTTGACCACTTTTAAGTATGGGGTGGTCGCACTGTGCGGCGTGGCTACTCAGGCAGTGGAAATGACAGTTGCAAATATATTTCAACCTATACATGCAATGTGCAAGGTATTATTCGTGTAGAAATATTCAGATGTCTCATACAAAATTTCTAAAAATCTACTCGACTGAATGTACTTTTTTTCGGATTTTACGATATGGGTCATAAGGAGAACATTGAAAAGTTTGATGGTGTGTACCACACCCTGAAACATGACCACACCCTTCTGATACATTTTTTTTATGGATGGGAAATCATTAAATGACTTCTCCCACTCTGAGCGAAGCGGGAGGGAGTGTCAGACTTTTACTGACTAAAACTAATCCATGTTCCTTCCTCGCCCTTTATGTTCCGGGGCCACGGTATCTCTTTCGAACAGTCTCGCAGCCCCGGCAGGCCTCGGCCCTTGCGGGCCCTTCCATTATGCTGACATCTCTTTGGGACGCGCGTGGAACACGAACGCGCCGTCGACACGGCCTGTCGTCATAAGACGGCCGGACGGCGAGCCAGCCCATAGCTCACCGTCCACAGGCCCGCGACCTTTCTGATACATGCAGTATAATTCTTATAATATTAAACATATCCGTACAACCAAGCGAAATTAAGAAATAAAGTTCACGCTGCTGGTAAGCAGGCCTGCACTTTCTGAGAGGCAGTGCGCCATAATTCACCCCAAGGGACCCATTGCGTTTTGCGAATACATATTTACACTCAGAAGCAATGTTTCGATTTGTACATTTCGCGCCATGTTTTCAATCATCAAATTAAGTTTTTACTAACCTGTCCCACTTCTGATATAGGTTATGGTATACCATAATCTTCCAATGTTCTCTCTGTGCGGTTTTCTCTGATTAATCTCTTACATAAGTCATCACGCCTGCGTTTTCTGGGCCTACCTCGGTGACGACTGCCTACCGTGTTCATCATCATCATCATCGTTTATCAATGATACTTTAAATTACTAAAATCCGCTACTTTCGAGACCACGTACTAATAGCGTTTTGCTTAATAATATAGCTGGCAGCGCAGCGTCAGTCTGTAGCTGCGGCTGACACGCCTGAAAATCACTGAAACGCCCAAATTGCGAGCGCGCCAGCTTCCCTATGAATACTAGATACATTTTTCGGATGTGGTGTTATGAATTTAAAATTGAACCTGCGTGCACTCTCTCCACTTTTTAGTGCATTTCTATTGCGACAGTAAACAATAATGTTTTCTTAATAATAAACATAAATGCTTTTCTAGGTAGACCGATGACATGGTGAAGGTTGCGGGAATCCGGTGGATGCGAGTCGCAAGGGACCGGTCAATGTGGAGACACTTGGGGGAGGCCTATGTCCAGCAGTGGACGTCTTTCGGCTGAAATGATGATGATGATGAATAAACATAATTATAGGTAAGGTAGCAATTTATTGTTAACTCCACTCCAAAAACCTTTCACTGAAACTATCACCATCAAAATCGATTTTACAGAAGCGAAGCGAGCGAATTTAAAAAGATCAAAGAACGATACGATAAATGTGTACATTCGTTCCGCTCACATGTCGGTCGTATCCGAGCACTCGTAGCTAGGGTTACTTTGAGAGTCGTATGTACCCCGCGCGCGTCCCAGCTAGACGGAAGTTCTTTGTGTAAGGATCGGAGCGGTGTCAGGTGCTGCGAAACATGCTACATAATATAAAACGTGCAGTAAACTTGTCGTGGAGCGAGTCTTACTACAAGCCCTAACTCCGAACTCAGCTGGTTAAGCCCGGCCGCCGGGCGCAGGCCCCGGATAACTTTCCTCCACTCGAGTAATATACGCACGTGAAAACTTACAGTTCTATATGCACACTTGCTTTTTATTCGCAACTTTATAAACAACGACATTAAGGTGAAACGTGACCTGCCGTTTGAAAACAGACAAAGTTTTCGTATTGTTTGTGCGTCACAGGATTTCATTATTATATGGCAGGAGCGATCCTGTATTCACAAAGCGGTTTGTGAATAACAAGATTTTCAAAATCGTTGGTATATTGCCGATATCAAAGTTCTTTAAAACCTAAATTAATTTTAATTCTAAAAAGACTTCCCCTGTCAAGTTTGCCTTACAATTATAGCAAAAAAAGTATTCCCGACGATATTTAATATCGCAAATTAGTCAAAGCCGGTATGCCGGAGGGTTACATCAGTAATATCGGAGGGCCGGGCGGCGGCCGGCGGCATACAAAAGTTGACGGACGTCCGGCGTGATTGAGTGGAGCCCTCCTCGATACAGGCTCTAATGGGTCTCGGTGACTCGCGGTGGGATGGGGCACCCGCACCGGGAGCCTGTCTGTAAATAGCGCCCGGGGACTGCTTGATTTCGATGTTAGCTATACATTCGTATCAAATAACAAGGTTGTTTATCATGTTTTAATAAGAAAGGATTTCTATTCAGAGGTAACCGTTGCCGTTGTAGCATTAGGGCTCAAGGGCTACCGCACACTATAGACAAGACTGTCTTGAGACAGACTTGCCTCAGATAGACAAGTTTGCCTCAAAAACTGTTTTGTCTACTCCACATCGCACACCTAAAACGAAACTGTTTGGTCTACTACGACGAAGCGGCGCGAGCGTGCGGCGCACATCGTTTGCGTCAATTCCTTTTCAGAATCTTCAGAGTACTTTTATGTCAGTATCAAAATGGACTTCATCGATACTGTTCTATTAAGCATCTTGGTTACGCGTAGAGCATGCAATTATCCACTCATTTTACGAGTAGTATTCGGATAATTCGGATCCTTTGATAACGTTATCCGCCGTCTGATAAGAGAGAAAAAAAATAAAATTTAACCGCAATATCGTCAATCATTGATATTCAAAAATCATGGAACTAGCGTTACCGTCACGTACGCTTCGTAGCACTCCGTAGCCGACCCGCTACGGCGTAGCACCACAACAGCGTGCGCGGGGCACAACCCGTAGCAGTGCTGCGACTGGGGCGAGGTCCTTTTGGTTTTACTTGTATCGGCAATCCCCAAAGATTGACCCGATTTTTTTTAAATGGTACGCCATCACATACATTACTTACATTGAAAATTCAACAAAAGGGGAAAATTACACGACTTTGACGGATAAACACAACATTTATCTGCATTCAGACTGAAATGACGAGTAATTTTGACTACGAGACGTTTTGTTTCAAGTGTGCGCGTCTTAATATATTTTGTAAAGCAATAGTAGACTATCACAGTACTAGAGACAGTCTTGTCTATAATGTGCGCCAGTAGCGAAGGGTCAATTTTTGTAAGAGGTAAGTCGGAGTACATAATCTTAAATGTGCTTATATTTTTTCCTGTGCAATTTTTCAAAGGGAATCCGGTAGAAATTCCCTTTGAATCACCCTTTCGGGTTTTATGGAACCTTCCCCACTGGTGTGCGCTAGACCTTTTTTAGGGTTCCGTAGCCAAATGGCAAAAAACGGAACCCTTATAGTTTCGCCATGTCTGTCTGTCTGTCTGTCTGTCTGTCTGTCTGTCTGTCCGCGGATAATCTCAGTGACCGTTTGCACCAGAAAGCTGAAATTTGGTACCAATATGTATATCAATCATGCCGACAAAGTGCAAAAATAAAAATTTAAAAAAACATTTTTATTAGGGTACCTCCCCCAGACGTAAAGTGGGGAGCGATTTTTTTTTTAATTTTGACCCTGACGTGTGATATATTGTTGGATAGGTATTTAAAAATGAATAGGGGTTTTCTAAAATCATTTTTTGATAATATTAATATTTTAGGAAATAATCGCTCCGAAAGTCAAAAACAATGTGTCCCCCCCCCTCTAACTTTTGAACCATAAGTTTAAAAAATATGAAAAAAATCACAGAAGTAGACCTTTATATGAACTGTCTAGGAAAATTATTTTCAACTTGATGAGTTGAATAGTTTTTGAGTTATATAGCACTTTTTCAAAAAAACGCAAATGATAACTTTGTTTTTCATACAAATACTATGAAAAACAAAGTTATTTTTGCTGACGAAAAATGTTGGTATTTTTAATGGTCTGGGAAGCTACGGAACCCTACAGTGAGCGTGGCCCGACACGCTCTTGGCCGGTTTTTTTTCTCGGATGGGAAATCATCAAATGACTTCTCCCACTCTGGGCGGAGCGGGAGGGAGTGTCAGACTTTTACTGACTAAAACCCATCCATGTTCCTTCCTCGCCCTTTATGTTCCGGGGCCGCGGTATCTCTTTCGAACAGGCCCGCAACCCCGGCAGGCTTCGGCCCTTGCGGGCCCCTCCCCTTATGCTGACATCCCTTTGAGGCGCGCGTGAAACACGAACGCGCCGTCGACACGGCCTGTCGTCATTAGACGGACGGACGGCTAGCTAGCCCATAGCTAACCGTCCACAGGCCCGCATCTACGGTGGCCGGTAGCCACCACATGGCCCCCGACGCCCGGTGCGTCTCCCGCGGCGGCTGGGAAGAGAGGCTCTCTCTCGTTCCGCCACCACCTTCGCTAGCATGACTGCTTCGCAGAAGGAGGTGACGGCTTCCCATTCCGTCTCGCTCCGGACCATGGATTGAACCAGGGCCGGACGCGAGAGGTCGACGACGCCGATCGCCGCCACGAGGACACGGCGGTGCTCCGCCCACGCAGGGCAGACTTCCACCGTGTGCTCCACCGTGTCCTCCGGTCGATCCTTGCAGTGGAAACACCCGGGCGTTTCCTCCCGCCCGATTCGGTGCAGGTACCTCCCGAAACATCCGTGTCCGGTGAGGACCTGCCTCAGGCGGAAGGTGAGGACGCCGTGGCGCCTCTCCAGCCACTCCTCAAAGAGGGGACTTACCGCCACTATCGTGGCGTGCCCTGTGTGCGCTAGCCCTTACTTAGTCTTAAAAGCAGCCAGCATTATTAGTCAACAATTGACATGAATTATAATGAGTTTTGTCTATAACACTCGATGTTATCCATACCCGTCAAACTCGTAGTTTACCAATAACCAATACATATTATCGTTATTTAATAACAGATATCGAGGTGTTGTTATACCATATTTTTTCCACTTATTTCAATCAGAAATCCTTTCGATACAACGATCGATGTTTACGAGAATACAAATTGGATTGTAAGTGTATACTCGACTGAGATTTAACAAAGGCATATTGAAAACGACGAGGAGACGTATGAACGCACACGGTGGATGAAATTGGATAGAAAGCGGGACGTGGGATATAAGCTGCAAGATGATGGAGTTTATAAGCGAGTGCTCGGAGGAGAGTACCCTCAGCCTCCCGGCGACGCGCTCACTAACAACCTGGTAACGTGTTTGTAAAGTCGTGGTGTTTTGGAATTATCTTTTTTGTTAGCGATAGTGCGATATTTCTTGGTGTGAGTCATTTCGCGATGGTTTTAATGCACGGCATGTTTTTTCCTTTTCCTGGTAAACAATCTTATAACAATACAGGAAAATTTTCAATAACGAGAAAATTTGGTTACGAGAAATGTTTCTTTGTTATAGAGCAAACAATGTCAAAGGTTTTTTATTATGTTTTCATGTCCACCCCACAGCTCAAATAAACAAACAATAAATAAGTGACGTAGGTCTGCAGAATTTTCTTTTGTTCAATCAACTTTTGAGTCTTGTATTACAACGAATTTATTGTTTCAGACGTCTCGCATTTTCAATTTAAAAACGTTATACAACCAGAAAGTTCTCGTGAAAGAAAACATTCATTATGTTAACAAGGAGAAAAATTTCATCTCCGTTGTTTTCCGTCAATACACTCGCGTTACAAAGGAGAAATTGTACGCCTTTATTAAGGGGCCCTTATTCGCCGATTTCGCGTTGCTTTATGCAGCCTTTGTGAAATCTCAAGTCGGAACCAATATTCATGGCGCACAATGCAAGTTAACAGAGTAATATTTCGCTGCAGCGTGTAAGCGAGTCCCGGGTTCCACGAAGCCCGCTTTGAGCGCATCCGCAATAAAGCTTGCTCGTTTTGTTCACGATGAAATTAAAATCAAGAGGACGCAGGCGAGAGCTCTCTCCCCCATTTTGAACAGTACATTGGCTTCTATGAAAGGTTTCGGCTTACTTTTTTTATTTTGTACACTTCTGATTATATTTTTTACGAGTAAGATTTTGAGTAAAATGTTAACGAAAGAACTGTAATTGGATTTAGACTGTGTGGCGATAACAAAGGGTTATTAATTTCATAGGTTCCTTGTTATTTGTTACCTGTTGGATAGATATTATAAATGAAAATCTGGCGGAACCCTTAACATATAAATGAGCGCTAAAACGCGCGACACGTACGGTTCGCATTATACATAGAATTGCTTGATATATGGGGGACATGATTCAAGCGGGCTGGTGTCGCGGTCAGCGGCTCTTTGGCTCAAAGGAAATCTCATTTCGCGAGTCTCCCCCCGCCCCCCTGCGACCACCCGCCGCGCCACCCCGGACATCTATTAAAATTATTTGAGTAAACCCAACACTTTTGCCGACTACATCCTCCCGCTCGCTCCAATTAATACCATGTTTTATACTTCATAGCTCTTTTGTTGTTCGATATCGACGGTATAATTGGAAAACGCCTTTGAAGTGGCCCGTTTTTTATGTAATTATTTACCTTCCACATTTTTTTTGTTTGAAGTTAAATTATATTAATTATTCAGACATTAAATTATCGAGTTTTATGTCTACGGCAGTTTATTATCGGGGGAATTAGCCTATAAGACGGTTTCTGATTAACGCTTATGTACTGTATACAGCTAGGGTGTGCCTTAAATAATTTCATAACAAAATAATCATTAGTAATATTGAGTAAGTAACTTTCACAGCTTACTAAACAAAGTTAAATATAAGTGATTATTATTTAATTTGACGTCATCAATCAAAAAACCCCTAAACGCAATTATGATTAAGTAATCACTTGAACGTAATTTATTTCGAGTCACCACCAACATTTTGTAATAAAAATAACTCGAATTTTACTTTTAGTCGGCTGTCACATAAGAGAAAACAAATTTTCCCAGAAATGAGACCTACCTAGATCGATTTTTTTGCCCCCACCCCGTAAAGACCCATATTTCAGCTTTCATCGAAATTGTTAGAGCCGTTTTTGAAATTATTATGCTCACTTAATAGTATAGGATTTGAAAGATTTTGTAACAGTATAAATAAAACTTTTCCCTTTAGTGTAATTTTTGAAATAACAGCGCACGAACTACGGGGCTACGAAAATATCCCGGCTTTCATTACGCTTGCTACAGATTTGCTACGCCGTAGTCTCGTAGCACTTGTAGATTCAAGCTCGGTTGAACATTCAATTAGTTCTACTGAAATTAATTTCCATGACGGAATATTGGTATTTAATATACTGCTATTACGTTTATGAGTATCGGTACTGCTATATAAGGAACTCGTTTAATTATGATATTATTTAAGGGCTCATCTGTGTTGACTGTTTGTATTGTAATATTTTGTGGCGATCTGAATGTACCTATTTTGGAGTAGTCAGAACTATTAGTTATAATATCTCCATATGAGGAGTTCATCAGTTGTGTCTTGATAAAGAACGTTTTTTAGTATTTTAAAGGTTATTACCAACACCCTTAATTTGTTTCAAGTGACTTTCAATGCTTTTGGTCAGAATTGAACAAGGAAACAAAGACTTGACTTCACAATATCATGTTTCATAAAATTCTTTTGAACATCCTTGTAACATTGTTGGGCGTTTATACTGTATAAAGGGTATTGTTTCAACTTAATGGTATTCAATAGAGTTTAATCCCGGCGCGTGTAACGTTACATAACTTGATAGATTACAATTGTATCTAAGTGTGCCTATGTACCTTACGGTAATCCATCAATTTCGCACCGTTTCACGACCACCATTATTCGACGGCCGCGAAACAAATGATTACAAATGAATCGGGCTGCGGAGCGCGGGCGCGGGAGCGTTGCCATGGCGACGGAAGACGATCGATGCGAGGCCCCGGCCCCGCGCACCCCGCACTCCCGCCCCTCAATTAAACAATGATTCACACGTTAAGCGATGAGATGACGAACATGTATAGCACAGGCTGGGATCAGAAGTTATGGCAGTCTGATAAAGAATGTCTGACGAAACTAATTTTAGGTACCCACCACAAATATGGAACATCTAAGTTGGTCGGTGCCCAACTAAAATAGGTTGATCTATAATTGCGTAGAAAATTCTCAAGTTCTTCCATGTTAAAAAGAAGTAAAATCATAGTGTAACCAAAACTTTTTTATAGATCTCTAAAAGATACGACCTTCCAGCGACTGATCCCGTCAATCGGGCGTGAAACTCCAAAAGAAGCTATTTACATACGCGCTGGGGTGAACTTACGACCTAATGGAATGATGCCAATGAGTACGAGTATTTGCTGTCTACACACAGCATGTTGTTTATTTTGCGAGACCCTTGGAATAACAACAGTTGAAACCCTATTAAAGCTTACTATAGTTGTTGTAACGTTGCTATAATCTGTTAGAGTAGTTCCAGGGGAACAGAACTAGTACATGCACTCGTAAGTACCTAAATATTTTTTAATGGATTTTATTTATAGTTTTGTTTGCCACGTTGTTTGCCTCATACTGACTTGGTACTATTTGGGTTACAACAAAATTATATCATTTGAAACTTTATAGATCAAGTGATATTTACGTCAATGTATCATTTAAAATAGCAAGACAACAAAAAACGATAAATTAGAAAATTGAATAACTATTCTCACAATTTTGAAACACGTTATTACCTAACATCTACTTATTTGCGAAATATAGCTTTTGCACATTACAATGTTTAAAAAATACCTAATGTTACTAACAAACCCTCCCAAAATACTTAGAAGCAGTAAATCTAATCCCTCCACAAATCTCCAGTACCTACCTACATCATAGACTACATGGTGAGCCTCGTACTTGTTTTTCATCAAGCACACTAATTAGGAGCCGTGTCGGGCGCGGGAGTCTGTATAATTTGTAGACAAGTTCGCCATGTAATGAGTTCGCAGTTGCTGGCAGATCCGCTCTCGAACTATTGACGCACAAAGCGAACTATGAGCAAACTACCGGCTTCATATGAATTATTTCCGCTGGGAAATGTCAGAGAGACTCGTTCTGATATTCTAATTATAGTTTAGTTTTGCTGGTGGATAACAGATTTGTTTAAAGAAGAACATTTTTAAATTCTAAATACATTGAAAATGAAAAGTGATCAGCAACGTTTATGCTTACCCATCCATCGACTTCTTTACTGTCGGCTCCACAACGAATGAATAAGAAATGGTAATTAATCCGAAGAGGACTGACAAACATCAATAGGACGTCGTCAGTTTTCTGTACCGTAAAAGTGTCCTACTCTTAATGGCATTTGATGTTGGAATTTAATTTTGATAGGGATGGTAAGATGGTAGGTGGGTACCTACGCTTGAACAAAACAGATTTATTTGGTTCGTTTTAAATTCAGTTGAACAAATTAATTAAAATCCGTATTCAGTACTTATAGCAAATACGAATGCGTTTCAATTATAGTTTATTCGTAATTAATATTATGACCGAAACCACATTTAAATCAGAATTTTCAGACTGAGCAAGCTTTTTAATTACAATAGATTAACCACAACTCTTGTTTCACTGTTTAAAAGCAATATTTATTGGAAATTGGTTCGCGGGGCAGTGTTTGAAGTAGCGGCGGCGGTGGAGCGCACTGTGAATTAATTCGGTACAGTTATATAACATTAAAATTGGAAGTCCGCTGGAGCGGCCGCAACCGCTTGAAAGGCTTTGCTTCCAATCCCAATAAGCGATTGGCTGTGAGCTCGGTGTGCTGCCACCGACCTACGTTACAGTTACAAGCCACCTAAAATAGCTCGTTTAAATACGGACTCGGAGCTGCCGGCTTTATCGGATCAGACAGACTAACTTCGCTAGCATCTCCCCTTTCCGCAAATTAAATATGGCGCTGTAAAATTATTATGTGTTCCATTCTACGAAAGCAACTTTGAAAATAGTTATACGATAAAATCACTCAAAATAACAGTAAAGCAGAAGCTTTGTGGAGGTGGTGTTTATCATTTAATTAGCGTGGAGGGTCGGTCGGTAAGGGCAGTTCGCTAACAAAGTAGGCAGAGCCGGGGCACGGGCGATGTGTGCGAGTGTGCAGAGAGCCGCGGGCAGACGTAAGTGCTGCAATTTAATTAAATCCCCATTGGCGGGAGATAGGGCGCCGTGGGACACACGTTTTTTTCCGTCGGTTCGTCCACGTTATGTAAAATTGAAGCTCTGTTTTAAACTCGCCGCGAGTCGACGCGCTTGCCGTGATAATAATAAATGCTTGCTACGCCTGTATTTTTAACAGACTTCAAAAAGGAGGAGGTTCTCAATTCGTCGGAACCTTTTTTTTTAATGTATTATCCCCGATTCGATTGATCGATTGAATTGTTATTTTTTTGTTTGAAAGGGTATACTTTCCAGGTGGTCCCATAATCATCAAGTCAGGATCTGATGATGGGATCCTGGAGAAGTTTCAGAAGTCGGTGACAAAGAAACTAAATAAATCAATCAAACAAAGGTCCCGACTTCTGAAGCTAAAGTTATTTTTCAATTTTTTGTATTTTTGAAGTCGGTTTTATTTTTTAATACGACAGCCACTCGTCCGCACCAGGAAACTGGATAGAAGTGTTCCTAATTCTTTTAGAATTAATGTCGTCTTGTCATGGATAGGTTTTTAAAAACCATATTGTCTAGTAACAAAGGCGCCCAATTAGGCAGGCTATCGATGTGACCCATAAGACGACTGCTGCTATCTGATGAAGAAGTATTGTCAACAAAAGAACACTTCAAATCATATTGTACCTCGGTCATACCATTGTATTTGCTCGCAATAGATTCAAGTGGTGTCATCCAGCACTCGAAACAGTCGCTCTTCACATCGAATTCGATATAAAAGTAACAATGCACACATGAAACATGAACAGTGTTCGATGGAATACAAGCTCCGAAACATTTCAACATTCGTCTCGTTACGTACTTGTTAGTTACTAGCAGCAACAGCTCCCGCCGGGTCGGAGCTACTTGTGCCTCCACCACGACTCTCGTCATAGCAACCTGGAAATTAGACAATGAACTGTGAGAGCGTTAACAGTCGGTACCTGTCGGTAGGGAGGGAGAGGGCGGCCCGGGGTGGCGTGTCCCGGGAAACAAATGATAAGGCGATTACAAAAAAATATATGTACAGTTTTATGTACAAATAATATGTCCAGGATGCAAGAGGGAATAAAAGTGAAAAAAACACGTGGAGATGGCAGAGGGATTCCATTTGCGGAGAGTTGCGGACATTATGATAAAAAAGATGACGTTGCAAATTGTAATATGGTTATTTATTTCGTATTGTATAACGATTGTGTTGTCAATTTGAATTGTGGTAATACAAAAAGATATAATAAATAGGCTTGTCAACTGAAAAAAACTAATTAGTCCGTCAGTTAGATTATAAAAATATTATATATTTTTATCTCCTTTATTCGTTTATTACATTTTTAAATATTTATACAAAACTAAATTTTAAAAAACATTTAAAAATATAAAAAAAAACAGTAGCCCACTAGCGCTGGGGACAGCAAGCTGCCGGTGGTCAGGGCTCTTGAGAGTGGAACCTCCTAACAATACGTGTCGTGTCAAGAAGTACTGCTTTCTGAATCAAGCCCTTGATCCAGCTGCCAAGCGAGAGCCTCCTATGATGTTGGTCGAGGCTCTTGGCTATTAAGCCATTGGCCGACACGACTATCGGCACAATGACTGCTGTACTCACATCCCACGTGTCGACAACCTCGCGAGCCAGATCTAGATATTTGTTTTTTTATTTTGCTCTGCTTTCACGAGGTTCTCGTCATGCGGGACCGTTATATCAACAATCATTGTGCGACGCTCCAATCGATCTATCACCACAATGTCAGGCCTATTGGCAACAACAGTCCTGTCGGTGGTGATAGGTCGATCCCAATACAACGTGATATTACCATTAACGAGAACTGGGTCGGGCGTATACTCATAGTATGGCACTTCTGATTCCACAAGGTTGTACTTCAAAGCAAGTTGCTGGTGGATAATCCTGGCAACAAGGTTGTGTCTATGCAAGTACTCTCCGTTAACCAGACTAGAACACCCAGAAATAATGTGTCGGATCGACTCTCCCGGACGGTGGCATGTCCGACATATGTCAACCGTGCCGTCCTTCACAATGTATTTGCGGTAGTTATTCGTCATCATAACTTCGTCCATTATTGCACAAACAAAACCTTCGGTTTCCCCGAAGTGGTCACCAAAGCGTAGCCAGGTTACGGACGCTAAGAAGTCTACATCAGGGGTTTTTTAATTGTTTGAAAGGTTATACTTCCCAGGTTGTCCCATAATCATCAAATCAGGATCTGATGACGGAATCCTGGAGAAATAGAGAGAACTCTTCACATTTTATAGGCACACTAGAAGTGATTTGGGTAGTTTTAGGAAGTGTACTTTCTCGAAGTGATCCCATTTCAATTTGGTGAAGATCTGATGAAGAACTTCGGAGATAGGCAATGGAACTCCTCAATAAATGATCGCAAATGTACTGGAATTGCTGAAATCTCATGTCTGTCTATTGTTTACACCAGTTCATTAAAAAAAATCACACCAGTGCGCTGTGAAAGGGTAAGCACATGTGACACAAAAACTAAATCAATCAAACAAAGGTCACCGACTTCAGAAGCTAAAGTTATTTTTCACTTTTTTGTGTGATGTCGGTTTTATTTTTTGCAAAAAAGTTTTTACATAATTCAGATAACAGAGCATGACTGAGGTTTGGTGGGCAAT
The DNA here is from genome assembly GCA_950022955.1 of Xestia ashworthii. Classification (NCBI taxonomy): domain Eukaryota; kingdom Metazoa; phylum Arthropoda; class Insecta; order Lepidoptera; family Noctuidae; genus Xestia; species Xestia ashworthii. Next base: position 6,899,558 of record OX465552.1, read on the forward strand.
TCGATTTAATTAAAGAATGATTTTCGAGAATGCATCAGTATCAAACCAATCTACAAAAACTTTGAAGAGAATTTGCGCCTTAAGTGCCTATAGTATGCTGGACTCGTATTGTAGCGTTAGGTACGCGTTAATGCCATAGTACTGGCGTGCCACACAGCGCTTGCCTCGCACATTACTGCTCACCCACTCGTGATGGGAAATGCGCTCTCCGACACATTAAATTAGCCGCATAGCTCGTGTGATCTGAATTGATCTCGCCCAGTCTGCGTCAGCGAGCAGCTTTGTGGTACTAGGTATAAGTCTGTTTTAAAATCGATTTCCGGCCAGATTTGTATATTTGTTGCAAAACTGGCAGATCATGTCGAAATTAGTTTCATTGATCTGTGTTTTTTGTTTATTTCTTTGTCATTATCACCGAATTTCACGATTGACTAACAAAACTAGTTTTGATGCGTAGACAGAGTATTATAGCTTTTTAGGTTTGTTTTGATAGGGTATCCCAAAACTTTCATACCAGGAAATGAAAATCATCCTAGAAAAAACCATAATTTTACTGCAACACTTATTGCGGTCAACCATCAAAGCAGCATTAGTGGTTAAACTTCTCTGGATTAGTAAATATTTCACTTGAAAACCAATGTTTCAGATTCAAAATGATACTTACCCTCATTTTGATACTGAAACATTGTGTCGTGTAGAACTTGTTAAACTTTACATTACACTTACGTAAAACATACGCAAGCAAGTTTGAGAATATCGAGGTTAGGCGCTTAGGCATGATTATAAAGCATAAGCGAAATTTCTTCATCGGATTACGTGGAGTATGTAGTGCGAAATGTAATAAGTATTTGTAGGGGGTTTTAGGGGGGTGCGGTGGGGTCGTGGTGGCGGTGGTCGAGCGGCAGAATCAAGGGCGAGGGGCGCGGGGCTTTGGGGGCGAGGGCACGCGGGGCGCGGGGGAGGGAGCACAGCCGGGAGGGATGCTGCGCGGGAAGGCGCGCAGATCAATATCTCGCGTCGCCCTGGCAACGCCGCGCCAGACCGAGTGCCTCCCGTACTACAGCCCCGCGCTTGCCACCCGGCCCCCGCCCTGCCCACTACTCGCTTATTTAATACATGCCGTATCTGGGATGCGAGCTTTTTCGTGCTAAATGACAGGGCAACATAATAGCAAAGTCACCGCTCTCGTAATGCCCGCGCCATAACTATAGCGTTGTGGTCCCCTTGGCTGAGCATTAAACCGCGGAACGATAACGATGACATTGACCTCGTTACCCGAAGAAAACTTCCATTTTCGTCCGGGACCAATTTATAGCATGAATGTTCATGTGAGGAAACAATTCTCGGAATTTCACGCCTCCTTCACATATGTATTACTTAGTTAGCATACACAAGGACTTGGGTACGTTTAAAGTTCTGGACAAAGAATATGGAACAAAGACGTTATCTAATACTCATACTGATCAGATATTCCTTGATAGAATAAATACTACAAAAAAAAAAAACAATTTCTGCGCCTTTGGTAACGAAATCACATTGAGTTCTTCAGGTAAATTATCTCTTACCAAACTCTAAACGAATTAATTATGCCAAGCATAACCTAAAATTCCCTACGTTGGAATTCTTAACCCGTTGAGTTAAGAGTGCGCATATTAAAGCTTCGCCGTCACATTACTCAGTGTGTATTACGTGTAATCCTAGAACATTATTATAAAGTTCAGGCAAACAATGCCCTCTTTGTTTCAATAACGCTCACAACAATACCGCTCGTGAAGTTAGTAGCCCAACTTCGTCTTATTTATACTGTGGATGTAACTAGAGCTTTGACTAGGGACGTAATAATATAATTAAAGAAAATTCTTGATAAAAACGTTTTGTGTCATAGTGCCTTAAATCAATTTCATGTGGTTTTGTAAAACAAAAAGTGTATACTGTTGCATAACTGAACGGGCGGAGATGTCAGTTAATGTTACAATGTCAAATGTCAATGTTACAATGTCAAATGTCAATGTTACAACTTGTAACATTTTGGAACTAAGATTATATTTTGAAGTGAAATCTTCTTTAGGCGCGTTGAACACTTTTTGAGTGAATAAAAATCATGAAAGTCGACCGTCACCTAACGCTCCGTAGCACTCGTAGCCGATCTCGATCTCTCGGATCGGCTACGAGTTTTCACTTCTACTGGCAGTTCCCAAAGAATGCCCCGCACGTTTTTATTTTTATTTAGGTACCGATTTTCTTATTGCGTTGTGTAATCATTAAACGATTCTTGAAAAAGGTATAGAAGCAGGGCTGAGTCAAACCATTAAAACAACGAAATTATCATCAACTTATTTTATTCAGAGGTAAAATATAAATTAAACTCCACATAACAAACTGATGAATGAATTAAACATAAAGCGACATTATTTCTTAGGTGACTAGACCAAGTTACGACAAAGATAATTACTAATAAGAAATATTTACCTAACTGTTGTACATTGAAAATAATACTCGTAACCATAAAAACATTGTCATTTTAAATATATTCTCATACATAAAACATGGAAAAGAGAACTAATTTTTGGAGAAATATGGAGCACCATCTGGTGTACAATGTGATATAATGAAACAAAGATAGGTCAAAATGTTGACGGATAAGAATTGTACGCAACAGTTGTGGTGAAAAAACAAATGTGTTAGGATTATTTTTGTAACCTATTCGTACGTCAAAAAGAGGTAACATCAATAGAGGCAAATAAAGCGTAATTAAGACGTCTATTAATTAGGGAATTAGGTTACCTACTAGTGTGAGGGCCACGGACTACTTTATTGTTGTTTTCGCTATCCGGTCTCCTATTGAATGTGAAACAGTAATTTAATATTTGTTGTGATTAAGTCGTCACATATTTAAAGAACGGTAAAACCAGAAAATGTCACATGCCCGTGTTGTGAGGAGGTTAAGTATTTTAAAATTTGTAAATCCATTATAAAAGATTTAAGCCAAAAAGTTGGGTACGTATCATAATACCTAAGTTTATCCCAACTATTTTCGATATAACTACGGTCCAAAGACCTACTGTTTAAAATACCTAAAGATCGTTTCACAAGTTTTTTGTAATAACTAATGAACGAAATCCATAAAGGAACATTCATCTACGGTTGACTCACCTAAACTCAGTATTGCTTAGTGCTTAATGTTTTACCAAAAGTCCATTGGCTAATTTTCATTTTACAACCAACGTTTCGTATACTATTTATTTCGCAAACAACTTATTCCGCAAAAGTGTCATTTAAAAAATATTCGTTTTACAAACATTTATTTGGCAAATACTTATTTTATCAAATGCATCAGATGATATTTATTCATTTTAATTTTTTCATTTTTTGCTAAATACATTTGGATAAATCACGTTTCAACAAAATAATTTACAGGCTAGTATTTTTTAATTACTCATTTTTAAGAAAAAAATAAGGAAATCCATAGTTTTTTCATAATATGCAAACAAGCATGCAGAAAGCCTGCAGCAAGCGAGCAGCAAGCATGCAACCAGCAAGCAGCATGCACGCAACCAGCAAGCAGCAAGCATGCAGTATGCAAGTATGCAGCATGCAACATGCAGCAGGGATGGTTTCTGTCACGGCTCCGGCGCTGCGGGGCTCGGGCGGTCACACGCGAGCTTATCGTCGCAGAGGGATTTGACGCTCACCACCGCAGCTTCGGCTTGCTGGCCGGCTGGAGCCGGCCAACCTCAGCCGCGGCGGCGAGTGTTAAAGCCACCTCCGCGCCTACGCGGGCTTAAATTACACTCTAGGGCTAGGGCAGAAAAGACTACGTGGAGTCGGTTCTGCAGCAATTCATTTCTGTCACAAAATTTGTGCTTACATGAAATCAAATTCATTTCTTTTTTTTTGGAATGGCACAATCAATATGTGTGATGTCTTTATTTCAAACGTTGTTTTAAAACGAAAAAATAATGAATTGTTTGCCAAATAATACGTTATTAAATAAAAGTTTATGTGATAATTATTTTGCGAAGTGAGTTATTTGTTAAACTTGTTGTTGTATAATGATGAAATGACAAATAATGTGTTTTCTAATCGTTGCTTGTCAAGTGCAAGTTTGTGAATTAATGTTTGGTGAACTGACTGGTCACCCTTTTTTGCATTGGGTCTTGCTAGTTAGCGTGAGCAGCGTAGGCCGGCGGAGCGATAACGATATTTGTGACAGAAAGTGGGTGTGTTATGTATAATGCGAGCGCAGCGACCGCGCGTTACATCCAATCAATGTCATTGCCAATATCTTAAAAAAAACATTAGATGAATCGTTCGTTAGTGCGATTGATTTAAATTGAATCAAAATTAGGTAAATTAAACAGTAGGTGAGTCGTCCAATATGTGTTATGAACATAAATGTGAAGCAACAGTAGGTATAATGAAAATAGTTGCGATAAACTTAGGTATGCTTACTTAAGTGCTCTGTTGAAATACAAAATTATAATTGGACGATTCTTATAGCGCCAAATAAATACCTTTCGCAGATATCATGTACTATGTAGTTATTAAACATAAAATTAAATTAAGACACAAAATAAAATTCCACGTAAATAACAAACTAATGAATAAATTAAACATAAAGCGACATTATTTCTTAGGTGACTAGACCAAGTTACAAACAAGAAATACTTAAGTGTTAATATTGAAAACAATAACCATGATAAACAATGTCTTTTCGAATAAATGTATTCTCATAAATTAAACATGGTATGAAGCATCCATTAAAATCCATTTTGCAAATAAAGAGTACATAACCGATTCTTATCAGGCTGAACTCTTTCGCTGGTTTAATATGATATTCCTAATTATAAAATATAGGTAAATCTACCTCCACATAAAGAAAAAACTAATTAATAAATTAAACATAAATCGACGTTATTTCTTAGGTGACTAGACCATATTACGATAAAAATAAGCAAAATTAAATAAGCTATAAACAATAATAAACATGATAAATATTGTCTTTTCAAATAACATTCTCATACATTCATAAGTACATACAACAATAGCTGTCTTCTGGGTTTAATGGGAAAAAAATAAAGAATGTTATTGTGTTTGAGTTATCTGAGTTTATATTTAACCCGGGATTTGCCATAAATAAGACAAAAGACTCGATGTTTCCAATGTTTTTAAATGATGGTCAGGAGTCGTCCTTACATCACGTGAGATTCAAGTACCTAAGGGGTAGGGAGGGGTATAAATAAAAGTGGCCTCACGTGAATAAAAGGTGACACCTCAGTGCAACTATTATACTGGTGCATGATCTTTTTTTCTTTTTTTTTTCCCTCTCATAGAGAGGAGGCCTGTCCCAGCAGTGGGAACATTAATAGGCCGATGATGATGATGATGATGATCTTTTTGCCTCTATCGGGCTATCGCTGCTTCTAGTTCTTTTTTAAAATAATAGGGTAGTTGACGCCATAAACAATAAGTCCAAGGCACCAACCAATCTCTAAAAAAAAGTTTATTGGGCCTGAATACCCGATCTATTTTCAATTAATTGCCAATTTGATTTTAGTTGCTTTGAAATCGATAAATAGTTGAGTGATTGAGGTGACCAAACAAAGTGACGCCACAGCGTGCTATTGCCATACAAAATCTATGAGAGAACCACGTTATGACAGCTCATAAAAAGCATGTCAATTGATTAGGGTGTCAACTAAGTACCCTATTTTCGCATAAAGTATCACATAATGCTTACAATCCGTGCCTCGAAAGATGAGACCTGTCACACCACTTGAAACGAGTGAAACTTTGTGAAATCTTGATTATGCCTCGAGGTAAAACATTAAGAAGACAAAGTAGGAAGATGGTTTATGACGTGTACACCTATATGTCAAAAGAAGTATTTTGTTACACAATTAACTCGTATACAAGTAGTGTGACAAGTCCCTTCTTTCGTGGCACGGACTGTACCAATAGCGACCTTTTGTCAATGTCAATCAAGAGTCAAAATAATCTCGCAGCATTGTCAACTTGGTACCCTCCACCCCACACATTAGGTGCCCTATAACCCGTAAATGATTATGGTACTCAGACAACGTGAATGTTCTAGAACGGTAGCTGCGTGAGCAGGGCTACTCCCCGCATGATCCAATGGTCAGGCGACAGCTTAGTGGGGAGCGTCATGAAGAGGATGTAGTTGGTGGAGTGGCCCGTGGTCGACAGCACGCCGCGCCGGTCACCCGTCTTGTACAGCGGGCAGTTGTAGAAGTTGCCCGTGGGGAGGTCTAGGCGCTTGATAGGTATGAGCCACACCTGCGAGTTAAACACTCACTCATAATGGTTTGGTCTAATTAGTATGGAGAGATTGTGGACGCGACTTCTGACTTTTCTTACCGCGTCGATAGTAATCTAAATTTTGTCGGCCCAAATAAGTTTTTGACTACATAAAAACTCCTTTTATCGAGAATAACTGTCAAATTTATCTAATCGAGTCCTATCGAATCCTACGTACTTGCACTGCAGAACTGAGCGACATTTTTTGGTGCTTTCGGTAGCATCCATCAGTTCCTGTAGTGAACAAACAACAGGACACGCAGGGCATATGCTATGTGTTGAAGTATCTGCCTGAGTCCGCTCTCTGCAGCCGGTTCACAAATATGTTCGTACCAATTTGGTCTAACCTCTAGGCGGTTCCATATTGGACACTAAGTAGTGATATGCAAAGTTTAAGAGACTTGTACACTGGTACACAAATTGCTCATACAAATGATTGTGGTACGTCTCCAGCATTAATGGAAAGGATGTCAAAGCCAAATCATTTACTTCTATTAGGTCAGTAACGCAACAAATACACTTTCGAACGTCGGAATTAGAATTGAATATAGGGTGAGTGGTAATTAGTGTAAGTACGATACTTTAACACGTGATTGTGCTCATGATAACAAACAACTTTTACTATGGCACCAAAGCCGAAATCGCGAAAAAAATATCAGCTATTCAGTACATTAGGCGAACGTAAATGTACTGAACAGCTGATTTTTTTTTTGCGATTTCATGTTTGGTCCCATAGTAAAAGTTGTTTGTTATCATGAGCACAATCACGTGTTAAAGTTTCGTACACTAACTACCAGTCACCCTATATATTGCCATTCGCAAAAGTAGTTTGTTTTCAAAAGAATGAGCAACTCAATGAGAAACCCCATCGTTACTTTAAAATGTTTTACAATATTTTGATAATGATAATGATTTTATATTGATGGTAAAAAATGAATAGGTAGTTAATTATAATGCGTACTGACCGGCGGGAACTCGTCGTACAGGACTTTTGGGGTGGACTCGTCGATGAGCATAGTTTCCATGTTCCACCGCGCGCCCTCCATGAACAGCCCGTATATATACACGCCCTCTTCCGGGGGTTCCTTAAAGTGCCACTCTTGCTGCACCTGCGTCACATAGTTTTAATGGAATAACTGCTTAATCTTCAACATTTGATGCACAATTTTATTTACAAGTTGCAATTAGAAATGTTATTTTGAAGTTAAAATGCGACTTGTTAGTAAAATAAAAAAAACTCAAGAGAAGAGTTGGACTCACGCACCGAGGGTTCCGTACAAACACCGTACATGACGGTTTTCAGATTTTTTCCTTTACATGTGCTGTAACTGTAAGACATTGCTTCTCGGCAAATTTCGTGCTTATAAGGTCAACGGGAACTACCATATAGGTTTTCGACCCAAAACCTACCTACAGGATACTTCCGGTTGACCTAGAATTGTCAATTTTGGTTAAAAAATCAAAAAAATCAAAATCAAAGCATTTATTTCAAGTAGGCCAGTTACAGGCACTTTTTAATTGTAGAAACAAAATAAACATTTAATGTAGCTACAGTCCCAGTCACAAGACATAAAAACTGTGAAAGTACTGTAGTTGCCCATTCCCTAGCGTAGATCTCTATGGAGAAGAACGGGCAAGAAACTCCATGGACACTCTTTTAAATCAAAATATTGTTAGAAAATCTTGGTTACATCATTCATGTTGAGATGGTAAATTATGTGAGAACAATGTAGCAAGATGTGCACGTTAAAAGTGTCCATAGTAAAACAAAAACAAAATACGACTCAAAAACAAAATAATTAATTCAAATAAACCATGGCGACTAAGAGATGACCAGTCACAACTGACAGCGCCCGTTCACGAACATGACGCATGGATCAGCACCATTCAGCTCAACCATTTTGAAGGGAACTAAATGGTCCGACACACGCGCCACCATCAGCGAGACATTTGAGAGAGCATGACATACCTACTCTCAACCGCCAGGGCACATTCAAGTCAAGAACTGCCGTAGGTTTCCAGTGAAAGATAGCTTACTAGTACATAGTACTCACACAATATAGGCTATGCGATTATATAATACTAACATTGAATCTATACAATGCAAAGATAGTTAAGTACAATCTTCAGCAGCTCCAACAATACCATTTAATGCTATCTATTTTTGCGCCCCTGTCCATGTGGAGCAGGACCAGCATTAAGCCAAGCATTTTAATCAGCGATATAATCGCTCAACTTGTAATATGCTTGTTTACATAGTGTGCGTTTAATGCATGATTTAAATTTCGTCTCATTCAGTTCAAGAATACTCAGTGGAATTTTATTATAGCATCTCAAACAGTACCCCATGAAAGATGAGTCTACTTTAGCGAGTCTAAAGCCTGCCTGAACTAATTGGTCCCTATTTCTAGTACTGTAATTATGTGTGTCACCTCTTTTACCAAAAAGATGCAAATTTTTTCTAACGTACATTATGTTTTCGTAGATGTATTGACAATTCACGTTACAAGTAAGGTCTTACAGCACAAGTAAAGGAAAAATTCCGATAGATAAAAAAAGTTGGAAATTAAGGTTTCTGGTATTCACAAGGTTTCACGAAAATCTAAATTTGCCCATATCTTTTTATCATGTTGACTCAGGACCTTAATTTGACACACCTGACTATAGACCTCTGTATTTGGTATAAATTTCAACTTGCTACTAGTAGGTCCACCCGTTCCTGGAGAAAATGGGTGGTGACAGACGGACAGACAAGAAAGTGATCTTATAAGGGGTTTCTTTTTACCTTTCGGAACCCTAAAAACAAGCAAACAAAGAAATGCTCGTGACCACATCACGTTATCGCAGTCATCGCAATGACAAAGATAATATGACAATACTCAAAGCTACCTATTATAATGAACTGTCTAAAGTTAGTTACTTCGTAGTGGAAGGCGAGCTGGTCGATGGGTATCTTGTACTTGCGCGCGTAGCTCTGTTGCGCGGCCGTGAGGAAGGCTTGAGGGAAGTAGAAGCCGGACAGCCAGAACACTGGCGGGGGCCCGTTCTGGTGCCAGTGCTGCCAAACAAATAATCTCGCTAGTTAAAGCCTCGTTAAATCTAATCAAGAGTGAGGGTGTATTGGCTTGGTTAACGGCTTATTTACAAGGTGTAAATTGCATAATTTGCAAACTTATTTTTTTGTTACTGGGTTCGAAATCGTCATCATCATCTGGTAGCCTTATTTCAACTATGTTGGGGTCGGCCTCCAGTCTGACCGGATGCAGCTGAATACCAGTATTTTACATGGAGCGACTGCCTATCTGACCTCCACAACCCAGTTAGTACTGGGTAATACGATACCCCTTGGTAAGAGAGGTTGTCAGACTTTTTGGGCCTGTAACAGGTGTCAAAGATCTACGAATGACAGCCGGGACCAACAAACAGCTTAACGTGCTTACCGAGGCACGGTGGAAACTTGGTATGTAAGGGTGGTCACTCATCCATAGACCAACCACAGTTTAACCTAAAGATCGACTGGATTCGAAATCTTGAAACAAAATTTCTTTGCTTTTCCGATCCTCATCGTCAAAATTCACAACACATGTTTATATGTTTACATTCATAACGTGATATAGAAATGAAATTACCCCAGAGTTTTCTGGAGTCAGCCATGTGTAATGATCACATGACTGAGTTCGGTGTCAGATGTGTGCGCGCGTGCATGAGTGTAACGTGGGCACAGTTCCAATATCTGAATGTGTTTTGAAAGTAAAACTACATTTTGTCCGGCTACAGGTTGAACGCCGAATTTGAAAAATGAAGGAAATTAAAAGCGAGCAGGCAGTACAGTGGGTTTGCCAAACGCATCATTTACTTCATTCACCTCTTCCTCAACTATCTCACCAACTCGTCCCACCATGCTCTGCGTTCAGTTTTACTCCTCACGGGTTGATTTTTCAATCATCAGATAACATATTTGTAAAAAGGTCTCCGACGATTGGGAATTTGGCCCTTATTAAAAATAAATATGTATATGGAAACCTGTAAGAATTTGAGTCTCTCGAGCAGGTCGTTGAAGTAGGCCGCGAAAGGCTTGAGCGAGGGGTAGCTCTTGCCGGCCCACAGCGCGGGGATGCGCCCGCGCACCATGCTCGTCAGCACCTCCTCCGTTATGTCGTTCAGAACGCTGACGCCTGTACACGTCATGATTTTATTACTTTACTTTTGCACCATGGGAATAAAGCAGTATCTTATGTCATGGGCGAATCCCGAAAGCAGTGAGGGATTTAAGCTCGCTTTATCTCCGAGGAGCATACTCTAAGCTTTCATGGTCAATAACTAAACTTTTACTGATACTTACGGGATATCTTCCGTGATTTTCAACTATTGGAAGCTCACAAAAATTAAATTAAGAAAATTCAAATACAGTATTATTTTATGAAAATATCGATAACAGTCTGTATTTGGCGTCATGAACGTCTAAAAACTGTATTCCTTATCAAAACAACAAATTCGAACAACATAAACGTACAATAAATTAGTATAGGGCCTAAGGTTGGGATACTTACCCTGCACAGCTCCAATGACGGCTCTAGAGCTGGATCTGACGACGTCGACCAGTCTTTCATATCTTGCGGCTTCCTGTATGACCACGATGGACATGGGCGTCATGTCCGAAGGCTTGATGTCTCCCTCGTGCGACGGCCCCGACAGGATCTTGGCGGGCAAGCGCTTCAATACGTCTTCGGCGATGTCCATGGCTAACATTTCTGGCGTTATCTCTGAATCACCGGCAGCTGCCATGTCCTGTGTTAAAACACGTAGAATTCGAATTAAATTGTGATTATTTTGTAAAATATTATTTACTAGCTTTTGCTCACGGTATAAAAGGTGTAAAACCCCTCTTAACGAAACCGAAAGGCACTTGTTCTCCTCGTCATTCCGATATTTTTTTTGTTCTACACCATACCCGGGAACCTTCTCGTTACGAAGATATTGGGGGTCAAATTTACAACTTCTTGACAAGTTTTTTTTTTTAATACAAGTTTTTTTTGTAAGATTTTCACTTTAAATACCTCCACGCCATACTATTCAATCCATTCACCAGCACAATGTTTTGAGTGCGTTACATTGAGTTAAACCTTGAAACGTTATTTTCACCTCGAAAAAAAAAGTTGTTTCCCAGCAATATTTTTTGCGTAAAGTTACTTAGTTTGATGTACAGAATGCTTGGTTGACGGCTTCGTGATGAGGGGTTTACACCCTGTATATCGCTCTTGTTAATTTAGAATTTGACAATGAAATGGAGTTGTACTCTGCTTGTAATAATATAATTCAAAAATGATTCGAAAGACACGTGGCACCATCCATTATGTTATTGTTGTTTTTCCTTTGGAACAGTACTTTTTTTCGGGGTGATAGGTAACCTTTGTCCGTTTCTGTACACCTGATGACGTAAGTATATATGCAACATTTGAGGATGATCGGTTCAGGGGTTTAGGCGTGAAAAGGTAACAAAAACTCACTTGCTCATATTTAATACCTACTAATTGTATGGAAGTATTCGGTCCACCTGGTGGACCGATGACCTGGTGAAGGTTGCGGGAATCCGGTGGATGCGAGTCGCAAGGGACCGGTCAATGTGGCGACACTTGGGGGAGGCCTATGTCCAGCAGTGGACGTCTTTCGGCTGAGATGATGATGATGATGATGTATGGAAGTATTCAAGTATGGTTTAAGAAGTTTTGCCAATTATAACGAATAACATCGAATCAATTCTTGAGTTATGTGACGAAAGATATATTTGCTTCGCAGATTCATATTTAACAACATTTAGGAACGATATCTTTTCATAAGTTAGGTATTCGTGCTGCAGCTATTGGACATGCGACTTAAAAGCCATTTTTGTTCTTAATTAACATAAAATTATAAAATTTAGCGTAACTTTGGTTAAACGTTCGATACAAGATTCACTTACCTGGTACTTTTTCTCGAGATCCTATCAGGCATGAAAATAAGAAATCAACATTAGTGATATTACTACTTAATTACATGAACAATTCTGATTAATTTAAATGGCTTACCACGCGGTCCTGCGCCATTGCACCGAGGATAGATGAAACATAAGAAATAACACATGAAATAAATGAATAAAGTTACTGCTAATGATTAGAAATCTAGGAACCAACACTAATATAAAAGCCACAGTATCAATACTACTTATTTATGTCTACGATGAGCTCTACAGTAAGGCCCCGTTCCCATTATGTCGTGACGAATAATTTGTAGTTGGTTTTTAGTTGGCACAAGTAAAATTAAATTAAAAAAACCCCCGACACAATGTACTAACAGTTAAGTAGAAAATATTTCGTTAATTCGTCATTTTGTGGTGGCGGCCATTTTGGATTTTAAATTTATTAAATAAATAAATAATAATAAATATTGCTGGACATTACACACAGCGCCGTCTAGTGCCACACTAAGCAAGGCTTGTGTCGTGGTCACCAGACAGTTGATATACTACATAGGTATATACTTTTTGTTTGTAAATACATACTTATTATACATATAAACATCCATGACTCGGAAACAAATGTCCATGCTCATCACACAAACATTTGCTCCTACCGGAATTCGAACCCGGGACCCTAAGAACGTAAGGCAGCCTCAATACCGCTGCGCCATTCGGGTCGTCTTATTATTGTTATTGTGTGTTGTCTCTTATTATTGTGTATAGTATTTTACTAGTCAGTCCCTTTTATTTAATACCCATATTGAGGGAGTTGTTGAAAAAAAATGTAATCCGCCATTTTGTGGCGGCGGCCGTCTTGGACTGATTTTTATGAAACATAGCTAAGAACACTCCCGACTTATTCACCTTTCAAGTAAAAAAATCAAAATCAAAATCGGTTCATCCGTTCGGGCGCAACGATGCCACAGACACACACACAGACACGTCAAACTTATAACACTCCGTCGTTTTTCGTCGGGGGTTACAAAGTCATGCGACGACAGTTATCGTGTCGTCCTATATGGGAACATCTCCATTTAAATACACAAGCCACGACACTTAAAACTACACGATTATCTGTCGGCACAACGTGGGAAGGGGCCTAAGTAACTAAATTGGGTTGAATGATGTAAGTTTCTTATTACAAATATTGTTATATCTGACAAATTACAGAACTTTTATTATATTGTTTTACCTATAGTCATAAACTCATAATCGGCCGTCCAGCACACGACAAACACATAGTTGTATTTAAAACAAAGCATGAGCTATCCTCTTATAAGTATTTCATGTCAATAACACGACGAAATGGAGTATCAAATTATAAATGAACCCTTTAGCGGAGTAATTGCGTTTCACTCAATCCCAATGCTATTTAGCCAATTCAACGATGGGTATCATTTCGTTATTTACGGTTTCGAGCTAAAGTCTGTTTTAAACAATGAAGCAATATTTTAACGAATTTCCTTCCAAATGATACGGAATGTGATAATAGTACATTTTGATACAAGTGGAGAAAGTTTGTTATTGTATTCAAAGCGGAATTAACACACGAACAGTAGGCGAGGGTGTTATTGAGCCGAGAACTACCGAAAACAGTTTTTTTAAATATTTTTGAATCACAAATGAATTTGTTAAAAGTAATGTGGCAATTTTCAACACGTGTGAGCACAAGCACACGTGTTGGAAAATGACAAAAAACGCACGCGTGTGAAATACATTGCATGTTGAACTTTCGTCCATCGTAGTGCGATAAGAATCAGTTTTCGAGGAAGGTGTTTTGTAAAAAATGTGTTACACAATTTGGCTGCTGGTTCTTGCTTGTATTAAAGAGTGTGGTAGACCTGTGTCAGTATAGCGGTATTGAGCAGCTCCTCGGCCTCTCGGAAGTGCTTGGTGATGTCTGCGTTGGGGTGGAAGCCGAACACGGCAGGCGGCGTGGCGGCCGGCAGCGATCGCGCATAGCTGATGAAGTCTGCGTGCTCCTTCAGTGTCGGGATGTGGTATATGCCTGTGAGAAGAATTCTATTAGTGTCCAACCGAAACTTTGACTTGGGTCATCGTCCACCGAAAAACCACACACGGCTAAGTCATCGGCTCAAAAACCATACACGGCCAAGCCATCTGCTCAAAAACCACACACGGCCGAGCCTTCTGCTCAAAAACCATACATGGCCAAGTCGTCGGCTCAAAAACCACACACGACCAAGTCATCGGTTCAAAAACCACACACGACCAAGTCATCGGCTCAAAAACCACACACGACCAAGTCATCGGTTCAAAAACCACACACGACCAAGTCATCGGCTCAAAAACCACACACGACCAAGTCATCGGTTCAAAAACCACACACGACCAAGTCATCGGCTCAAAAACCACACACGACCAAGTCATCGGCTCAAAAACCACACACGACCAAGTCATCGGCTCAAAAACCACACACGACCAAGTCATCGGCTCAAAAACCACACACGACCAAGTCATCGGCTCAAAAACCACACACGACCAAGTCATCGGCTCAAAAACCACACACGACCAAGTCATCGGCTCAAAAACCACACACGACCAAGTCATCGGTTCAAAAACCACACACGACCAAGTCATCGGTTCAAAAACCACACACGACCCAGTCATCAGCTCAAAAACCACACACGACCAAGTCATCGGCTCAAAAATCGCACAAAGCCAAGCTATCGGCTCAAAATCAGCCAAAAGTTATGCCCAGTTTTGGCTGAAGCCGAAGGTTTTCAGCAAGCGCAGAAACTAAATTAACTTTTAGATGCGCGAGACCGCGATCGAAAATAAATATGAAAAGCGACGCGTGGACCGAGCAGGTTAAATAACATTTAAAGCCACACTAAATAAATTAATAATTCAATCTCTCTCATATATTGACTTTTAACTCCTTCCACACAAACACGAACTATTTGTTTTAAATATTTCGGATCCAGCTTCTGCTTCGGCCAGAAATCAACCTTCGATCGGACACTTCATGTTATGTGTAATGTAATGGATCATTCAATAATCCCTCCACGGACTGACTGAGGCAGGCCTGGCTTAACCTTGAAGATCGACCCGTGCAGCTGCTATTATTTAACCATATAAATGTAAGTTTATTAGTTAAATAATAAAAGAAAAAAAAATAGGTGTTACTTTGATGTCTCACCGGTAGGGTCGAGCGGGTAATTGAGTTCCTTGATAGCCTTAGGGTTGTAGAACTTGAAGAGGATGGTGTTTAGCGTGCGCCGGTCCCAGTCGTCAGTCACGCGGCCGCCGTAGTTACACTCGCCCGTTAAGTACCGTAGGGCTATGAATTGTACGTCCTGGGTACAAATATAATCATATCATTCAGTAACAATCTACAACAATCGGTTCCGCGAGACAAATGCCGAGGACAGCATCAGATCAGTAAGAGAGATGTACCGTCGTCGAAGCTATTTGGTTTACATTTTACAAAGTGCATTTGCATGTTAAAATGTCAACCACATAGCTTGATCGACCGTAAACAAGCAGCTGTCAGATGAATAATTAAGTGCAATGCTGGAGGTATCGCATTAAAGAACAAGCCGCTAAATACACATCGTCTATGTAAAGCCTAACAACGAACAGAGTCTCAGTCTCTGCTCTGAATTTATTGTACGTATAATTTAATAAGTCAACTAGTTTGTGGATCCACAAGTATCCCGCAGGAACTTTCAAACATCTACGTGACACTTGAGTATAGTTTAGGTCACCATTAGTGAAAGAATATCAAAATCGGTTCAGTAGTTCCGAAGCTTACCCCATACGTACAAAATTACAATCTAACCTCTTAACAAGATACGAACCTATAGATTAATAGATAGTATAGATTCACGCCCTATTGCCTACTCACATCGTATTCATTGAGGAACATATAGAGTTGCGTGACGCTGATCCTAAGGTCCGTCTCATTGAACTCGTAGTGAATGTTCCAGCCCAGCGGGCCGAACTGCCTGCGTTCCTGTATCACGGCGTGGAAGAAGCACAGGGCAAACAACAGCTTCTTGAAGTTCTCCGACTGCTTGTTGCCTTCGAACCACTCCTGGTCGTTGATAGGATCGCTGCTGAACGAACGAGCGACGTTTGCTCGCAGTCCTGGATTTTGATAAACAAACATTATACGAAGTAATATTTTATGCGAATACAAGGTCAAATTAATGCAATGGGAACCGCTAACTATTCAATTCATCAGACGATCAATCTTTTTTACAAAATGTAAAAATCATATCTATTCGAAATGAACATCGTCATAAACATTAGGTACCTGCTGGCGGCTCATTGGTCATCTTGACACCGTTTTGCAGCACATACACTGGAAAATGATCGGCAGGGTATGACGTTAGCCAGAGCCTAAAGTCAGGATGTGTGGTGTCTTGAGTAAACCCTTCACAGATCTGCAAAAATGGTTAACGTTTAAACATATCGAGATTCAATGCACCAAACTTATAAAATAACGGTTAAGTGATGATGCTGATGTATCACCTTTTCCAGCGTGGGCATCCAGCTCTTAGCCAAGTGACAGTTCTGCAGAACAACCCACGTGCCGCTCCGGACACCTTCGTCAATAAGTTTGACTGCAATAGGACCCTGACCTTGGCCCAGAGACAGTGAAAACAATCGGGAAGAACCAAAACCCTGACAAATATAATTTACAAAATTAAAGACATCCATTAAATGAACTTTATTACCTTAATGGTGCTTGTGGTTTACCTGATCGTCTGCAAATTTCAGTAGTGTCTCCATAGGATCAGAGCCGGGTGTGAGCACGAACAATAGGGGGATGCAGCAGTGAGAGTCCGAATATGACGACGCCAGGTCAAAAAGTGGGGGCTCCACGAACTTGCGTCCCATTGTAGCTTTAAAAGAATTACAAAGTATATTAAAATTATGTAATTACACTCACAGCAAGTGATGATGGTGATGACTGTCTGCTAAGCTTACCGGCAACGTAATTCTGGACTGCCGGTACCATCATGTCCAAACGCATGCACCGCAGCACTAACATTTTCTGTAAGAATGAACAGCCATAAAAGTTTTGATTTCATGTGAGCAGTTGTTAAATAAAGTATTTCATTAAGTATGTTTGTTACCTCAAACAGGTTAGTATTATTATCCCATGGTGAAGGCAAAGGTTGTTCTTGTGGGTCAGGAGTATTACAATAGGCCTCCCATGCTGGGATATTTGCTAGAAAGTGATCCAAAATACCATGGTACTTGGGTATTTCATTCAATCTGCCGATTATACAAAAATAGTTTTACATTCTGATTTTAAGGCAAATTCAATCGTCTAAAAGTCTGGTGACGGTTTGCCAGTGTTTGTTTTACAAAATAAAATAATCTTCAAGCTGCTTGAAAAATCGACCTCAGAAGAAAGAACCTTAGTTGATTTCTTTGACGAATAGACAATAGACAATAGATAGACAATAGCTGTGAAGCTTCGGAGCGAGGGGTAACATAATTTGTAATGAAATATAACTTACGCATTGAACTCTGACCAGGCTTGTGGGCTGAGGAACTGTACCGGGTTGTCGACCAAGTGTCGAGGCTGCCCGCCACCAAGCAGGAATATTACGGAACTTCGTTGAACCTCCCCCTTTGCCATCATTAGTGTGAGTACGAGTAATAGCGAAAACACAATTTTATCCTGTAAAATGACGAAATTCTTTAGTAATCCGTACGTGAAACTTTTGAGCACTGTGTACTTAGTTGCAAATAGGCACAGACAACAACAATTGATTAAAATCCTAGGATTCACTATGGAGAAATATTGAGAAGCATGCGGCGGGACCTGATATCTGTTATATCCGGTTTATAATATGTCCTGTATGACACAATGTCGCACTAACGCAGTAAATTCTATGTTGCACTGTATGCAGTTAGCTTTTTTTTTTTGCTTGTTTGTACCGAATAAGCTCCAAATCTACTGGATCGATTTTATCACCAACCAGCGTAGTCCCCGTTCCCGTGCGAGTACTGGGATAAAATATAGCTTATTACTCAGTGAGGACGTGGTTTTATATTGGTGAAAGATTTTTTTTAAATCGGTCAAGTAGTAATCGAAACAAACACTCAAACAAAAAATCAAATCTTTCCTCTTTATATTATTAGTTTAGATAATAGAAGCTATCACATTTTTTTCAGATGGAATCGCGTGCTTGTCCTTTAATAAATCCAAGGCTTAAGAGGCCTGCGGAGCATGCGTAGTTCATACAAACGTAATACCAAAATAATTTGTAAATCAAACATATTTCTAAGGTACTGTGTATTTATTTCGATTGGATTACAGAATATCTAGTGGGTGGGACGCCTTCTGGCTCGGTTGAGTGACGATCTTTGCAAGGTAGCTGGAGCCTAATTCTGCTATTTTAATAAATTCGTCACTCCAACACGATTCCATTCTCATCCCATTGTCATTTTGCTTAAAGTTCGTAATCTGCCAAATTCACAATAGTCGGTCAATGGTCTCGTTATAAAATTGTGTTTTAATGGCATTGTCGTATTGCTATTATTATAAAACCCTTAGTACAAATGGTTTTCGGAATCTACTACTATAATGCGAACATTTATTCATGCCAGATTTCATGTACGAGATTAATATTCTATGACATTTCTTTCAATGGAGTGTCATAGTGGCGCCATTATGATAGTAGAATTAACCAATCAAATTTTGACAGAACTTGATCATTATGAAATCAATGATCGAATACTCTGACACTATTGTAATAGCAGAATCGAGGTCCTGGTAGCAAGAGCAACTGGATGAGAGTTGAGTGGCGTGCGATTGAGGAGCCTATGTCCAGCAGCGGACTACTGTAGCTGATGATTGTGTCAGGTTGTATGTTGATTAAAATATGATTCGCGACTGTAACAAACATGGCTTTACAAGAGTTACCTTTAGCTTCTGAAGTCGGTGACAAAAAAATTAAATCAATAAAACAAAGGTCACCGACTTCAGAAGTTTTTTTTTTGAAGTCGGTTTTATTTTTTTGCAAAAAAGTTTTTATTTTTTTCACTTTTTAGTGGTTCATATGAGCTTGATATACATGGAAAGTGCATACCGTTACAATTACAACAAGCCCAAACACGACTGGGATACATTGTCTCATTATGGAGTTCCGTGACTCTTGGCTTCATCATCAGATCTGATGGTAGAATGGTTCATATCAAACGCAAATGCTTCACTTGTTGCAGAAAATACCAAAATCGCAACTCGTTATCATATAAAATTTGAAGAGTTCCCTCGATTTCGCCAAGATTCCATCATCAAATCCCGACTTGGTGGCTATGGGACCAATTGGAAAAGATACCCTTTCCAACAAAAAAAGAATTTATCAAATCGGTTGGCAAGCGACGGAGTTATGCTCGAACAAACATAAAAAAAAAAAATATAGAAACATCCGAATTGAGAACCTCCTCCTTTTTTAGAAGTCGGTTAAAAATCATTAAAATCATCATTCCACCCCTCTTAAGTTTATTTAATCCCATTGAATGAATTTTTCACGTAATAGTCACAAGTCACAACCTACTACGACCTACCAACTGACCTGCAAATTGTAAATATGTAAAAAAATAATGTTTTCATTAATATTCTTACCTTTTCAAACAAACTTCTGCAGATGTTAGCGTAGAGAGAGTAAGTGAAGTATGTCTTCAGTATTTCCAGCCGTTCTTCAATCTCTTCTACCTTTTCAGTATTATCGATGGTAGCCACGAACAAACCTTCGAACCAGCCCAGCGAATACTGGTACATTGGGTCAATATTCGCCAACGACGCTGAAAGAAATGACAAAACCACGCCTAAAGTCTACATATGCAAACCTTCAAATTTTAGGTTTTTTTTAAAGAAATTCATATTTTTATAATCTTTTTCCTCGCCCCTGTAACATATCGTTAAAAACTTACCGATGAGGAAAAATAGATCTGTGGAATGCACAGCGATGGGCACGTAGTCGTCTCGAGCGACGTCAATAGCTGCCTCCGTTTTCGTGGCCACCTCCTGCTTTTCTTTGATCTCATTCGACATCTCTTTAGCCGAGTTCAGGATCTGATATTTACAATTAATGTAAAATAGTAAATAAAAACTTGTGAGCAGATCGCATTCCATAACTAATTAACGGTGAATAAGGCGTTGCAATAATAGCCGCAAGCTATTTACTAAATGAACGGATTTGAGTATTGCATGAAAATAGCTAGTAGATTGTATGATAAGGGAGCAAAATTATATTTTTATGGCGAGGGCAGAGCGCGAGCGAAGGATTCTAGAATAGAATCCTAAGCGTAGGGAGGGATTCAAAGTACATCGACTGAGGGAAAAATATTTTGCTCTCGAGTCATATACTCGTACTCTAATCTCCTATGAGAAAATATTTCTCCTGGGATTTCGTACGTATTAAGTTTTGTATGACGTTATTAGCTTCTATTTTTGTTTTTTTCTGGAGTTAATGCACTATCACTTTCAGAACTCGACGTAGAACTATTTCTTTTGCAAACTACAATAAAGTCTGTACCGATTACAAGAACAGAAGTAAATTCGCGCGCTTTCGCACCGTTCAGCCAACACTTACAGACAGTAATTTATACAATTTGCGTTCGATTTCAATTAACGATTCATGTTCCAAATTCAAATCTCATTACTGTCCCTTATAAAGTCTTGTGGAGAAAAGAGCAACTCTACTCCCGCTTATAGAGGAACAAAACGACACTTCGAATAGAAGGGATGAAAAGTGTATTGTCATAATTCTAAATTTTTATTTATCGTGACATCAAGAATGGTTGGCGTTACCTGGACAGCTTCTTCGTCTTCCAATAAATGTTCGGAAGTGGACAGTACAGTCAATATTTTCCTTTCAATTTCCTGTAAGAGCCTTCGATGCTCGGCACTTTGCGTGGTGAGGTCAGTCTTGGCTTGCTGTAGATCGGGGCGCTCCCGGGCAACCACCCGCGCTAGTAGCTGAGCTTGCAGCCCATCCATGGCCAACATAAAGTTGACGAGAGTCACTCGCACGCCTACTTCAGGTAAGTAATGTGGGTTCGCCAATTTTGTACTGATGTATAATCTAAGAAGAAATGTTTTGTTTAACAATCTGACATCCTAAGGGGTCCATTTTGAGCATGTTTAAAACACATTTTTGACAGCTGTTTTAGGATAATCAGACCGTTATGTTTTCGGTGAACATGGACCTTAATAGGATACACCGAGCGGATCGATAACATGTTGTGAACATAAAAATCAAAATAACGCGGAAATATCGTTGTAGGTTGAATGTTTGATTAGCTTCACAAGTTCACAAACACAATGAAAACATTTGAATCAAATATTTATGTACTTACTTAAAATCTTTACTGTATTCAACAATGGTATCACCAATTTTAATGCAGAGGGCTCCGCCTTGTCGGAAAGTCTGTTGTTGAAGTAGTGGCTCCAACATTGGATCCAATTCCTCCAACACATTTTCTAGCAAAACCTGAGTGCGAGACCAATCTTATAATAAACGCTGAAGAATTGAATAAAAACATGCAAATAGACCGCGGTCAACTGATGACATGCCGATCGTGACATATTCTGCAGTCGCGATCGACATCCATCAACCGTGGACTGGTTGCACCTTGAAGCAAGATGAACTTCATACCGGCTGTCCAAATTGCACAGCGTTTTCCAAGACGCGACCCAAGTCGGCCTGCGTCATACGAACAATGCTCAAATTGTTGGGTTTTTCCATATTTTTGATCCAGCGATTGGCTTGGCCTTGAGGATCAATCATCAAAGGCCAACGTCGAGCTGTCCTGTATCACATTAACATAAGCTTTTAATGAATGCTAAAAAATACAAGTAATTTAATTAACTATATTTAAGAATTTAATATTTGTAAATTATTGTCGGCTGATTGCACACCACTAGAGTTTGGCAAATGAAAGTAGACACTCGAATTATTTGTAAACTTTTCATATGGTAATGTTTATTTTATGTCAATCTCAATTTGTCAAAATAAGATGGCGTGTTGTTGTTGATTTTTTGGGATCTATAGAGAGCATTTTTCCAACTTAAACCTGAATAAAACGATTAAAAGTGGAGTGCGGGAGATGTTGCTTCGCATGATTTCGAAGTTTGAAGAAAAACAACAGGAGAAAGACGCCTAGTTCAATCAGAAACAAGATTGTTTACGTGGTGTGTTGGATTTCATAAGTTAGTATGACGCTTTGATGTTGATACTTTGTTTGTAATCGTAATAATATATAAAAATGATTATGGAATACTGTTGTTTTTTTTTATTCAGACAATATCACATAATTACCTAGTCGTATTTTATACCAACGAAGTTAGCTGGTTTTCGAATTGTCACGCACGAAATGTCTCTTTGGTTTGGATCATAATGGGTAGACATGATTTTACATCTCGAAACTTCAGTTTGCTTCATTTGATTAAAAACACGAGTTTACATACAACAAGGCCCTTGCAGGACTGTTCGAAAGAGATACCGTGGCCCCGGAACATAAAGGGCGAGAAAGGAACTTGGATGGGTTTTAGTCAGTAAAAGTCTGACACTCCCTCCCGCTCCACCCAGAGTGGGAGGAGTCCCTTGATGATTTCCCAACCGAAAAAAAAAGGTTCCCATTTTTGGACCTGTCCACATGCTGTCAAGCAGTAGTGTACAAATATTGTTGTACACAAAAAAAAATAACTGTATAGTATCAAGTCGGGCTATTCCGGGTACTTCATACAAATTATGGCGCTTTTTCAGTCTCTACTTTCGTTTGCCAGAGTCAGAGTCTACGTACTTTTCACCCAGAAACAGAATCTTTTAATTGCATGTCTAGATTTTTTTTTATTCACTAATAAATACTTCGTTGCTACATCAATTGTTTAGCAAACACACTGGCGCAATATAATAGAAACAAACATAGTACGTAAATCTGTCAGATTATTTCACTTGTAACTGATAATGCGTAGCTACACGGTGTGGTAATGGGTGTTCATAACCACTGCATTCAAAACGGTGAATGAAACATCGTGACGTTGCATTTCCGGGAACTAATCATTCGAAGACATCTCGCCGTCCCCGGGGAATAAAATGGTAATGTGCTATTACGATAGTTTTAAGTTTATTGCATTTTCGATATTTAGAAGTCCGATTACACTTGGTCAATTTTTTTCAGGCATTTCCTACGGTTATTGTAGAAATTACGAAATTTTCATTTGTATTGTAATAAATTTAACAATATAATTGATTTGTATGACTAGAGACTTTTTGCATCGAATATAATTGTTAGAGGCTATTACAATTCTTTCGATACGTTACATTTCCAGCTCTTACCATTATATTCGCGGGAAAAATAGACAACCTAATTTGCGTAAAGCTCAATACAATTTTATTCCGGTACCAGACATTTTTTTTTTAATATCGTTAAGTTTTTTACGATATATTTTATTACAAATCAAAGAAGGTAATATCGATTACTGTATCCGAAAACTTATATATTTACTTTAATTGGTAATAAAATTTACCACTGAACAAAGATAAAGTATATTTCAGCCCTTTTAACAACTCGGGAATCACGAACTTCAATGGCAATACACGTTTCGACACACAGATGTTAAACCTGTAAAGCTAATATCTTCAGATAGAAAAAAACAATAGAACACAAAACATAAAATACTCATTTCCTTCAGACGGTTTAAATAATAATATTAACGTTTGCAAAACATACTTTTTAAATACGATAAAAATATCCGAACAAACCGTTTATACCGCATTAGAAAAAATAAAAAGAGACGAAAGTTTAATCGACAAAAGGGTAATTCATAAAACAGGCCCCGTAAGATGAGTGATTCTACGAAAGAAAGCGTGATGGCGCGTATTAAAATATTTCCTGCTGTAGAATCCCACTATGTCACTAAAGATATAAAGCGACTCTGTTTATCAGAGCACCTAAACATTTCTAAAATGTACCGATTGTATGAACTCTGGTTCCCCAATCAACATTATTTATTTAAACTTCATGTACAATAGTGGTACATAGGCGGACTTAATGCCACAAGGCATTCTCTACCAGTCAACCATTGGATCAAATAGACAGCATTGTAATGAAGTACAATAAAAATAAAAAAAACATACCATCTTGTAAGCATAAAATAAACACATAAATAGGTACCTACGTACTAATACGATTATCAATTATTCTGCAGAACACAAGGCTACAAAGCGGCAATTAATATATTTTTAAAACGGAGTTTAATTACTCGTTCTTCAAACCAAAGAAAGATTTATGCGGAATCTGCTCCCAATTTGATCAAGCTAATGAAAAGTATATTTATTTTGATGGTACATTATTTATAATTTGCTAAAATAAACTAAACTAACCAACTTAAACTAAAAACTTAAAAAAATATGGCATCAAAAAACTCCTCCTCGACGCTGTCAACTGGTAATGTTACCAAGAGACTGGCAGCGTTACCACGCTGAATGGCAACGCTAAGCCTTTGGCTGAGGTAAAAGCAAGCCCTATATAGGGCCACGGGGAATGTCAACTAAGCGTTTCGAAATTTCCTTGAAAAGGCTATGAGCACTCGGATCCCACGGTCCTAGATTTTCAACTCCAAACGGCTCGAAAATATACCATAAGGTTACCAATAAGATACTTTCGCCGCTTCAGGTTCTCCGCAGCCGCAGCGTTAGCCCCCGCACAGCACGATGAACTAGGAAGATGGGAAGGCGCAAGAGTATCACATCCACACATGTTGCGTCCCACACAAGAGGCCTACTCATCTTCCATGGAAACAAATAGGTACATGCCGTCAGGTCTCTTGCGTCGCGTGTCAAGTCATTGGGTTCTAATAAAGCTGGAACGCCGACGGTGACTAGAGATGGACGGATGATGTCATTCAAATTCGCGTGCCGCGCAAAACTACCCGCACTTCGGCTGCATGACAGGATGTGGTCTCCGAGGTTGTTGACAACTTCAAAACAGTGACAGCGGTGAGAAGAACAACATGGGGCGCCTAGGCGTAGCACAACAACGAGGCGGAAAGTGGTGTTGTCGAGCAACGTGCCTGTGCTCGACGACAAAAGCACGAAAATGATATAAAAACAGCCTAAATTGCAGCAGACAAGTTATGTAAATGTGTTTAAGTCATGATCAGCAAATACCATAAGTAAAGCGCTACTGCAGATTTATTAAGTTTGTGTACTAGTGATGCAATCCCGGAGCACTTCGTTTTATGACTCTCCCACGAGGTGCGAGGGTAACCCGATAGACTCTCTGCGCATGTAGACGACATAGAGTAGAGCAGCGGTATCAGCTTCTTTGAAGTAGACAGTTCTTAATTATTTTGTTGATTTTTATAAACAGTTGTTTAAAATTATGAAAAATAAAAAATAAATAGACAATAATTGATTTTTTTCTTCGCATATTACCTTGCACACGTACAAAATATTTATTCAGTATTTGATACTTGCCTCCAGTTAGTCTAATAAATATTCCATAGAATAAACACGTAAGTTGCTAATGCTGTAATCTGTAATTGATTGCTTCCCAGCGAATAAAATGGTAACAGTACATTACAATATGGGATCCTTTTACAGTTTATCGATCAATAACATAGCAATACATTATTACGGTAACGCATTACATAAGATTTTACGCGAATAATATCGTAATGTTGCTTTACAGATAAAGTATGTGCCTTTAATTCATGGTAAACTTAATTTAATTAATAAGTGCATTTCTAAGAAAGACAAATTATTTAATACAGTTTATAATGTTTTTGTAAAAAATCACCTTTGTTTTGGTATTTTAAAAATCCCGCTATGTATATTAGTTTATGAGATATTCACATAAAAACGTTTTTTATTTTTCCTGTAAAATTTAGTTTTTACGATTACCATTTTATTCCCCGGGGACGGCGACTATACTAATATTATAAAGCAGAAGAGTTTGTTTGTTTGTTTGTTTGTTTGGTTGAACGCGCTAATCTCCGGAACTACTGGCTCGAATTGAAAAATTCTTTTTGCGTTGGATAGTCCATGTATCAAGGAAGGCTATAGGCTATATAACATCACGCTGTGACCAATAGGAGCGGAGCAGCAATAAGAAATGTTGCAAGCGGGAACAAAGCAGTTTAAACTTCCGTTGAGTAGGCGATGCGTTGCGATATCAAAACTTCACGCGAACGAAGTCGCGGGCAGAAGCTATGAGGCTATAATTTAGCTTGGAAACTTGAACACCTGATGCAGAACCGCAACAGACCAGCTAAACTATAAGAGATACAAAAATGCCACCATAGCAAAAATTGTTCTACATGATGAGCATTTTCTGCTGAGAGTATAAGTTTGAAGATCTGGAACATCTGATGTGGAACTCCAAGAGCCCAGCTACACCATAACACATATAGAAATGACGTCTTAGCAAAAGTTGTTCAATTTTATGAGCACTCTCTGTTGGTTTATAAAAATCGAAGATCTGGAACACCTGTTGTGGAACTCCAAGAGCCCAGCTACACCATAACACATATAGGAATGACGTCTTAGCAAAAGTTGTTCAATCTGATGAGCACTCTCTGTTGACTTATAAAAATCGAAGATCTCGGACACCTGTTGTAGAATTAATTTCCTTTTCCAGTTATCTTCGTGACTCGGTAGCCTACCCGGTAACGCAGGGGAGCAGTCACTTAGATCCCAATGTTCCAAAGGAGCTAAAAGATTGAGGATCATAAGATCCCAAGAATCTATCGAAGAGCGTCAGGAGAGACTTGATGCTGTTCGAGAACATCAGGCTGCAACTTGCTCCGTGGAAACCTCTTCGGATCGCGAAGCACGCCGGCGTTCTCAGCGTATTTCTACATCCAGGTCTCTAGAGACCAGTGAAGAATAGATGCGCGACTGACCGCTAATCGTGAACGTCATGCATTGTCTTGCGAGTCGGAGCCGTTCACGGATAGAGAATTGCGCTTGAGTTTCAATAAGCGTATCTACGCATCGACTACTAGATCTCTAGAGACAAGTAGGGAACGTGATGCGCGACTGACCGCTGATCGTGAACGTCACGCATTGTCTCGCGAGTCGGAGACGTTCACGGATAGAGAATTGCGCTTGAGTTCTCAGCGTATCTACGCATAGCTTCTTCTAGGTCTTTAGAGACAAGTGCGGAACGTGATGCGCGACTGTCCGCTGATCGTGAGCGAATCCGAAATTTTTACCGATACAGAATCAGGCTTGAGTTTTCAGCGTATTCGCACATCTACTAACAGGTCTTTTGAAACGAGTGATGAACGTGATGCGTGATGCGCGATGCACGTTCATTGAACGAACGTTTGAATTCTGATCGACGTCGACATTCTCTGAACAGAATGTCGATATCATCTGAAAAACCGGATGTGTCTCAAGATATAGCCGTAGGTCATGGCGACCTGCCGTGTCGACGGCGCGTTCGTGTTCCACGTGCGCCTCAATGAGATGTCAGCATAAAGGGAGGGGCCCGCAAAGGTCGAAGCCTGCCGGGGCTGCGGGACTGTTCGAAAGAGATACCGTGGCCCTGGAACGTAAAGGGCGAGGAAGGAACATGGATGGGTTTTAGTCAGTAAAAATCTGACACTCCCTCCCGCTCCGCCCAGAGTTGGAGAAGTTATTTGATTATTTCCCAACCGAAAAAAAAGGGCATGGCGACCTTCCTTGGGTTGATAAGGCACGGAGTGCATTTACGTCTCCTATGATTGAATACGCCACATATTCCGCCATCGGAGGTATGGCTAAAAATTGTACTTTTTGTGAAGCTGTTAAATGGCAAAAAGAAACAAATGGTATGTGTTGCTCAGGTGGGAAAGATCCGTTATTTTCCCGTCCCCGGGTTCTTAGAATTCGACATCAGACGTTTCAGATCTTCGACGACCCCGTTGTCGCTGGCATAAGCAACAGGATCCGCGTACGGAGTCGCGGGCAGAAGCTAGTGTGTCATATACCAACACGCACTGGTAACGACGCGCTCGGATCTCACAGAAAACAGGTATGTGTCCCAGCAGTGGGAACAATACATGCTACATGTCATGGTACGTGTGGTTCAGCGCCGCACGTGGTGTAAACTGTCTGTTACTCAGTATGGGCATTAGAAACAGGATGTGAGGCCTGTCTCTCTCTATAGATAAAGACAGTCGCGGCTGTTATAAAGGGTGTAAAACACCTCTTAACGAATCCGAAAACCACTTATTCTCCCCGTCATTGCGATCATTTTTTTGTTCTACACCATACTTGGGAACCTTCTAGTTACGGAGATATTGGGAGTCAAAGTTCCGTTTTGACTAGTTTTTTTTTTTTTTAAATACAAGTTTTTACTGTAATATTTTTGTAATACTTAAAACACCTCTAAGACCCCCCTACTATTCAATCCATCCATCAGCACAATGTTCTAAGTGCGTTACATTGAGTTCTGCCAGCAAACATGACTTTTCACCCCAAAAAAAAAGTCGTTTCCCAGCAATAATTTTTGTGTAAAGTTACATAGTTTGATGTACAGAATGCTTGGTTGACGGCTTTGTGATGAGGTTGTTTACACCCTGTATGCCAATCTCTAAGATTTTAGATCGAATGTTACGCACTACACTCACTTGATGATGATGGCGCTCCCCACACTGAAGTCGTCGGCGGGCAGCCCGTCGATGTTCCACTGCTGGATGGTGACGGGCTCACCCAGCACCTTGATGAGGCTGTAGTCTAGTGTGCACACGATGCCGCAGCTGTGACACGCTTGTGCCCAAGACAACATCTAACGATGATAGCGTTTTAAGTATTTAAGTTGAGATTTAAAAAGTTACTTATCACGTACTTTGCATAAAGTAAGCATAATAATTATAATATCGGTGAGAGGGAGTGGCCACAGGTGGTGGTTCTATCACGTGGCCGAGTGCTTGTAGGTAGATGTCAGACGTCACGTCTTACGTCAATTACTTTTTGACAATGGCCGGATGGCGCCACCGAGGTCGACCCAGAAAAAGGTGGTGAGACGATTTGGACGCGTACCACACCACGAGGGTTGGTCCGAGGTGGAACGGGAAAAGAGTACATGGAAGGAATTGGGGGAGGCCTGTTCGTAGCAGTGGGACAGTTCAGACTAACAAAAAAAATGGCCCACAAATGTCATACAACAATAATGCACGATAGAGATGGGTACAATATGTGTTCATAAACCAAAGCAAAGTAAATAATGTTTATTTTAGGGATGCAACTGATACCGATATCACATGAGTAAGTAAACGGAACAGAGTATAAGCTTCTTAACAACGTGCAAAATTGTTACCTATTTTGGTAGGGTTGTCACAATAGGTGAAGACAAATTAATCAAATATTTACTTACCTATTGTACTTCTTGGGATAGTTAAAGTATGATACATTTTTATTTTCTTCTCGTATTATTCATACACACAGTACAAAAACAACCATTATTAATAAATACCAAGCTTTTACATTACAATATTCTAACTTGTCACAAAACAAACAACGTGTGTTGCCCTGACAACCCTGAGATTTTCAACTGGCTGTGACAGCGTAAACGGGTTTTTTCCACTCTCGCCGCGTATGCGACAAGCGGCCAGTGGTCACGCGCGTGGTGCAACCGATTCGCGCGATTGTATGAAGCTGACAAACCGAATGGCGTAGTGGTAGTGAGGCTGCATTACGTTCTTAGGGTCATCCGGGGCTGCGGGACTGTTCGAAAGAGATACCGCGGACCCGGAACGTAAAGGGGCGAGGAAGGAACTTGGATGGATTATAATCAGTAAAAGTCTGACACTCCCTCCCGCTCTGCCCAGAGTGGGAGAAGTCATTTGATGATTTCCCATCCGAAAAAATCCCGGTAGGAGCAAATGTTTGTGTGATGAGCATGGACAATTGTTTCCGAGTCATGGATGTTTATATGTATAATAAGTATGTATTTACAAACAAAAAGTATAATTATATATAGTATATCAACTATCTGGTGTCCACAACACAAGCATTGCTTAGTGTTGCCTTTATTCACTGTTTCACAAACTTTTTACATTTTTAAATATCAATATAAAAATATATAAAAAACATTTAAAAATATAAAAAATTGTAGCCCACCGGTACGGGAACAGGGTCCAAGCTACCGGCGGTCAGGGCTCCAGAGAGAGGAACCTCCTAACAATACGGGCCGTGTCCAGGAGTACCGCTTTCTGAATCAAGCCCTTGATCCAGCTGCCTAACGAGAGCCTCCTCAGGTGTTGGTCGAGGCTCTTGGCAATTAAGCCATGGGTTGACACGACTATCGGCACAATGATCGCTGAGTCCACTTCCCACATGTCGACAACCTCGCGAGCCAAGTCAAGATACTTTATTTGTTTATCTTTCTCGGCTTTCACGAGGTTCTCATCATGCGGGACCGTTATTATAATTATTATTATACTCTGATCCATTTTCTTACTCATGTGCCGATATTTCGGCGATATCGTAAGTTTTCCGAAATATCGAATATTGAATCGGCGATATTAAATTTGCCGATACACCGATACTCTTTGAATTTGAAGCACAAAAATAATTCAGTTTTAAAATGAGTTCTGTCCAAACAGATTGACGAAATCAGCTTTAACGGAATAATTTAAGACTATTGTGCTTCCTGAATAAAAATCTCATAACTGTGAATTATAATAATTATGTTTCGACTTCTAATCTAAAAAAAAAACATTATTACATATTTATAAAATAAACAACCCTTTTAAAATATATTATAACTTACCTGAGAATTTCTAAAAGTTGCTGTAAATGGTCCGAGATACGCTATGATTCCAGCGGCAATTAAGATATCCCCTGAAAATACAATAAAATCAAATAGAACAAGAATACCTAAATGAATAATTGTGAAATATTTAAATTAGAAGACTTTTTAAAATTAACTTAGTCTTAGTCTTTTGAAAAATATGAAAGCTGATGCTAGTAATTAAGCCGTCATTTGTAGATCTTTTAGTCAGTAGCCCGAAAGTTTGACAACCACTCTTACAAAAAAGCACCGTATTACCTAGTACTAACTGGGTTGTAGAGGTCAGATAAGCAGTCGCTCCATGTAGGTATAATCTGATAATTTCCGGTTAGACTGGAAGCCGACCCCAACATAGATACGAAAAGGCTAGACAGAACAAATGATGACAGTGTCTGGGTCACGAAGATACAGGCTGTACCTATTTACCTAGTTTGGGATCTGCTGTAAATCTGTTAAAAGTCTTCTTCAGTCTTACTACCTGTGAGAGAATTGTAAGTTTGGCGCAATTCCTTGGCGATTTGCGTCCATCGGCTCTTCTCCCCGCCGAGGCCGGAGATGAGCATCTCGGCTCGCTTGAGTTTGTTGCTGCAGTCCATTACCTCGTCGTCTAGAACCTTCTGTTGGCGACTCTGTTCGGCTAGCACGTCTACTAGCGTTTTGAGTTTTAGTTGTACCTAATAAAAGAAAAGTATATAATCTGAGACATCTATATTTATAAAAAATTGTCCCTATTTCCCTTGGTCACGGCATTACGCATAAACAGCTAGACCTATTTCGCTTATTCTTTTTTGTTGTTTGTTACGGTCATCAGAAGCTTCTTATAGGTAGGGAGGTAGGTAGTGGGAAAAGGCATTGCAACGCATTTAGGGGACAGCCAGTATTCTAAGGGCGCTTTCAATTTAGACGTTTCGTGTCGCACCGCTGCAGCGCCGAAACAGTACGTTTGTCGTACTGCTTACGAACGTTTGCTTCTTTTCATACAAAGCGCGCGGTGCGGCAAACGTGGTCCGCCGGTACCGCCGCTCATATCGGCGTCGCATGGTTGCCGCACAATCAGCGTAACAGCAAAATGTAAAAAGGCTCTTAAAGAGCTCAACATCAGATTTCATACAATAAAGCTTTTGAAAACCAAATAGTTAAATTTGATTTTCATACACCTATGCGTCATTTAGGTCGTCGGTTCGTAGTATAATGTGTACTGACCTCCTTGAGCTGGGCCTGCTTCACAGCGAGGGCGGCCATAGCTTTGTCGTACACCGCCTGAGCGGCCGCTAACCTCTGCTTCTTGGGCGCAACAACCTTCGCTACTTTGTCGTACTTCGTCATCGCAATCACCCATTTGCACATACCTGTATCACGATATTTATTTCAAGTTTTTGAACAATACGTGGTGTAAGTTTATGATTTTTTACTAACGTTTATTTATCTAGAAATAATATCTGTTCGTAAATCGTGAGAAAGCTATATAAAAATATGTTTAAGTTAATACTTATAAACGGTGTAAAAAACCTCTTAGCGAAGCCGAAAGGCACTTGTTCTCCCCGCCATGCGCCATTGCGATAATTTTTTTGTTCTACACCATACCTGAGAACCTTCTAGTTTCGGAGATATTGGATAACAATTTTTGCATAAAGTTACTTAGTTTGATGTACAGAATGCTTGGTTGATGGCTTCGTGATGAGGTTGTTTACACCCTGTAGGTCTAAAATATATTATGTCACATATAAGTGACTGCTACATATAAGTAACTAACGCGATAACGTAGACGTGGTGGTGCACAATGTTGAGAATTTAGGATTCTATTAACAATGTAACAAATATACTCTAAAATAACAATAGTCTATTCATAAGAAAAGAGAGCCGTTAATTTCAAAATTCGCGGTCGTCTTTAGGTTAGTAATAGGTACTCCATATTCTCAATTCAGAAACTCAGGTGAATGATTCAGATCGAAAACCTTTACCAAGCACGCTCTGACCTAAGTTCTCTTCTATATCGTGCACTATGTGATAGTACTTAGTATGGTGGTGCACGGTACTTTTACAAGTGATGGGGAACGCCGGGAAAGACGGGCTGACGTCAGTCGGGAGTTGCGCGCTAATGTACTTATATCTCCCGGGCCCCCGACACATGGTACAGTGGGATTTTAGTCGGTTAGAGTCCGATATAACACTCCGCTTGCCCCAACGGAGGTTAACCATGAGGCCTTTTCCCATTCA
Organism: Xestia ashworthii; assembly: GCA_950022955.1. NCBI lineage: Eukaryota > Metazoa > Arthropoda > Insecta > Lepidoptera > Noctuidae > Xestia > Xestia ashworthii. The sequence goes on from OX465552.1 coordinate 6,932,865, forward strand.
AAAAAGGAAACTTTTGCAAAAGATAAAAATCGTAATGTTTATATAGCAACAACGCTGTCTTTCTAATGCGTCAAGAGCACCATGCTGCACTATACCAACGCCAGAAGCATCAATCTCGGCTTGAGCAGTATTCTCACCCTCAGCCGCCACAGACACAGCTCGGATCTTCTCCGGCACGAAGCCCTCGTCCTGCATTACGGTGGCCATGAGCTTCTTCATCACTGCCGGCGGAATGTTGTCCTTGTCATAGTTCTGCAGCGACTCGAGGAACTTGATGTCGTTCAGGATCTTCTTCGAAGGCCCCCAGTAGTCCTCAACGGTACCAACACCGGACGGGTTCGGAACTTTGTCTGGTTTTACATCCTGTATCAATATGGGAGTGAGTAGTATGTTGAAATAGTAGATTGTTACACGAGGGTTGAAAGGAATCGATTCCCATACATCATTGCATTGATGTCTTAGGAATTGATGTTTTTCACCCGAGTTAAGCATTCTACTTTTCATTTTGAATATAAGGAAAGTAAAAAATAGTAGTTTTATTTTCTTATCTGCTCGCCACTTAATGAAGTCATTGTATGTATTTTAAAATTTCTGGCAAAAGATTTTCGATAACTGTATTTGCCTCGTCTTAAACAGAATCTGGAGTCAGCATTTCAGAATTACTTGAACTAATTATTAATAAGATATTGGAAAAAAACCCAGATTTCGATACAGCTTACATAGTATCCCGCCAAATTATTTATTCTATTTAAAATTTTAAATATGGAACACACCGCGTCACTGCCGCGGGCGTTAGTTTTTGTTTTTAATTGACACTGGCTGTTTAAAGGTACACTCACAAGACCGCAGCTTTTTTTTAAATTATGATAATCTGTCTAGTCTGCCTGTCTGTCTGATAGCAATCTGCAGCCGATTGCCTGACCAAAGGAGATGTTTGATTTTGGGCCACAACTATGTACACCACATTGATAAATAGGAAAAAAAAACTTTTTTGCAAAAAATAAAACCGACTTCACACAAAAAAGTGAAAAATAACTTTAGCTTCAGAAGTCGGTGACCTTTATTTGATTGATTTAGTTTTTTTGTCACCGACTTCTGAAGCTAAAGTTATTTTTCACTTTTTTGTGTGAAGTCGGTTTTATTTTTCGCAAAAAAGTTTTTATTTTTCACTTTTTAGTGGTTCACATGTGCATACCCTTTCACAGCGTACCAGCGTGATTTTTTGTTATGAACTGGTGTAAACAATAGACAGACATGAGATTTCAGCAATCCCAGTAAGAGACACACATTTGCTACATTTAATGAGGAGTTCCGTTGCCTTTCTCCGAAGTTTTTCATCTAATCTTTACCAAATTTAAATGGGATCACTCCGAGAAAGTAGTCTTTCTAAAACTACCCAAATCGCTTCTGGTGTGCCTATAAAATTTGAAAAGTTCTCTCTATTTCTCCAGGATCCCATTATCAGGATCCTGACTTGATGATTATGGGACCTTCTGGGAAGTATACCCTTTCAAACAATTAAAAAACAAATTCGGTCCAGTCATCTTCGAGTAATCGGGGAACATTGAATTGAGAACCTTCTCCTTTTTGAAGTCGGTTAATAACGACGTTATGGTACGTGACCCAAATATCCGGATAGCCTTTAAAAGATTTGGCCGAGTATCGTTAATTTGCTTCTAAGAATTGAAGAGCTCCGTTCCTTTGTCATGGATCCCATAATCAGAACCTAACCAAATTCTCATCAAACTACCCTTGAAGTACCCTTGCCAATAAAATAAAAAAAACAATACATGTCAAGGAGGCTTATCCCCAATAAATGGAACTTAATACACCTAACTGTCGAAATCTGGGAATATTGTACACATCTGCGTACCCCCTCAGAGCATACAGGCGTGATGTTACGTCATGATGCTGTATAAACAATAAACATTCAAGCGATTGCAGCAGTTACTGCAGATTTGCCGTGTATTTTTGAAGAGTTCCATTGTATATCTCCGAAGATCCGGATCAGATCTTCAGCAAATTAAAATATAACCACACGGGAAGCACCAGCTTTCAAATTAAAAAAGAATCATCAAACTCGGTTCACCCAGTCGAAAGTACTGAGGTAACAAACACTGTCGAAATCTGGGTGTACTGTACACATCTGCGTACCCCCTCAGAGCATACAGGCGTGATATTACGTCATGATGTTGTATAAACAATAAACCTACAAGCGATAACAGCAATCACTGCAGATTTGCCGTACATTTTTGAGGAGTTCCATTGTATATCTCCGAAGACCAGCATCAGATCTTCAGCAAATTAAAATGGGACCACATGGGAAGCACCAGCTTTCAAATAAAAAAAGAATCATCAAAATCGGTTCACTCAGTCGAAAGTTATGAGGTAACAAACACAAAAAAAAAAAAAAAAAAAAAAAAACATACAGACGAATTGATAACCTCCTCTTTTTGGAAGTCGGTTAAAAATAGAGGAATTTAATAAAAATACTAATAAATTAATTTAAACAGGGGTACAGGCGTACATATATTAAGTTTTTTAATAAGATAACCCTAGTTTGAGGGCCGCCATGACAGTTGTGTGACATGACATTTGACTACTTTGACAGTTTTAAAATGTGACGTCTTTGCTTTTAGTTCGGATTGGATGTGTTCAATCAAATGTCATTGTCAAAATGACAGTGTTCGTTTATGCTGCTCTGATCCACCATGTTTAATTTTATATTGTGTTGCTCTCCTTGACTAAGTTAATTTAAAAATACAAAACGGTTACTGTAATAAACAGCGATATTTCCATATAGTGTACATAATGCTGGCCCAGGCTCCATACATTTCTGGAACATCTCCTTTAGTTCTATTTTTGTAATTTATTCCCACCCTAGAGAGGAAAGCAATTACTATGAGTCTATTGAGCCCAAAGGTGGGAAGTAGCACTTTCCACCCGCTACTCGGATCAAACTTCACTACTCTCCGAGTATGAGAAATGAAAAATTATTATCATCTGCCTAGCTTTTTCGGAAAGATAGATTTTTAGTTTGTGTTATCTGTAGATAGCAGATATAATAAGGATATTTTCAGGATAGTATTTACGTTGACCGTCATTGAAATATTTCAGACGAAGTGGTCTAAAAATTTATTCACAATTATCAGGAAATCTTCTATTTAAAAGTTAAAGAAAGCCATTTTTCTCTCTCGACTCGTAAAAGTGGTTTTCTTGAAATTTTTTACATCCAGTTTTTTGTGAATCAGTTACCAATTTCAAAACAAATCGTAATCTTAAATTTGAAATTCGATATTGTAGTTTTTTTTTATTTATTATTCTTTATTGCACAAAAACAACAAATATACATATTGATTGCAATAATATAGCTTATGTACAAAGGCGAGCTTAACCCAGAGTTGGGTTTTCTTGCAACAAACCTAATTTTGAAAGCGAGATTTGCAAAAGAGAAAATTGCAGAGATTATGAAATTTAAAAAACACTTGAAATATGCATTACATCGACAACAATTAACAAAGAAACAGACCAAACTTTGTTGTTTAATAAATGGACGCACGCAGGTCACACTATAAGACCATAATATGAATTAGTCAAATTTGAACTTATTCATGAACGAAAAATAATATTCCACTAGTCCTCGTAAACCTCTATCTAGCTAGTCCCATGAAAATACGATCACTATAAACTTCGTAACAAACAAATATAATATAAACAAATTTATACACTCGAGAGCAATGAATCCGGGTCACTTAAAGAATCCTAAAAATCTCGGAAACTAAAAATGCTAGGTTAATGCAATAAATTGTATTTAATAGACAATGTAATACTCCTTAAATGAAGGTATTAAAACTTCTTAGTTATTGTAAAGTTATATCATAAAAAAATCAAATTTGAAAAAGGGCCACTTTCGAAGATGGAACTACGAAATTGGTTTTGTTTTTGTTTGTAATCTGTCATTTATGTGGGTACATAAAACATGTTGATAGTGCTCTATATTCATTATTCAAGCTGAAATTATGTCGCTTACGCCTGAAGAATGCACCAGAATACTTACAATGCTGGAAACCGGCCGGAGTCAGCGCGATACAGCCAGGACTGTCGGTGTGTCGCTGTCAACAGTACAAAGAGTTCTCCGACGTTACGAAGAAACTGGTTCTAACCTACGCAGACCAGGAACGGGCAGAACCAGGTGTACCACAGCACGAGAAGACCGATACTTGGTGAACACCATGCTTCGAAATCGCTTTCTCACAGGAACTGAACTCACAAATCAGTTTCGACGCCTCGGAGGAAGTAACCCAAGTGCATGGACAGTAAGACGTCGGCTTGCAGAATCTAACTTAAAATCCCTTAGACCTGCAAACGGCCCTAAACTGGAGCGTGGGCATCGTATTTCAAGACTAAGATATGCCCAGAGCCACGTAAATTGGAGTATTGAAGATTGGTCAAAAGTTATGTTCTCCGACGAATCAAAATTTATGCTCTACAAGCACGATGGAAGACACAGAGTGTATCGAAGACCAGGGGAAAGATTTAAGCAAGCATGCATCGAAGAAAAAGTAGCCTACGGTGGTGGGTCTGTACTTGTGTGGGCCGGAATTTCTTCTGAAAGTCGCACAGAGCTGGTGATCATAGAAAACGGCTCTTTAACTAGCGTAAGATATGTGGAAGAAATCCTCAATGATCACGTTGGTCCATTTATGGTCAATTTAGGTGAGGATGCTATATTTATGCATGACAATGCCCGACCTCATACAGGTAGGATTGTGAATGACTACCTTCAAGAGATGAACATTACTCGCATGAAGTGGCCAGCGCGCAGCCCGGATATCAACCCGATCGAGCATGCTTGGGACGAGCTAGGCAGATGCGTAAAACAACGAAACCCTCCCCCAATCACGCTTCGTGAGCTCAAAATTGCTCTCACAGAGGAATGGGAGAATATTCCCCAAAATCGTATAAGGAACTTGGTGTACAGCATGCCAAACCGCGTAAACGCAGTAATGGAAGCACGAGGAGGCAATACGAAGTATTAAAATTCAAGAAAATCGTAATAAAGTTCAAAAATTTCATGTTTCCTATTTTTGTTTTAAGGAGAGATCAGCAGTTTTTTTCTTTTTGTAATTTTGTGTTAATAAAATGTATGGTGACTCATATTTTTTTTACTTTCATTTAAGGAGTATTACATTGTCTATTAAATACAATTTATTGCATTAACCTATCATTTTTAGTTTTCGAGATTTTTAACATTCTTTAAGTGACCCGGATTCATTGCTCTCGAGTGTACTTAGTCGGCACAACTATCATGCAATAGACATGTAGGTACCCTATGACTATACGTATGTACTAGGTACGTACAGAGTTGCAAATCTATGTGGCATTTTGTGCGATAAAAGTAATTCACTTACCGGATCATCCTTTAGAAGAGCAATAAAACATAAATATACGATTATACATGTTAGGTACGTCTGTTTTACATGTCTGTATTTATAAATGTGGTTATAAAACACTAACATCATCTGTCTAATTGAGATGTTATTACTGCAAACAAAATCGTTTCCAATAATCAAAGGCACTCATAACAAGCAAGCCAAGGTAAAGGTTTGCTGTACAAAAATAGCCTAGCAACTAAGACATACAACTTGTGTAAATTTACCTTTAAAATGCAGATAGCCTCCATAACGATTCGGATGCCTCTTGGCGGACTCTTCATGGTCTTGATAAAGGTGATGTCCTGAGGAGTTAAAGTGTCGAGCGCCGCCAAAGCCGAATTGAGGATCGGCATCGCCTCCGCGAGGTCAGCATCGCACTCGTCTTTGATGCCCTGGGCCTCTTGTGCCTATATAGGTACGCAAAACTTGTGTTTATTAACTTAGTACAAACAATAAGTAGGTAAGAAACCAATGAGGAGCTTTTCTAGAGAGGTTTTTCACATAAAACAAACTTTGACCTAAAATGTCCTCCTGAACAAGACAAAAAGGTGTTCACTAGCCTGTTCTTCCGCAGCGCTCTGATCCACAAGGACTTCGGCCTCCACGAGCGCGACTCCTTCCTTCTCCTTCTCCACGATGGCGGTGGTCTCAGCCACAGCTTTGGCACCAGCAGCCAGTTTGGGCTGGAGTATTTCTAAAGCTTCTTGCAAAGCTGATACTGATTTAGCCGCGATCGCGAGCTGGTCTAGTCCAGTGATGTATCGCTTTTCTGCTGTTGTCAAATCCCTGATCAGGAGAAGATGCAATGTAATAAAGTGCTTTGTTGCCTATTTTCGGTCCAACTCTTTGTGCAATAACTTGCACTGGTAAAGCGGGTGTTTTTGTTTTGTTCGAAACGAATTAGGCATGATCATTATCGACACAACAAAGAGGTGACGTTTTGTAAGCTATGCGTTTAGGTATAACAACGTGTATTATTGATTGGTGGTTAACTATTGGGATCAAATAACCGTAACACTTCTGTCTAGTGCAAAAATCCTCGTGGATACCACCCGTCTTAAACAATAATTGTCAAAATTCCTCTAATCAAGCACTTCAGACTTTCAGAAACCTGTGTCTCCTATACTTATAAATTAAATGTGAAAGTAACTATGTTTGTTACCTTTTGACGATTTAACGGCTGATTAATTAAACGGATCGTAATTAAATTTGGCAAGGAGATAGATTATATCCTGGGGAAGGACATAGGATTATCTTTGTTTTTCTCAGACATGGTACGCATCAAAATTTCGTCGCGGGCAACAGCTAGTATGACAACAAAAGTGGTAGACGCTAGACTCACAATCGTTTCTTAGTTAGCAGTGACTTGAACATGTTGATAAGTTCCAAGTAGGCGGTGGGTGTAACGTAGTTGTATCTCTTGAGGCGGCGCAGGAACTGTCTGGTGAGCTCCTGCGTGTCGCAGTGGAACACCTGGCACAGCTTGATGGCCGTGTCACGCTCTAAGTCCGTCAGTTCTATGTCTTTCAGGAACCGGGTCGCTACTGCCAGTAACGCGTCTGGGGGCCACTCCTGTTATTCGGAGATAGTTATTTATGATACTAGTGCGGTAAGTTGGTTTTTACAAACGAATAGACGAATGTAAGCCTGAGACGAAGTCGAGGGCTTACCATAGTCACGAGTTTGTAAATACCAATTTCTGCACGTGTGTCATACAGCGTATTTTTTTTTCAACACATTTGCGAGAAAATTATTCATTATATTCACCACGCTACATTTTTTTTTGTAAATCGTTACATAGCACTCTCGTTATTTGGTTTTGCAGTGGCCTTGTAAAGCATCTGAATGTGAGCAGCCAAGGGCCTATGCGCTTGTTAATATTAAACTTTGAATGTTGGGGGCGATACGTACTTGGAACCAGTCGATGGTGCAGCAGTTGACGAGCGAGGGGAACTTGCGGATGCGCGTGCGCAGTGACGTCCCCGCCGGAGACATGGCGAGCACGATGTGCAGCTGGTCGCGCACGATGGACACGAAGTACGCGTACAGCGCCGTGGGGCTGCCGTCCGTCTGCAGCGACTTGTCGCGCTGACGGTCGATCTGAACGAGCAGAACAGAATATCCATACGTCACTCATAATCTAAACTAATATAATAAAGAGGAAAGATTTGCTTTTTGTTTGTTACGATTTATCTCAAGAACTACTAAACCGATTTAAAAAAATCTTTCACCATTAGAAAGCTACATCTTTACAGAGATAAAAATTATATTGATATCATGCAAATTAGCCGATCTATAACAATTTTTGCGGAAAAAGTCACAGGCGAAGTGCTAGTCTCAGATAATCATCTAAGTACAATACATTTATTTATTTATTTAAACTTCATGTACAAAAGTGGTACATAGGCGGACTTAATGCCACAAGGCATTCTCCACCAGTCAACCATTGGGTCAAATAGACAGCATTGTGATAGAGTACAATAAAAATAAAAATAAACATACCATCTTGTAAGCCTAAAATAAAACACATAAATGGGTACCTACATACTAATACATAAATAAGCATAAAAAATAAACTAATATATATTAAAATACATACAAATAGTCCGAAATAATAATAATAATAATCTTTATTTCAAAAAGCCAAATACAGTTTGTCCATCTCAAACAAAACAGAAAAGAAAACGTTATAATATGAAGTACAACACTATGCTAATTTGAGATAGAGTGAACGACTGCGTCTGTGCTAGTATAAACTGTGTTACAGACACAGGCACCTTCCTCTTACAGTTCATTGATAATTTGCTGCACTTTTTAGGAGTTTCTGTGACCATAAAAACTTAGTTTGACAAAAGTACTTAACACTAAATCACTTATTAAAATTTGTGCAAGGAAGAAATGTGTGTGTGGAGTGAGTATTTGTGTCGTGCGGGTATGTGTGGTGTGGGTGTATGAGTGCGTGTGTGTGTTTAGTTGTGTGTTTCGTTTGCGTTTTAGTGTAGGGTAGATAAAGAAGGAACAATTTATATCTGTGTTTAGATGTGTTAGTAAGATTTTTTTATAAAGAGTTGTTCAGTCTCGTCGTACGTTAACTTTTGGAGAAAACTACTAACTACGGTTTTACATTTATATTTGGGCAAAGAGTATACGTTGCAGGTTTCGTTTAATGTGTTATAAAGGTGCCTGCTAAGACACGGGTAGCTTCGCCTCGCCAGAGCAGTTTTGGAGGTGAGTGGTGGGCATACAGGGTCCTTACGCCGTTTATTTTGCTCTAGTAACCTTGGGTCATAGGTCAATGATGAGTGTACACGTAAAGTGACGTTAAGTGCACAGAGCTGTCGGACAGTGAGTACAGATATGTCCTTGTAAAGCTGGGTTGTTGGGTACCGGTAAGGTTTGTGAAGCATGACTTTCAGGACAGCTCTTTGTGCCCTCTCCACACGAAGTAGATACGTCTTATGTGTACCACCCCAGACAGATATGCAATACGTTAGAAGTGACTGAGCTAAGGCAAAATATATAGTTTTTAAGAGTCGGTCGTCAACTATTCTTCTCAGTTTTTTCATGGGAAACATTAGCTTACGAACACGCGTAACTGTCATACTCATATGTTTCTGCCAACTCAATGTGTTATCAATGTGCACGCCCAAGTACTTTACACAAGAGCTTCTTTGTATACTAGGGCAACTGCAAGGGGTCAGCGTAGGGTGACAACTATGGGCTTTAACATCTGGCATACTAGGCTGTGTAGCAGTGTTCGCTGAGAAAGGGACATAGTGGGTTTTAGAGACATTTAGTGTCAGTAAATTTAATGAGAGCCAAGCCATGACTATGCTAAGAGCATTTTCAGCTGCGTGGTGAGCAGAATCCCATGTTTCTCCACTTATGATTAGCGCAGTATCATCTGCATATACAAGTATCTTGCAGTGTGGGATTGACAACTGACACAATCTGTTTATAAATAGAAGAAAAAGGGTGGGCCCTAGGACGCTGCCCTGTGGTACGCCAAAGGTTAGATTCACATCGTCACTGATGTAGTTGTCTACCTTAACTCGTTGGTTACGGTTTGTGAGATAGTCACGGAAGAGGTTTAGAGCAATGTCTCTTATTCCTAAGCTTTCTAAACCATGCAGAAGGATGGGAGTAGAAACCGTGTCGAAGGCTTTGGCTAAATCAAGAAAAATACCTATTGTTTTGATTCAAGAACAGCATCCTCTGTTGATAAGCCTCTCCTGAAACCGTATTGGTTTGGCGAAATAATGTTGTTGCTTTCAAGATAGCTAAGCAATCTTTTGTTCAGAACCTTCTCCATAATTTTGGACAGTGTGGTCAGTACAGATATAGGCCTATAGTTCTCGACACGGTCTCCATCCCCACCCTTAAATACTGGTGTAACTAACGCCTTCTTACAGGTGTCGGGGAAAATACCTTTTAACAGAGATAAATTACAGACATGTGTTATTGCGGGAACAAGTACATGTCTGGCAGACTTGATAACCGAGGCTGGTATTCCATCGTGACCTACTGCACAATTGTGTTTTAATCCTATAATTATATTTTCTATTTCTGAGAAGTTCGCTTCAAGTAATACGAATGAGTTACCTTGAGGATTTATTAAGCTGTCAAATTCAAAGTTTGAGCGAGTTACACGCTGACCCTGTGCAGCCTGCTTAGCAAGATCCGCTCCAACGTTTGCAAAATAGTTATTTATAGCATTGACAGAGGACTTTGGATCACTGCACATATTAAGGAGTTCTCCTGATTTCTTTATGGGTGAGGTGTTCTTATAGCTGATGGTTTTTATGATATCCCACGTTGCTTTGGGGTTACCTTTGGCTTTCTGGAGGTCTTTTTGATCAGAATTACATTTAATAGTCTTTAGTAAATTGTTCAAGTAATTTTGGTATCTAGAATATATTAGGATGGCCGTAATGTCTTTAGGATTTTGAATTGCTTTTTTATGGAGTTGATCCCGATGTCGCACGCACCTCAGGAGGCCAGACGTCATCCATGTCTTAATAGTCTGCTTCCTGTTAGGGACTTTTTTTAGTGAACTGTGTTGATTTATTGCGTCTGATATAATGGTGATGAGTTGTTCCGCACTTTCATTTGGGTCTGTGCTAGTTAAAACATTTGAAAAATCGGAGTTTTCTAAGCAGCTAATAATTGCTGGAAAGTTTAAATGCCGTATCATACTTTTAGGTTTTGTAGCATTAAGGGGTTTCGCTCAGTGCAAAACAGTATAGGTGCATGATCAGTAAAATATGAGTCCAGGACTAAAGTTGTGGAGGGTCTATCTGTTTTTAAAAACACATGATCCAGGCAGTTTTCAATGCGAGTGGGGATAGTGTGGGCAGGTAGAAGCCCGTGAAAAGCCATTGTATTTAAATATTCTTCAGAATTCGGGTCTTTGTTATCTGGTCGAATATTTATGTTTAAGTCTCCAATCACTACCACAGTTGTTATTGAAGCTAGCGATTCTAAAAGATTATTTAAAGAGTTAAGAAAATTTTCTATATTTCTGACTGAGGGTGAACGGTATATTGCGACAATAGCTGTATCTAGATCTAGCCTCAAAATAAGACAGTTAGCGTCCTGGAAAACCGGTTCAACTAGCTTATGAGTCATATCAGAGCTTACATAAACTACCACCCCATCATGTTGGTTGTTAAATGACGATCTAGCCGAGGTGAAGCCAGTTAGTACAGGAACATCTGTAACTTTACTCAACCAACATTCAGAAAGCACTACGATATCACAATTAACATCCATGGAATGAATTAGGACATTGAGACCTTCAAAGTTACAATTTAGGCTTCTGATGTTAACATGCAGTACGTTCAAAGTTGGTTGAGCAGTGTTTATATGCTTCAAACATTGGTCTGGCAAACTCACATACGACCGTGAGATATTAAATGATTCTACAGAATCAATAAATTTATTTAGGTCGTCCGTATCGAATTTTAATTTTTAGAATTAATGACCAGTTTATGTTTGTGCTGGAGAGTATCATATGTGTAAGTCGCTTGAGTACTTTAGTGAAGAGTCTGGAATTTAGTGTGTTTATTCTATTTAAAATGTGTGTGTGAATGTTTTGAGTGTGTAACTGCAATTCGGTATGTAAAGTATTTTTCAGGTATTTTTTTTACATTTTTATTTCGTAAAACATTTAATTTTAAGCAACTAATTTTAAGCTTTTTTTTTTCCAAGTAACATTTTCTTTTTTATTATTTTTTAAAGTATTATTCGTGATGACGTCATTTCATAGCCTGAATAGCTTTAAGTCTTTGCCACGTTTTCAGTACATACAAAAAACACTAATAGATAACTTCAAAGTTGACATTGATGACAGTTGACGCTTGACAGATACGTGTTTTTATTTTGTTGTGAAATGTGAATGCTGTGATCGTGACTCTGATGTGAACTTTTTGTTTGAGTTTCTTTTCCTACGATTTTTAGCAAATTTTAATTTCTATCCATTATCCGTGCTGCGTATCCGTGCAATGAATCTGTCATCGACAACTAGTGCGAAATGCTTCGTACCGTCATGTAAATACACTACAAGAAATAGCCGACACAAATTGTTCGTAAATGTGAAAGAAACGCTAAAAAAGAAGTGGTGCAAGGAAGTAAATATGGAATACAAGCCTGGGCGTCGTCTTTTTTGTTGCGAAGATCATTTGAACGCGAAATTATCAGCGCGCGATGCATTCAAATAAATAACACAGTAACTAGCATTGCCAGTTTTGATTTGACACTGACGGTATGACAAACAAATGTTTTTTTTTTATTTATCTTGAAAAGCACGAAGGAAGTAGTCTATTCAGGCTACGTTATGACGTAATTTAGAGGTCAAATGAAAGTCAAATGATTACAAGTATTATTGTGAAAATAAACACAATCTTGTGATATAGAAAGCTAAAAATAGAAAAATAAGGCATAAGACCCTAAAATCTCCAAATGGTTTTGGAATCAGCGTAGGTTAATTTTTACTTTACATACCGAATTGTGTTGCGTCGTGATTAATTATAAGTAATAATTTTGTTATATACGAGAAATTAACTAAGTTATTGTTGTTCACAGGGTAAATCAAATCATAACACAATGATATACGGTTGAAGATAGCTTCTACAAGAACAGATTTTGGATGTAAATAATAAATACTTATCAAATATACCATACTATTTAGATATACCATACCAATTACTAGCGAAAAGATTTGCCCATATACTGTAGTACTTAACTTATAATAAAAATAGGGTATAATTAATAGACTGTGAGAAATGACAATGAGGTAATTCGCATAAGTTAGTCATTTTTTAGTTAGGACTTTTAGGTCTATTGCGGATTCAATTCGAATTTGAGGCTCACCTTCGGCTTTACGTAGGAATATGGAACCACGTGAAGTCCAGCAGTACGCGTAGCCATTCTCCTTTGCAGACTGTCGAGCTGCGTAGAATAGTTTTTGCGCGTTAGGTGTTAGGGCTTCTGATATGAACACAGGTTTGGGAGGTCCGGGTATGCTCAGGTGTCTAGTATTTAATTTTTCTTCATTTGGTTTCTTCTTGTTGTAATTCTTGACTCCCTGCATTATTTTGTCTTTTTTTAGGACACTGTTTAGCTCAACTATAATGGGTTTACTGCCTTCTTTGCGGGTTTGGATTCTATAGATGTCTTTTATGTCACAGTCTTGGATATCTACCTCGACAGCTTTCGATAAAGTTTTCACAATCAAACAAGCGTCTACCTTCGACTCAAATTTCCTGTCACTTCGCAAGCAGATGGGTACATTTCGTATCTCTAAGCTAGCCGATCTGCTTTTACGCTCTAGAAGTTCAATCTTTTCTTCCAATTTCTGAATCATCTTCTTATCTTCTACTCCATCTTCTTGCAGGTTTTGTAGCGTTTTTAAAATTAGGTCATATTTATCTGACATAAATTGCAAACTTTCTTTAAGTTCTTCATTTTTCTGCTTGAGTTCTAGGAAGCTTTGGTCTACCTTAGTTGACAAGGACGAGATCAACCCTTTGAGTTCCTTGATGTCGTCATCGCCATGTCTGCGCTTATGTCTGACACTAGCATTTCTGCTACCGCTTCTCTCAGACGCAGTATCTGATTCACATATATCAGGCGCACATACCACAAAGAGCGTGGAGCCAAGTTCAGAGGCCGGCGCGGGGGCGGGTGAGGTAGGCGGGGGGGAGCGCTGAAGAGGCATGTTCATGTTCTTCACTCAGCGTAGAAGTACCAGGCGTCCAAAACTTATGAAGAGCGAAGAACGCGGCCACGGCGCGGCGACGCGTTAGAGAGCCGCGATGACGTTCTCGCGATGCGTAGCTAGTATGAGTGTGACTCGCAGTGACGTAGGCGCAGGCGTAGCGTAGCTCAGGCGTTGATCGCCGTCTCAGGTGTTGCTGTCCCTTGTTTACACTGACTCCGCGTTCAACTCAATCGCCGCGGAAATATGAGCTCCTGGTACTTTATATTTTTATTTAAAATGTGTTTTTTACGATAATTTTTAATACTAATTTAATACTAATTTAGCACACGTCTATTCGCTTTCGCGGTCCGAGAGGAAGTAAAAAAAAAAAATACGAGAAACCTTGCGATATAATTACTACGACTCTATGAATAGCTATATTAAGAAGGTAAACAATTTAGACCGACTTTAAATAAAATTTCCGAACTGCTTTTTTAAAAGCCAATTTGGTTTCGGCTTTTATAATGCCATGGGGTAGCGCGTTCCAGAGTTTTATAGTGGAGATAGCAAAAGAAGAGGACATAAAACCAGTACGGTGAGAGGGAATTTGAAGGATAAGGTTTTTGGAAGCTCGAAGGTTCCGACTGTGAGAACTACCCAACACCTTAAAATAAGTTTTTAAGTATTCAGGAGCGCATGGATCATTCATGGTGGTGAAAAGCAAGCAGAGAGATCTGAGGGACCTCCTGAGTCTGATAGGCAGCCATTTAAGCTGAGAGCGGTACGAAGAGATATGATCATATTTGCGAAGGCCAAAAATGAAACGAATGCAATTGTTCAGAAGACGATCCAATTTGCTAAGAAGTTCTTGGGTTAAATCAGGGTAACAAACATCAGCATAGTCGATAATGGGAAGCACAAGCGCCTGCACCAAAATTGTTTTAGTGCTAGATGGGAGAAAATGTTTAAATCTATAGAGAGACCGCAGTGAGTAAGTGACTTTCTGGCTAACCTGGGCCACCTGCTTATTCCAGCTGAAAGTATCGTCAATGTACAGGCCCAAGTCTTTTAAGTGAGGTGAGAGAGGTATAACGGTGTTGTCGAACATAAGCGGCACCAGCCGGCCAGTGTCCAAATTTCTCAGGTAGTACGAGCTACCAATGAGAATGGCTTGGCATTTCCCGACGTTGATAGCAACACCAAATTTGCCAGACCATTCCTCGATAGCTCGTAGATCAGCATTAAGTGACGAGATGCAATGATCGAGGTTGGCAATGTCCGATTAAGCGTACAGTTGCAGGTCATCAGCATACAGATGGTAAGAGCACTTGAGGATAGTGGTAATAGAATTTATAAATAACGAAAATAAGAGAGGAGAGAGTATACCGCCTTGTGGAACGCCAGCAACCAGGTCGCACCAGTCGGAGTAATCCTGATCGGCACGCACCGCCTGCTGGCGACCACGAAGATATGAAGAAAACCAATCACGTGACAACGAAGAGACCCCAACTTGAGACAATACATCTCCACTTACTCACATAATTATCTACTTGAGTAAAAAACTCATTAGATATAGGTTGCTAGAGAAGAAGCATTCCCAATTTTGTATAGTATTTCTATCGGTGCTACCCTATTAATCTAGAATCTAAATCATGTAGGAAAATACTAAAATAATAATAATAACGTCTTGTGACCAAACTACTGGATGTCGCCACTCTGATGTGAAATGATAATTCAGAAGAAGATTTTTGCCTAAAATTGAAAAGACGCAACTACCTACATTCAACAGTTTGTTGTCCCAAAATAATTCTGAATGCAAATGTTGTCGATGTGTTCCCGTTTACTAACGTAACTAGCTAGCTATAACTAGCTAGGTGCTCGTGAAATTATAGCCATATGAGACATTTTAGTTGTCTCTGGGATGGAATCCACTAGAAGGCAATGCCGATATACTTACGACTCTCATTTTCTCACACAGTTCCGCTTTCTCATCCGCACCAAAGATATTCGGTACTTCGCCGGAGTTCAGCATATTGTTGACGTCTTCAAGGAATCCTTCTTCTTTAATCTAAAAAATTCAAGGTAAGAAACAAATGATCATGTTCTATGGGTTACTATAGAAGTCAAATCCATGATAATGGAAATCAAAGATTTTTTTATCCAATTTGTTACCTGTGACTCGATAAACAGGAAGACCATCATTAACTCAGGCGTGCTGCTCTTTCGTAGCAACGTCTTCAGATCTTCTCGCCATTCGGTCTTACCGTACGTTCGACTCATCTCCACCTGTGCAGTTAGTTAATAGTTTTGTTTATAATCATAATCATAATCATTTATTTGCAGTAACTATTGGTACATATTGGTCTTAAAGTAAGTTGAGCCTATTATATAGTCAGATATATATGACATGCAAATTTTCAATACAGACATTTAATGTTACATAATACAATTCTTCAATATTTGTCTTTATACGTCAGTTTTTATAATTAACTTAATTATTTTAACAAAACATTAAATCTCTGGTCAAATACCTTAAATTAAATTTTAAAATGTATTAATTATTAACATTATTTATAAATTCATTAATAGAATAAAATCGTTTTTCCAGCAGCCATAATTTTAACTTTACAAAAAATAAATTATTCGTTAGCTCTCTAAAATTTTTTGATATTTTATTATAAATTAGTCCACACATATTAAAAGAGTTCTTTTTATATAGAGAAGTCCTTGGCGCTCTAGGCAGAACTATCCTATCTGGATCTTTTACTTTTCGAGGGCAACGGTCTTTAGCCTTTTCAACCGACTTCTAAAAAGAGGAGGTTCTCAATTCGTCTGTAATTTTTTTTTTTTTTTTTTTTTAGGGTTCCGTAGCCAAATGGCAAAAAACGGAACCCTTATAGTTTCGCCATGTCTGTCTGTCTGTCTGTCTGTCCGCGGATAATCTCAGTGACCGTTAGCACCAGAAAGCTGAAATTTGGTACCAATATGTATATCAATCATGCCGACAAAGTGCAAAAATAAAAATTTAAAAAAACATTTTTATTAGGGTACCTCCCCCAGACGTAAAGTGGGGAGCGATTTTTTTTTTAATTTTGACCCTGGCGTGTGATATATTGTTGGATAGGTATTTAAAAATTAATAGGGGTTTTCTAAAATCATTTTTTGATAATATTAATATTTTAGGAAATAATCGCTCCGAAAGTCAAAAACAATGTGTCCCCCCCCCCTCTAACTTTTGAACCATAAGTTTAAAAAATATGAAAAAAATCACAGAAGTAGACCTTTATATGAACTTTCTAGGAAAATTATTTTCAACTTGATGAGTTGAATAGTTTTTGAGTTATATAGCACTTTTTCAAAAAAACGCAAATGATAACTTTGTTTTTCATACAAATACTATGAAAAACAAAGTTATTTTTGCTGACGAAAAATGTTGGTATTTTTAATGGTCTGGGAAGCTACGGAACCCTACAGTGAGCGTGGCCCGACACGCTCTTGGCCGGTTTTTTTTTTTTGTGTTTGTTACCTCAGAACTTTCGACTGGGTGAACCGATTTTGCTGATTCTTTTTTTATTTGAAAGCTGGTGCTTCCCGTGGGGTCCCATTTTAATTTGTTGAAGATCTGATGCTGATCTTCGGAGATATACAATAGTACTCTTCAAAAATAGACGGCAAATCTGCAGTGATTGCTGCATCCGCTTGTAGGTTCATTGTTTGTACTACATCATGACGTAACATCACGCCTGTATGCTCTGAGGGGGTACGCAGATGTGTACAATATACTCAGATTTCGACAATGTTTGTTACCTCAGAACTTTCGACTGGGTGAACCGATTTTGATGATTCTTCTTTTATTTGAAAGCTGGTGCTTTCCGTGTGGTTCCATGTCAATTTGGTTAAGATCTTACGCTGATCTTCGGAGATATAAATGGAACTATTCAAAAATACACGGCAAAGCTGCAGTAATTGCTGCAATCGCTTGGTTGTTTATTGTTTATACAACATCATGACGTAACATCACACCTGTATGCTCTGAGGGAGTACGCAGAAGTATACAATACACCCAGATTTCGACAGTTGCACGTGTAAAGTTCCATCCAATGGGATCCCGGAGAAATAGAGGTAACTCCTTAACTTTATAGGCACACCAGAAGCGGTTTGGGTAGTTTTAGGCAGAGTAATTTCTCGGAGTGATCCCGTTTCGATTTGATAAAGATCTGGTGACTTCGGAAGATAGGCAACTGAACTCCTTACCTAATAAATGATAGCAAATGTACTGGGATCGCTGAAGACTCACGTCTGTCTATTGTTTACACCAGTTCATAACAAAAAATCACACCGATACGCTGTGAAAGGGTAAGCACATGTGAACCACTAAAAAGTGAAAAATAAAAACTTTTTTGCAAAAAATATAACCGACTTCACACAAAAAAGTGAAAAATAACTTTAGCTTCTGAAGTCGGTGACAAAAAAATTAAATCAATCAAACAAAGGTCACCGACTTCTGAAGCTAAAGTTATTTTTCACTTTTTTGTGTGAAGTCGGTTATATTTTTTGCAAAAAAGTTTTTTTAAACAAGTCAGAATGCTGTCGGACAAATTTAGCGCATTCTAAGATGTACATACTGGGTAATGTAAGAAGCTTTAATTTTAGGAATAGTGGTTTACAGGATTCCCATGGTGGAATTCCACAAATGGCTCTGATGCATTTTTTTTGTACCCTGAAGGCTTTATCAACATCTGTTGAGTTACCCCATAGTATGAGGCCGTATTTTAATGTAGAAGCAACATAGCCGTGATAAGCAGTCAACATAGTACTCTGCGACGATGTCTTTCGCAGAGTGTAGAGAACATAAACGAATTTATTTAATTTGTTACAAACTTTTTCTACGTGTGGTTTCCAGGAGAAGTAGCCGTCCAGTGCTACTCCAAGAAAAATAGTTTCCTCTGTTTCTAATATAGGTTGTCCATTATAGTTAATATTAAGTTTTTCCCGCTTGCGACCATATGTGCTAAACTGAACTATTTTTTTTATATAGGTAATTTTGTATTTTTGTTGTGTCACTGTTCCATATAGGAGCCTGTTTATTGCTTGTATACAGAGTGTAAAAGGACCCATCAAGTATTCAACAACAACATTGAATGCTACAGTAGTACCGTTCAATGTTAAATTGAGCACGTTGATTCAAAACATTCTGCTGATGGATGCATTAGATGGTGCAGGATTCATGGAAGTATTTAAAGAAAAGTTAAACACACCTACTTATAAAAACAAAAAGTTGGAACTACCTCCGGAACTAGAAGGATGCCACATATGGTCCAGTAAGTAAGTGCCTCTGGGCTTTGTTGAGAGTGATTTTTACAACCGTTATACATGGCGACATCCATCCAAAGTCTTTGATAAGCCTTCCACAAGGTAGACCGATGACCTGATAAGACCAGTCTATGTAGTGTTGCTTGGAGGTCTAGGTCCAGCAGTGGAGGTAGATGGAATGATGATGTAGATAGTGCTGACCTGGAAGAGGTCGTACTCGTTGATGTGCGCGGCGAGACGCGTGAGGGACTGCCGGCCCGAGCCGCCGAGCCCGACCAGCAGCGCGTGCGAGCGCGGCTGAGTCAACACGCGACAGATGCGCGACACGTGCTCGATCGCGAACCTGACAAGACATCAAGCGTTCTTCATATTACAGGAAATCATACTACCGAACCTGCTCATTGAAATTATTAAATGTTTTAGGATCACATGATTTCCTTTCAAGATAATATCTGGACACTTTTAAAGGCACACTCGTGCCCTAAAAAGTGTCAGAATAAGAGGTACTGGAGCACAGATCCGTCGTAATACTAGATTATTTCCAAAATATCACAAGTGGAAGATCTGAATTTTGCTTTGAGATTAAATACTTTGTCTATTTGTAAAAAAAGAAATGAATTGTTATTATTTGTACAAATTGGCCCACAATACCATCAGATCAAGAAAAATGGAAACAGAGAACAGTGGCATTTGCCCCGCAGTAGTACATCATAAGCTTCTAATTAATAAGTAGTATAAATAAATATAGCTGGACATTACACACACCACCATCTAGTGCCACCCTAAGCAACGAGGCTTGTGTTGTGGACACCAGCTAGTTGATATACTACATAAATACTTTTTTTCTTACGTAAAGAGCACGAGGTTCATTGGTTTTTTGGTCATGTTGTTGAACTCGACGAGGAAGGCGTCCACTGTTGAATTCATATGTTCCATATTGGTAGTCTCCATATAAAAGCGGGTATCCACTTTCGGATTCGCGAAATCACAGTAAATCAGTCTTCGGAGATGAAGATCGGTAATTTTCTGTTGGAAATGAAAATTAAAAAGTAAAACATGAATCAAACAATGCACAATACCTAAGAAAATTCGTGTACTCTGACTGAAATATTTCGTTCAACCGTTTTGAGAAACCTTCTTCTTCTCAAATTGGTGACTCAGATTTCGTTCGACCGGTACTTAGCAATCTGGACAGCACTGAGTTCTGGCTCATTCAAGAGCTGGAGGGTGTAGGTAGTTGTGCACGACGGGCAGATGAGAAGGTGAAAACAATGAACGATGATTTCAAGTCGAAAGAACTGCTGAGCACATTCAGACCAGAACCACACACAACTCAAACCAAAAATAAATACTAACTTCGCCAGATTTGGAGCTGGAGAGTCTGGAGAGCATCCGGTCGAAGTCATCGTGGAGGTTGTTGGCGGTGGCGGTACGGAGGCACGTCACGAACCACTGACGGTCGCTATCCTCCACCAAGCGGTCACTGAACACCCGCAAGCACTCGTGCACCCACAGACGCTTCATTGACTGCAAGTCTGGAGTCACTTCGGGCACGGACAGTAGAATACCCTGTGAAATAGTATTGCAAAAATTAAAGAAAATTGTAATAATGCGGCCTTACGCGTTAATAGTACATTGTGATACAAGGGGCTAAAATGACCCATTATAGACGAGGTAGTTTTTACTACCGAGCTTTAACGAGGTAGTATATAATGGGATTTTAGCGCCGTGTGTTACACCGTACTTTTCACTACGATTGCGAGAAAATAAAATAACCATATTTAAGATGATAGTTTATTTTTAACCGACTTCTAAAAAGAGGAGGTTATCAATTCGTCTGTATGTTTTTTTTTTTTTTTTTTTTTTTTTTTTTGTGTTTGTTACCTCATAACTTTCGACTGAGTGAACCGATTTTGATGATTCTTTTTTTATTTGAAAGCTGGTGCTTCCCATGTGGTCCCATTTTATTTTGCTGAAGATCTGATGCTGGTCTTCGGAGATATACAATGGAACTCTTCAAAAATGTACGGCAAATCTGCAGTGCTTGCTGTTAACGCTTGTAGGTTTATTGTTTATACAACATCATGACGTAATATCACGCCTGTATGCTCTGAGGGGGTACGCAGATGTGTACAATACACCCAGATTTCGACAGTGGTTGTTACCACAGTACTTTCGACTGGGTGAACGGATTTTGATAATTCTTTTTTAATTTGAAAGCTGGTGCTTCCCGTGTGGTTATATTTTAATTTGCTGAAGATCTGATCCGGGTCTTCGGAGATATACAATGGAACTCTTCAAAAATACACGGCAAATCTGCAGTAACTGCTGCAATCGCTTGAATGTTTATTGTTTATACAAAATCATGACGTAACATCACGCCTGTATGCTCTGAGGGGGTACGCAGAAGTGTACAATATTCCCAGATTTCGACAGTTAGGTGTATTAAGTTTCATTTATTGGGGATAAGCCTATTACCTTGACATGTATTGTTATTTTATTGGCAAGGGTACCTACTTCAAGGGTAGTTTGATGAGAATTTGGTTAGGTTCTGGTTATGGGATCCATGACAAAGGAACGGAACTCTTCAATTCTTAGAAGCAAATTAACGATACTCGGCCAAATCTTTTAAAGGCTATCCGGATATTTGAGTCACGTACCATAACGTCGTTATTAACCGACTTCAAAAAGGAGGAGGTTCTCAATTCAATGTTCCCCGATTACTCGAAGATGACTGGACCGAATTTGTTTTTTAATTGTTTGAAAGGGTATACTTCCCAGAAGGTCCCATAATCATCAAGTCAGGATCCTGATAGTGGGATCCTGGAGAAATAGAGGGAACTCTTCAAATTTTATAGGCACACCAGAAGCGATTTGGGTAGTTTTAGAAAGACTACTTTCTCGGAGTGATCCCATTTAAATTTGGTAAAGATTAGATGAAGAACTTCGGAGAAAGGCAACGGAACTCCTCATTAAATGTAGCAAATTTGTGTCTCTTACTGGGATTGCTGAAATTTCATGTCTGTCTATTGTTTACACCAGTTCATAACAAAAAATCACGCTGGTATGCTGTGAAAACCCTATACACATGTGAACCACTAAAAAGTGAAAAATAAAAACTTTTTTGCAAAAAATAAAACCGACTTCACACAAAAAAGTGAAAAATAACTTTAGCTTCAGAAGTCGGTGACAAAAAAACTAAATCAATCAAATAAAGGTCACCGACTTCTGAAGCTAAAGTTATTTTTCACTTTTTTGTGTGAAGTCGGTTTTATTTTTTGCAAAAAAGTTTTTTATTAAAAATGAAATGTACAATTTGTACTGTTGTTCTAATGAGATGTTTTTTCCCGGCAACATAATCTCAGTTCTCTGTGAAGACGAATATAATATTGTGTCGTCTGTGGGGTAGACGTAGGAGATAAAAAGTAATCCTACTTATAATTCAAATAAATAATACAGAAAATGTCTTAAAATTTCGCGCCAATGCCTTTTTTTATTTCTTCTGTAGCTGGAATGTAACGCACACATCCTGCCAAAGAGTTCGGCGTTCGGCGCGTTTGGTTCCATTTTTAAAATAAATTGTTTTTTTTTTTTATGGAACAGTAATAAGTCAATTCTTTATGAATTATGAGTAAAGACTTTGCGTTTTCGAACACCGATGACGAAATTTAAAAAAAAAAGCTTATTTTCCCTAGGGCTATAATGAGCAATTTTACGGCCCCTCTGGTACGCTATTATGACGGTCTTTTCGAGCAAGAGGAGTGAAAAACATATTTTATCGTATATCTTAAACGCTGTCTTCGACGTAGGTTTTGTACTGAAGTTCTAAAATCGCCTCTACATTTCTCACAGCTAGAACGTTAGGCCCTCAGTAGGTACAATATTTAAGTTTACGATATGATGCAATACGTTAAAACTCGTGCGAGGGCCCCAGTTACCATCTAACCAACCCCCCTTTTCTAAAAAGAGCTTTCTGATACAATCAAAAATGATACAGAAGTAGCGTTGCTTTTAACATAAACGTTAAAATCTCCTGAACAGTCCATATGAGGTAGTCTCATAATTAATGGGTAAAAAAGAAATGTTAAACACAACTTTTCTTTCATGGGCTTCTTTGGTTAAAAAGTGTTTGAACTTACCAATATGACTCGGGAGAAATCTCGCAGATTGAACGTGTAGTGCGACTTGGAAGGCGTAGGCAGCAGGTTCAGCCTACACTCCTTATATACCTCCAATGTCCCCAGCACCAGCTCATCGATACACGGGTCGAAATCTTTAGAAAAGCCTCTGGAACAGGTTTTTTTAAACGTTAATGAGTGGCTCAGCTGCTGCAGGTAACTTCTTCTTAGCATGTCGTCCCAGAACTGACCTACCTACCAGTTTGGCGATTTTGTAGCCTTTAAGATGCTTTAACTTAACTTTTTAGTTTTGTTACTTGTTGTTTCGTGTATGTGTTTTGACGTGACAACGTCTTAAATTAGGTTGCGGCTCGGAGTCACTCATGAAAAAGTGTAACGCCCGCTCACGTCTGTTACGATGAGTCACCGCAAGAGAGAGAGGCCCGCCGCCGGACCGGCGCGCGGCGAATGCCTTGCGTCTCTCTCCCACTCAAACATGATCGGTCCGCCGCGCGCGCAGCACTAGAGAATTAAAAAAAGACGTTGTCACGTAAAATCTTCGCCCGTAAAACCGACTTTACAGGCAACCATTTTTTTTTTGTTCTACCTGTTGTTGTTGTAAGCTAACAAGAACGACGACACGCAGGAATGCAGATGACCTACTATACCGTAAGCATTTCTGCAATATAGAAGACAGCAGTCACGTTGCACAAAACTTAAACTAATGTCTCATGTGCCAGTGTGTCTGGGCCCACGTGGTGGACTATATGGCCCATTCACTGAGAGGAGGCCGATTTCCCAGCCGTGGGAAGATTGGTGCTATGTGTCAGTAATGACATACGACGACACCGAACACAGTAGTGCTGCTTTTTGTTTAAATAAAAAATAAATAATCTGTTATGTACAAACCTAGTATCAAGATGCCACAACATGATCCTGCTGAAAATAACCTGAAGAGTTTCATCATCGAACTCGTCGATACAGAAGAAGGAAAAGTGTCGAGAGAACCTCGGTGTGATGATCTTGGCGCCCGGCATCGGCTTACCCATGGCACACATAAACTGAAATACATCATATTTATTACGATATATCAACGGCGCTGGGTAACAATTTGGTTTTGACAGAGCCTTTATTTAATAGCAGACATAAAAAAATTTTTACGTTCTTAGGGTCCCGGGTTCGAATCCCGGTAGGAGCAAATGTTTGTGTGATGAGCATGGACATTTGTTTCAGAGTCATGGATGTTTATATGTATATTAAGCATGTATTTACAAACAAAAAGTATAATGTAGTATATAAACTATCTGGTTTCCACGACATAAGCCTTGCTTGGTGTGGCACTAGATGGCGCTGTGTGTAATGTCCAGCGACATTTATTTTTTTATTTGCATTGAGTTAAATTGGACGGTTCAACCCAACTCTTAAGCAAAAAAAGAATATCTACTCTTTAAAATTACGTGGGGCTTCTCTTTATTCAATCAAAAGACTAACGTGAATTTATGTCCCTAATAATTTGGTGTATTTAATAACGGTAAACCATGTTCACCTGGACATCAATGAGGTTCATGGCGACGTTGGTCTTCCGGTCGTACCAGAGGCCCAGATCGATGCCTTGCCGCAGCACCTCAATGGGCGGTTGGGCGCCGTACGTCTCCGCCTGAGGCATCGACACATCGTCCACGAATACCACCGCGTAGCAGCCGATCGGCGGCCCGAATACGCCTGACAAACGTTATACTTTTATAAAAGAACGAAAACAATAGGCAAATTAAATTGTCAAATAAACCTCAGTATAATATGAACTTCTTCTTCTTCATGCAAAATATATGTGGCAGTGGGAACAGTTTTGACTGATTATGCTATGCTTGTGATAGTCAAAATGTTCGAAAAGATCTTGTGTTGATCAAATAAAATCCTCACCTTTTCTTCTTTTGTCTAACTTTCCCATAATTATATCTTGAGTTTGATTACAATTGGTTTGCGCCGAGAACGCCATGATCAGAGCCTTATATACTTTGGTATCGACTTTCTTCACCAGGAAGTCCTGCGAATATTTATATAATAGCTTGCTTTTTTAATATTCTTTAGGTGTGGCCCGAAACCGACATAATATTATCCATAGAAAAAGGAGAATGGACGCCTATATATGAGTATTTGCCCAGAAGTCCAATAGACATAAGATATATCATTGAAAACAGTATTTTAAGGAGAACCTTTGCTTCTAACACTTTGTGACAATTCGTAGTCCATTCGGACCTAAATAGGTGACTAGTGGGGCACCGAAGTTAAGATTGTCTTGGCAACCAAGTTCACTGGGTTGCCACAATAGTAATAACATATTATAATCCATTACATAGATCTCTTTATCCTTTGCTAGTATTAGAATTATTGGCCTAACTAAGCGACTATTTGAGCACCGAAGCTAGGATTTTCTGGGTGACCAATTATAGCAATAACATAATTAAAATTATGTGCCATTTGGAGAGAGCTTTTTAATGTCATCTTTTGCTACTAACATAACTTACGCTAGTCCGTTCAGAGTTATTGACCTAAATAGCTGACTATTTGGACACTGAAGTTAGGACTGTATCTACAACCAACGCGGGCGTAAAGCCCTGCGTTACACCCGCGCCCCGCCCGTGCCTCGTCTTTTCTATGTGCTTTAAAAAGGCACGACGACGGCGCCCCGTCTGTGCTCTGTCCGCGCCCCGTCCTCGTCTTACGTCTTTTCTGTGTGCCCATCGCTTTACGTGACTTTTGCTAATTCGTATTCCGTAAGGCGTTATTGACCTAAACAGGTGACTATTTGATCACCAAAGTTAAAAATTTCTTGATAACCAATAGCAGTAAGATATACATCATTAGATAGAGCTTTTCAAGGAAAACCTTTGCCATTAATCGACCGGCTTGCTCCAATTGGTATTCTGTTAAATTATCTTAATAGCTGACTAGTTTGACACTGAAATTAAAATTGTATGTATAACTCTAATTAAGAGTTTACGGGCAACTAATAGCCATAAGATTTCTTCTATTGGATAGAGCTTTGCAATGAGAACTTTTGCTACTAGCACCATTTTTTCTGATTCGTAGTCTGTTCGGAAATATTGACCAAAATGTTTGTCTAATTGGGCACCCAAGTTTTTCTAGGTAACCAGTAGCAATTAGCTATACACCATTCGAAAGAGCTTTCAATAAGAACATTTACTACTGTAGAACTTTTGCTGTCTTAGTCTGTTTGCTTTTATTGATAGAACTAGGTAGTTGACTGGGTACTGAACTGTAGCTACTCTTTGATTCTGAAATCTATTTAATACATATCTTAACGCTATTGGTCGTTGGGGTAGAATTAAAGATCTGTAAACCCTCAGTTACTGTAAGGATTTGTTCCTAAAATGGCAGTTCAGATGTATTCAAAATAACATTTTTAAGCTTGTAATATGATGTTTAAAACATACAGCAACAATAAAAGCTAATAAATTGACGAAAAAATAGTATTTAATTTAAGGTCACAGAGTTTAAATTAAATACTATATTTTCGTCAATGTCAGCTCCTCTCTGACTCCGAATCGTGTGAAGTCAGTTCTTCGAGATCTATCTATTGGTATAATAATATCTTAAAGCTATTGGACGCAAGGGCAATTTCGCCCATTGTCCTTTAGCGCAACTGTATTAGGTGCTACAGACACACAGAGTTGAGACACAAGTGAAACATAAGCGGATTCATAAATTGTACAAAGTCTATTAACTTGAGCTATTTCGAAAATAATTATATTTTGTTTTGAAAACCGGTTATACACGTCAAAATATGAGTGCTACGTCTGCAGATGACATCAGTAACTCAGGTAGAGAATATACACTTACAATAATATAGGCGGACTTGCCGGTGCCAGTGGGGCCCACCATCATGACGAGCTTCTGATGCATCACCATCAGCTTGAACAACGCCAGGTAGCGCACGCTGTCCAGGGTCGTCACCAGGATCTGGTTGGGAGGAGTGTCCCGGCTGATAGGTGGCGCACTTAACACGTCGTCGGCCCATGGTTTCCATTTACCTTTACCCTAAAATGTTAGGAAAACTGCTTACTTTAACGAACAAATTTGTTGTTTTTTTTTACAGGAATTCTATTTCTATCTATCTATTTCGAACTAGCCAAGAGCTGACCTGATGTTAAGTTGATCATCACCGCTAATGGATATGTGCAATCCCAAAGGCATTGCAGATACGTTGTCCTTCCAGAGACACAAACATGTAAATGTACTATTGTACCTTTATTACACACAGATGAGCTTTGCCCTTTGAAATTAAAACAATAACCTAATATTACTGCATCTAGTGGCTCAGACGTAGGGTTGCCATATTTGGCAAGGCTCGTGTCGGGACGCAAAGAGAAAAAAAAGATATATAAATAGGAAATGAATTTCCCTGATCGGACTTTAAAAAAAATAAGAAATATTTTTAGGTGGTCTCTCTTCGGCGTTAAAATATAGTGGAATCCAAGGTTTGAGGATCCGTTCAACCGCGGGCCTCAGCGAAAGCCATCTTGTTCTTGAGTGCGACAGTAAATTTTGATGATTTATATCAACATAAGCGCAAAATTTCTCTAGCTTCTCAGTCCTGACAGTAAATATGGAAAAATAATTAAATATTTTCAGGACGATGACTTCGACATCCACAGACAAGATTCCAGCTGCACTTGATACAGTATTGTGCAGAATATGGGCTGGGCCACCAATTCCTTCTAATTTTTTTCCGAGTTCTTCATTTATTTTGTGAAAAACATAGCATTGGCCTCGTCGTTCAAGCCCTCCATAGTTTGTATTAGTGTTGTCTCCGCAAAAAGCGATTAGCTTATCTAATGGAACCTGTAGTTGTCTAAGTATAGATACAATAATTTGAAATAGTTTCTGATGTTTCATTTTTAAGAGACTCAAGTTTTATCATTTTCTGTTGGATCCCATCAGCTTCAGTAAAGTACTGAACGAGTAAAGGAAACATGTTGTCAGCTTTGTGATTTGACGCGTCGGTGCCTATGCCGTAAAATGGCACTTCTTGCAATCTTTTCACTGTTTCGGTAACAGAGTGCGGAGCTAGAATATTTTTAACAGTAGCTGTAACCTTTGTCCTAGCAGTAGACTGCTTTGCGGCGATTTTCGAGTCGGGATAGGTACATTGTTGCATTCAATTTTACAATACAGTCAAGTGAGCTAAAGGATTGATGATGTTTTATCACTTTATAAGCTGTCGTTAGTTCCGCTGCACTTATGAGTAAATCTTCTTTGGTATCTTCTTTATATGATATCAAACAGTGACAAATATTATACAACGCTTCTTCATTAGTACCTCCTTTCTTTATAAAACTCCATTCTTTTATATATTCATCCGAAAAATGGCATTTCTCTTTCTTGTTATAGAGATTTTCGTGATGACAACAAGTTTGAAACGACAAAATTGTGCTACTTAGCTAAACACTTAAACAATCAACAATGCGAAAGTACAAGCTTCTCACTCAAGCTTCTTCCTCCTGCGGGGGGCACCCTTTTTCCTTCCCCAACACGGTACTCGCGAGCGACGCGCGACGTCACAACCGCGCTCCGAGTAATTTGGCGCGCGTATTTGAATTGCTTTAACCGCGCGATAAAACGGGACGTAATGGTGTTTTGTCGGGACGTCGGGACAGAAGGCCTAATGCCGGTGACAGTCCCGATATATCGGGACGAATGGCAACCCTACTCAGACGTCATGTTGCGTTTTCAAGCTCAAATCTATGCATGGCTTTGACAGTATTAAGAAAATTAAATTTAAAAAACCCCCAACACTTAATGTACTAGAGGTTAAATAGAAAATAATATACGCCATTTTGTGGTGGCGGTCATCTTGGACCGATTTAATTCACCTTTCAAACAAAAATAACAGAATCAAAATCGGTTCATCCGTTCGGCAACTACGATGCCACAGACAAACACACACACACACACACTAAGACACGTCAAACTTATAACACCCCGTCGTTTTTGCGTCGCGGCGCTGTAATAAGTCCAAAAATATGGAATTAAGTACATAAAATAATAATATGCTCATAAAGTACTTACTTCTTTAATAAATCTATAGTCGTATACCATACCCTCTTTTGGAATTGTAAAAATGTATTGTTTTTCTGGTTTGCCAACTTCTTTGGGCATATTTAGTGCATCTCGAACCTAGAAAAAATATACTTAACAATAATATTGTATGTATGATATAATTTTATTTAAGAATATTTATGAAAATAATGGAAGAAGATGATTAAACGAATAATAATACAAGGTGTATGTGACGAACTTAAAACATAGTGCTGGTGGATGCAATAGTTCAGGTGGCCTACCATAACGTCTTACAGCAGGATTGTTTAATCTAATTCCAGAGTGAGAAAGAGATGACGTCTCTTTCCCACACTGAAATGACATTAAAACAATCCTGCTTTAAGGGGCCTGCGGAGGATGCGCATTTCATACAAACGTAATACCAAAATTATTTGTAAATCAAACATATTCTTAAGGTAGTCTGTATTTATTTCGATTGAATTACAGAATATCAGATGTTCCCAAATATGTTTTTTGAGGGAATAGTGATGCAAAGACGAGATATGAGGAATTTAAATTTTCTATAGAAAACTTATTTTTCTTATAAATCAGTGTCCAATCAAAATATATATTTGGGAACCTAGATATTCTGTAATTCAATCGAAATAAATACACACTACCTTAGGAATATGTTTAATTTACAAATTATTTTGGTATTACGTTTGTATGAAATACGCATGCTCCGCAGGCGTCTTAAGACGTCATGGTAACCCCCCAGGGGCCATGGAGGTATTTAAGGTTGTAATATTAAACACAAGTAGAAAAAAACTTGTGAAATAGTTGGAACGTGGACCTGGAATATCTCCGTAACTATACAGGTTCCCAGGGATGATCCAGAAAAAAAACATCGCTATGACGGGGAGAACAAGTGCCCTTCGACTTCGTTCAGGGTGTTTTACGCCCATAGTGTACACTAATAATGTATAATGTCCAGCGATATGTATTTATTTATTTACTTTCCCCTTGTTAATTAATAGAAGTTTTATTAAATGTTTTACCTTTTCAGGAAATTCTTTTTCCAGCAGGCCTCGGAAAAGCATGTCAAACTTAGGGCGACCTGCAGCATCCAGTGTTGCTCCAAGAGACCAAATACATGAGAAGAAGAAAACGCCCTAGATAACATACCATATAATTAGTTAATAATCAGATTATACTTTGGGAATAGGCTAGTTTCCATCAATAAATTGCAAATCTATTTAGTCTGTCAGTTAAAGTATTGGAAAATAATGGACACGGTTTTTTTTTTAAATCTGTGAATACTGACAAAGATAAATCGCATCAAAGCTCGGAAGTGCCGGCTGACGGTGTGACGTATTGAGAATTTTAAAAGCGTCGCATCTTCGTCTATTTTGGTTTACGTAACAAAAAAAAAATACGGGTCCAATATTTTTTGATAAATCTTTTGGTTAGAGGCAAAACCAACTATCGTGATTTTTTGCAGTTTTTTACTTAAATATACCTTTCGAATCGGTATTTAATTCTTGATCCAACGGTAAAAAAAGCGGCCAAGTGCGACTCGGACTCGCTCATGAAGGGTTCCGTAACAGCAAGTAACATAGTATAAAAGTTTTTGCAGTTCGTTGTGAATGAAAGGTAAATTGCGGTTTACGATTTATGACGTATTCAAAAAAACTACTTACTAGATCTCGTTCAACCCATTTTTGGGTGGTAGTTTACTTGGTAATGTACATCATATATTTTTTTTAGTTTTATCATTCTATCATGTGGGACACACATTTTACCACTTTGGAAGTGTCTCGCGCAAACTATTCAGTTTAGAAAAAAATGATTTTAGAAACCTCAAAATCATTTTTGAAGACCTATCCATAGATACCCCACACGTATGGGTTTGATGAAAAAAAAAAATTGAGTTTCAGTTATGGGAACCTCCTAAATTTATTGTTTTTTTTTCTGTTTTTGTGTGATAATCTTAATGCGGTTCACAGAATACATCTACATACCAAGTTTCAACAGCATAGTTCTTATAGTTTCGGAAAAAAGTGGCTGTGACATACGGACGGACAGACAGACAGACAGACATGACGTTTCTATAAGGATTCCGTTTTTTGCCATTTGGCAACGGAACCCTAAAAATTAAAAGTAAAAAAACATCGAGATAGTTGGTTTTGCCTCTAACCCGGCGAAATTATCTGACGGACTAATTAGATTTTTCAGTGCACAAGCCTATTGTATGAAACTTAATTCCTGTGTTAAGTTTTTTTTTTATTATTACTTCAGTTGAACCCAAAATATTGTACTGAAGCAAATAAGGGAGCAGTGGTTCCATCTACAGCCAACAATGCCTGAAAATAAGAACTTTTTACCTCAAGTTGAGCTCTGATATCAAGATCTGATATCTGTTCCAGAAACTTCTCGTCGTAGAAATCATCCATGAAGCAATCGAAGAGCATCATGCCTGCATTGACTATGTTACTCCGGGATGTTACGTACATTTGCTGCAAGAAAAGTGGGCTAATTTGTGTCACAAACTTCTTGGCTACGTCGCGTAGCACTGCTACGTTGTTAGGTACGTCTAGGAGCGCCTACGAACCGCTACGGGACGACAAGACGGAATACAAGGAAAATAAAAATAAAAACACGAAACAACTCAAAAAAAAATTAAAATCTGATTGCCGCTTTCCCGCCTATTTTGTTTTTTTTTTCTGTGGCCGGCTATTCAGCCTTTATTTTTCACTTTCGTCACTGAACAGGCTTCTGGATGATTTCCCAGTCCTTCCCGTTTCCTTCCTACTTTAAATTTGCCGCCATTTGCACTCGCTGTGAGTGCGACAAGGACAACGCATCGCTCCCGCCATCTGACGGCGTGAAGACACAAAACCAGTTCGAACTCAACCAAAAAGCCGGCCGGCAAGAAAATCCGCGCGCGTGCGGTTAAACCACCAAAATATCGCGAAATACGACTGCTAGTGATACAGTGTGGTGATCTCCTGGCTCCCAGCATCCTGTGAGTACCTGACCTCTCAATTATATCCTTTAGCCTGTTTCTGAATAGAAAACTTCAAAAGCGTGCTTGGCTTCACGTGATACTCAATCATATTTGTGGTCCTTCGAGCCGGATACCTGTAGATTACAGTTTTTTCAAGCATTCTCAGGTTCAATTTCAATAAAAAACTGAGATTTGCTAGATTTTCGCATTTTAAAAGTATTATCCTACAAAATTGTGTTGGTCATACTCGCAGTGTATCTTACGCGGATTCAGTTGTCATCTTAATTTTAGTCGGGTTATATCACAATAATTCACGTAATTTACGTAATTTATTGTTTGTAATCTTATTATCTATAACTATTCACGGTATTAATACACTAACAGACATTATTACAATACTATTTCACCTCAAGATAGGTACATATTTTCATACTTTATAACGTTATTTTACGTAGGTAAGTACCTACCTACTTACGAAACAAAATGGAGGAGGGTAAACTTAAACTTCTTCAATCTCAACGCGAATATGTTTATCGTGATATCCAAATCCTTTACGACTTATCAAAATCTATGATTCAAGATCGTTCAAAGGTATCGTCGTTCAAGGCGAGATATACTCGAATTCATTCAATTCGCGAAGAATTTGTTGCGGTATGTAGTAAAATACAAACTTTGGAGTTAGCCATGAAACCTGATGCACAAGTGTGTCAAAAGTCTTTGAGTTCGTTTGATGATTTGTACTATGCCGTAATCAGTGCAGCGGCTGACTTGCAGATCACTGATACGAGCGGTAACGTCGACGGGACGTCGTCGCGGGCGACGACGCCGGCCGCGCGGGCGGGGGCGTCGGACTTCATTAACGCGCGGCTACCTAAACTTGAGTTACCCAAATTTGATAGTAAAATAGAAAACTGGCAAACATTTTATGATATTTACAAAACTTTAATTCACGATAATATTTCAATTTCAAAAATCGAGAAATTTCATTATTTAGCGTCTTGTTTACAAGGCCCGGCCTTGTCTATTGTTAAAGGGGTTCCGATGACCGCCGATAATTACGAAGTAGTTTTTAATAGTTTGATCGAACGTTATCAAAACAAGCGTATTATAGCTTTAACATATCTAGACAAATTCTTCAACCAGCCAGTTTTAAAATCGGGTAACTTCCAAGATTTACAAACTTTAACGAACGTAATTTATGAGGCATACCATGCACTCCAAGCTTTAAAAATTGAAAATTTAGGTGATTTTATCTTATTCTGTTTAACTTCGCGCGCCCTGGACTCGGATACGCGTAATCGTTTCGAATCTCAGAAAAACATTTCACAAATACCTACCTTTTGTGAATTGTTAAAGTTTCTTCAAGATTATGTTAAAATCTTAGAAACTAGTCATTTATCTTCTAAATCTAATACCAATAACAATCCTAACCCTCGTAACCTTGAAGGGAAAAAGCATTCGCCCGCGTCTAGTAGGCAAAATAGCAGCGGATCAAAACGCTCATCTTATCTCGCAAAATCTATCCCACCTGCAAATGTGACTTGTGCTCATTGCAGTGAAGCGCACCTGATTTATCGGTGCCCTACCTTTCAATCCTTAGATTCTCGTGCTCGACTCGCGTCAGTACAAGGTAAAAACAATATGTGTACTAGTGTTTGTTTACGTACTAATCACGTCATAGAAAAATGCATATCTAAAATGTCTTGTACTGTGTGTGGATTACGTCATCATACCCTATTGCATATTGACCCAGCGCCCTCCAGCGCCAGCGCAACCACTGGAGCGAACGTTACAGCTCATTCTCACGCCACCGTTCCCAACCGCGATATGGTTTTACTAGGGACATGTCAGGCGCGCGCGTTCAACACCGCCGCCGGCACTCAATGTACCGTGCGTGCACTCGTGGACAGTGGGGCGCAGGATTGTTTTATCACCGCTGCGTGCGCGCGAACACTCGGGTTAAAACTCCGCCGGTGTAATCTTCGTATAGCCGGACTAGGACAAAACTCAGTCACACAAGTAAAGGGGGTGACGGAATGCTCTATACGACCTGTACATGGCGATGCTCCACACTTTAATATCAAGCCAGTCGTATTAGATAACATTACTGCTCTAATACCTAGCGTTAAAGTACCATCAGTCGTTCGAGAACGTTGCAACCATCTAGTGTTAGCCGATCGCGATTATGATGTTCCTGCCAAAATCGATTTGTTAATTGGGGCGGAGCTATTCCATGAAATTTATGATGGTCAACGTATCAATCTGGGGCCCGGTTTACCTACCGCTCTGCACAGCGTTTTTGGGTGGATTCTATCAGGGGCAGTAAACTTTAATTCTGCACCTTTAAACACCGCGTGCTCTTTAGTGGCCACCACGTTTAAATTAGATGAACAAATTCAAAAATTTTGGGAAGTGGAGGAACCACCGCGCGCTGTTATCACCGTACCCGAGAATGATTCCTGTGAACGCATGTACACTGATTTAACCTATCGCGAACCTAACGGACGATACGTCGTACCTATCCTCATAAAGGATGGCGAGCGTTCTTTAGGTGAATCTTACAATAGTACCTTGTCACGTTTAACTCATCTTGAAAAAAGACTTAATCGTCAGACTGAACTTAAATCCGATTATGTCAATTTTATGCGCGAGTATGAGAATTTAAATCATATGTATTCCGTACCTAACTCTGCGGTACCTACTCTCAATCGTTATCTTATCCCTCACAGTTGCGTCGTTCGCCCGGAGAGCACGACCACTAAATTGAGAGTAGTTTTCGATGCTAGTTCTAAAACTACTAACGGTCTATCTTTAAATGACATTGTGTTCACTGGCCCTAAGCTTCAAGTGGATATTGTAGATATCATAACCGGTTTCAGATTACACACAGTAGTTTTAACTTGTGACATCTCAAAGATGTATAGAGGAATTTTGATAAGACCGGAGGATCGGAACTTACAACATATACTATGGCGAGAATCTCCTAGTGATCCAGTTAAAGAGTACGAACTCGCGACTGTCACCTACGGAGTTAGTAGTTCACCTTATCTGGCCATCCGCACCCTCCACCAATTAGCAGCCGATCATGGCGCCGCGTATCCACGCGCAGCTGAAGCTCTTCTTCACGATACATATGTCGATGATATTACGACCGGCGCGCCCTCTGTACGCGAGGCCATAGTATTAAAAAATCAACTAATCAGTTTATTAGGCTGTGCTCAACTTGAGCTCCGAAAATGGAGCAGCAATTCACAATCCTTTCTTAAAACTTTGCCTGTAGATCATTGTCAAACACCTAAACTTTTCTCAGAAGAAAGTGATAAAGCGACGTTAAAAATCTTAGGAGTCCAATATGATCCTGTGAGTGACAATTTCAGTTACTCACAGTCCCCAATCGAGGACAATAAATGTACCAAGCGTTCCATCTTATCTAGCATCGCGCGTATTTTCGATCCTCTTGGGTGGCTCACACCTTTTATCTTAAAAGCCAAATTGCTCCTTCAAGATTTGTGGCGTCTTAATCTTTCATGGGACGAACCTGTGCCCAGAGATGTAGCTCTAGAATGGCAAGGTTTTATAGCGGATCTTCAAAACTTAAAACTAATCGAAATCCCTCGTAAGATTATACCTTCTCAGTCTAAGGAATTTCAACTCATCGGTTTCTGTGATGGATCCACTAAAGCATATGGATGTTGTGTTTATCTTCGCGTCGTTACCTCTCACGACGTACAAGTTTATCTTTTAATTGCTAAGTCCAAAGTAGCACCTCTAAAAGTGTTGACTGTCAACCGCTTAGAGCTTTGCAGTGCTGTATTACTGTCCAAAGTAATAAATCGCATTCATTCTTTGCTTAGTTCAAAAATCATCTTGAATAAATCTATCTTATTCACAGACAGCTCGACTGTATTGTCATGGTTGAATACTGAACCACACAAGCTTAAGACCTTCGTTGCCCACAGAGTGGTCCTTATTCGCGACAGTCCTGTGCCAAATGAGTGGCGACATGTGTCCACCCATGACAACCCAGCCGACATCTGTAGTCGTGGCTTATCATGCTTATCTTTATCTTCTTCTCACCTCTGGTGGTCTGGTCCTCAGTGGCTGTCCAACGAACTCTGCAACTGGCCTGTTTCAGCAGTTGAAGTGTCCGATAACGTGCCAGAACTTAAGCCCACATCACGCGCGTGTCACACTGGTGTGACACGTGAAGCTGATTTGCTTGATTCCATCATGGAACGCCACTCCTCTCTTTCTCGAGTGGAAAGAGTGGTTGCATGGATCTATCGTTTCATCAACAACGCGAAAGCAAAACGTTCTGAGCGTAACTTATTACCTTATCTGACAGCCACTGAATTAACCCAATCTTTAGATTATTTAACAAAATATGTTCAACATCAAAGTTTTAGTGATGTCATATCTCTAATAGCTTCCAAGAAAGTTTTACCCAAACATTTATCTAAACTATCTCCTTTTCTTGACACTCGCGGAATCTTGCGAGTGGGGGGACGCCTCAAGAACGCGTCATTACCAGGTCGCGTCAAACATCCATACCTCCTACCTAAGATTTCTCGATTGAGTACTCTTCTTGTCGATCACTATCATACAACTCATCTTCATTGTGGGCCTCGCCTACTCCAATCTTTAATCATTCGTCGATTTTGGATACTCGGCATTAGAAATCTTATCAGATCGCGGTTATCTAAATGCGTGACCTGTTTTAGACTCAAACCTATTCCACTTCAACCTTTACAAGGTGATCTTCCATCTTCCCGACTACGACCGGGTCATTGTTTTCAAACAATCGGCATCGACTTCGGAGGTCCTTTCATGATAAAAGAAAGTAGACGTCGTAACGCTAAAACTTACAAAGCGTATCTTTGCCTCATAGTCTGCCACGCGACCAAGGCCGTTCATCTCGAGCTGGTTACTGAGCTCACATCTGAAGCTTTCATAGCGGCCTTAGATCGTTTCGTATCGCGGAGAGGACTTTGTCACTCCATAGTCACAGATGGTGGTACTAACTTCGTGGGTGCCAGGCGTTATTTGTCGGAAGTTAGCGAAATGCTCCACCGCGAAAGCGACAGCATTTCCAGTCACCTCGCTTCTCGAGGAATCATGTGGAAGATCAATCCTCCTTCCGGTCCTCATTTCGGAGGTATTTTCGAGAGCGGTATAAAATCGACAAAATACCACCTCAAACGTATTATCGGATCCCAAATTCTTACCTTTGAAGAATTTTATACTATCTTAACAAAGGTGGAAGCCATGTTAAACTCTAGACCCTTAGTAGAACTATCTTCTGACCCCGGCGAGGTTGACGCTCTTACAGCTGGTCACTTCCTCATCGGTCGACCTTTAGTATCTCTGCCTGAACCGGTGTATGCCGAAAACGAGACATTACGTACTCGTTGGCAGCTATTACAGCGCCTATCACAGAGCTTTTGGCGCACTTGGCAAAGGGACTATCTGCATACCTTACAGCAGCGAATGAAATGGTTTAAACACGGCAACCGTCAGCCAAAACTGAACGATCTTGTAACCATTTATGAACCCAACTTACCTGCCAACGAATGGAGGTTGGGTCGCGTTGTACAACTCCATCCGGGTAAAGACGACATTACTCGTGTTGTGACAGTCAAAACATCTAAAGGCTTACTTGTAAGACCTGCTGTCAAAATTTGTCCTCTTCCAATAGAACAAAATAATTAATTTATCTTCTTACATATATTAACGCACTTATAACACTCAAACATTATATAGTTTAGTTTAGTTTATAGTTTTATTATCTAGTATATGTATATCAAAATTACATTTTAACTTATTTTGTTCTTATCAGCTTAACTTTAAACTTAGAATTTTAACAACATGATGACAAATGAATCTGCGAAAGACGTAAGTCTCGAACTTCATCTATCTTATATTATGAAATCCCCGGTTGATTTCAAGTGGGGGGATATGAACAGGCTTCTGGATGATTTCCCAGTCCTTCCCGTTTCCTTCCTACTTTAAATTTGCCGCCATTTGCACTCGCTGTGAGTGCGACAAGGACAACGCATCGCTCCCGCCATCTGACGGCGTGAAGACACAAAACCAGTTCGAACTCAACCAAAAAGCCGGCCGGCAAGAAAATCCGCGCGCGTGCGGTTAAACCACCAAAATATCGCGAAATACGACTGCTAGTGATACAGTGTGGTGATCTCCTGGCTCCCAGCATCCTGTGAGTACCTGACCTCTCAATTATATCCTTTAGCCTGTTTCTGAATAGAAAACTTCAAAAGCGTGCTTGGCTTCACGTGATACTCAATCAGTCACTGAAAAAATAGTAAATATTTTGCCCAAATCTATGTTATTTTAAAGAAATATTTGTAACTAAATTATAACCAACTATGTTACATCGCGCTGTAATTTAGAGGCTGTTTAGAAGTCGGAACATGGCTCAATAGAAATGTGAAAATAGAACTAGATTTTTTTTAATAATTTGACAGCTGTCAGTTGAAAGTGATACTCCCTAGAGCTGAAAAGTGTTACTTTCAACCCGCTCCTCCTCAGGCAACTTTAGACCTACTTTCCGAATATGAAAATGAAAAAGTACTATTGTGTGAGATAGGCCAGCATTAGTATGACCACAATAGAAACGAGCTTAGTCTACGGAAGTCGTAAGCATTACAATGTTAAAATGTAGAATAGAAAAGCTTCTATTCTTCAGTCAACAAAAGTCTACAACGTCAAGCGTTTGTGTTGTTGAATATGTTTCCAATCAATCAATGTTTCCTCTATTTTTGACACTTGGGGTTAAATCATTTCATCACAACAAATGTCAAATAGTCTTCATCACAAACGACCTACACAAGATTATTTTTATTACAATTCTTTGTGTTTGTTGTCCGGTCGGTGTGTACCGTCGTCGAAAGTAACTCTTATAATTTGCCATGCCTAATTCCTTTTTCACCAACACTAAGTAACACCTAACTCAATGCCTAATACCCGTTTTCACCAACAAAGTGACACGACGATCGAGATTCGTGTAATATCTACATCACATGTCTTTATCTTCGTAGAAACTTGAGTCTACGTGTCGCCCCATGCTCGGGCAGAAGACATATCGAGTCATTATAGCTTTGTGTTTTCTTGATAGAATAGAGATGGAATTGCTACGCGTGCAGAACAGGAATCATAATACATATTTATAGTCAAAACACCAAAGACATATCTACTGTACTTTATCAAATAAATGCCATCTACCGCTAAATCAGAACACGTGTGCGTTAACCGTTTTGTAATATCAATGCTTCCTCACCTTAACTTGTCCAGAATATTCGACGAGCCAAAGTAGCGGCGACACGAACCGGTTGAATAGATTGCGGATAAGGTTGCGGTTCACTATGTGCAAGGAAGGAGGCAGCACGTTGAGCCACGACTCCATCATGGCCTTCCAGCCGAGACCCTTGGGCTCCATGTAGATCATGCCACACCGAGATACCTGGAAAGTACTTTCGGTATCACTTTCGAATGTTTCGTATTATTCATTTTACTCATCATCATCTGACTAGCCTTTTCTCAACTTTTTTGGGGTTGGCTTCCAGTCTAACCACATGCAGCTGAATACCAGTATTTTAATACATGGAGCAACTTTTTACATTAAAACATACATTAAAACTTTGAAAGTCTTATAAGTGTCCGCGAAACTCGAAAAGTAGTGATGGATTTATTTGAAATTTTTACACCACGTTGCATTTCTAAGAGTGTATTAATACCTACATGTATGTCAGCGTCACATTGTAAAAACTACTTGATTGTAATATAACTAGCGAGATTGTAAACTCTCGAAAGATTGTCAAACGAACTCTGCTTACAATAAGACGCATATTTTTTAGATAGATTATAATCTGTTGAAGTGAAACCGTAATATTGTGAAATGTTTACGACGTTATTACAATGTAACGGGTTTTACAATTTTACGGTGACATAATATATACTTTTCTCCTGAAGTGCCCCCGGGAACATGTCAGACTGCGTCACAGCGAAGCGTAGCGGGGTTTAGCTACTCGTAGTATTATTATACAAAGCAACAGCTAGAACCTGTCAGTTCGCTTCAATAAATTGATAGTACGAGAATAGGAATCCTTGGACCTGAATGCAGACGCTTAAAAACTCAAACATGCTCCAACTTAGGTCCAGGCTGGTTAGGAAACAGCCTTCTCAAACATGAATGATTCTCACCGTAGCCGGGGAAGCAGCCTCCAAGTCCATGGGTTCAAAGATCAGGTTGGTAGTGGGAGCTAACTGAATGATTTCTCCGCTCATCAGACACAGCTTCTTGTTATCGTCGAGCACTGTGTTTAAGTTCTCTATCCATATCGCGTCAACAGGGCCGTCGAATACCAACCATTTTCTATAATTGCAATTGAGTTTAGAGCTTATTATGATCCAAAATATGGTAGACCGTTACAAAGAAGAAAGCTAGCACATTACAGAGGAACCACACACACCTCAACGCGACACATCGCAAAAGTCAACCTGTATAATCTTTCGTAGGTATTAATTGTCACTCTAGCACGCCAATACGCCATTCATATAACGATGCGATGTGCTGCGTCCCGAATTATTTATGTTAGTTCATATAATGTAATATTATATGAACTAACCTCAAAAGAGCAACTGAATTTAGATCTGCCAAACCATAAAAACCCATTTTCCGAGGTAATTGTAATGACTTTGGATAGTATGAACGCTGAATAATTTGAAAGCATACGTTTTTGATTTATTATAGGATTTAAAATGTGTTGAGTTAGTTTCACGTATTTTAAGGTTGGCTCATTAGGGCCGAAACTAAGTCCAACTTACCGATTGTCGTTGGTAGAGACTGCGAAGGCCCGGTAACTGATT
Source organism: Xestia ashworthii (assembly GCA_950022955.1). Lineage (NCBI taxonomy): Eukaryota > Metazoa > Arthropoda > Insecta > Lepidoptera > Noctuidae > Xestia > Xestia ashworthii. The sequence goes on from OX465552.1 coordinate 6,973,884, forward strand.
GCGAGGATGCCGTCAGACCACTCGTGGGAGACCGGGTCAAACTGCCCGTACAGTTGGCCCATTGTGATCGACTTCGGGTTTATAACTATCCACTCAACTGCATTCTCTTCCATCGTACCCTTCAAGTTAAATCATTATCTAAGTAAAACGTCGAAAATAATTTTAGCTTGTTCATTAGCTAAAATTATTTCAGCAATTTTCTCAAAAGATTTTGGCTCAAAGGCAAAATATTGGAACATTTGATCTGCTGTTAAATAAACCTTGAGCTGTTGAAACTTGGATACAAAAATATTAACACCGATTTCCTTTGAGGCGGCTTGCATAAACCATCGTTTTGGAATATGCGTGGAATTATATTGGTAGCCATAGGTGTACCGCTTAACTGTGACAGTACCAGAGGTCCCTACGCGGCAGTACGGGTGTGTTGACGCGAAAGCTCACTTATTTGCACGCTGGCGGTTTTCCACACGCATTTCGCACCGCACCTCAGGCCACAGTTAAACTATAGTCAGGGCTATAGTCTCAGATAAACAGTCAGTCTGTCAAACGCACTTTTACGTTGGTTAACAAACAAAATAAAAACTGTCCTACAATACCACCATTCCCATACCTTATTAGCGACGCACTCCAACGCTGCTCCTAACGCGTGATAGCATTTTGTCTTCCCGGCGAATGGAAGACCAACCAACATAAGTCCGTGCCGCACCAAAATCATTTCGTACAGTTGCAACACCTGCAAAGTTTTAAAACATGTAAATTTTCATGACATACTAGCTTTTTCCCGTGGCTTCGCTTGCGTTAATTTAGAATTTGACAATCAATTTGGGTTGTACCTACACTGCTTTTAATAATACAATTCAATCATGGTTCGAAAGACAGGTGGAGCCATCTATTATTATAGGAAAGATATTCTTATACTCTATGTCCGTCCTGTATTGATGATTATAAATCTGTAAAGCCATGTGTCACTATCTCGAATCTTTTTTAATCAACTTAAAACCTGACACTGATCTGCAAATTGCAAAAAACGTAAGAAAAACCGGCCAAGAGCGTGTCGGGCCACGCTCACTGTAGGGTTCCGTAGCTTCCCAGACCATTAAAAATACCAACATTTTTCGTCAGCAAAAATAACTTTGTTTTTCATAGTATTTGTATGAAAAACAAAGTTATCATTTGCGTTTTTTTGAAAAAGTGCTATATAACTCAAAAACTATTCAACTCATCAAGTTGAAAATAATTTTCCTAGAAAGTTCATATAAAGGTCTACTTCTGTGATTTTTTTCATATTTTTTAAACTTATGGTTCAAAAGTTAGAGGGGGGGGGGACACATTGTTTTTGACTTTCGGAGCGATTATTTCCTAAAATATTAATATTATCAAAAAATGATTTTAGAAAACCCCTATTCATTTTTAAATACCTATCCAACAATATATCACACGTCAGGGTCAAAATTAAAAAAAAAATCGCTCCCCACTTTACGTCTGGGGGAGGTACCCTAATAAAAATGTTTTTTTAAATTTTTTTTTTGCACTTTGTCGGCATGATTGATATACATATTGGTACCAAATTTCAGCTTTCTGGTGCTAACGGTCACTGAGTTTATCCGCGGACAGACAGACAGACAGACAGACAGACAGACAGACATGGCGAAACTATAAGGGTTCCGTTTTTTGCCATTTGGCTACGGAACCCTAAAAATTGAATTTCGCTGGGAGTACAGCGTAGGCCCGACAAAAAGTCCTTGCTTACTTCACAAAAACGTAAAAAGTGTTTAAGTTGCGGTAATGCATAAATGCAATATGACCATAAATGTAAGCATACGAGTATTAATTAATTTATTTATTTTATTTTCCGTCGTTACCTTTTCAATGAAGAAATCGTTACATTGCAAGTTGAGAGGGACACAGACTTCCTTCAGACATACGACCAATTCAGGAAGACCTGCCAATGGTAACGGCAGTCCAGGGAACAGATCGCCGATGATACCCTAGAACATTGATAAGGCCTATTTAAAAGTGTTAGCAAACACTACTTATAGCACACACTAATAATTTCTTAAAAACCCGACATGAAACCCATGTTTACTCATAAACTTTAATGGTAAGTAGTAGGCAAAAAATCCAAATACCTAGTTATAATTAATACCTCACAAAAGGTTGCTTTTATAGGTAAGCAATCAAGGGCATCAACCTGACCAATACACGTATGTATACATCAATGTAGCCATGACAGTCGCAGCAACCCCAGTCAGGGTGGGGTTTGTTAGCCTGGACAACGCCCCGGGCGTCACAAGCAGAGGGGCCTAGCTAGACATTGATTTTTGAAAATACTAAATTGAACATTCATCTGCAGGCACGCTGCAAAAACAACATTCGCCGCGGGCGTGAAGGTTCATTAAGTGAGCTCGAAATTGTACACACTCAAAACCGTTACAAAACCGTCAGATTGGTATATAATAATCATGGGAGGTTTTTTTATATCCTATTAATGGTATTACCGGGAAAAAAATATGTAAGGGGGTTATTATTATTTGGAAGATCTTCGAAGAGTTCACATCGACAGTACTTGTCCAGCTGCTCAGAATAGCCTTAATGTTATTTTATCGTTAGCCTGCACGAAGTCCGATACAAAAGAAATATAAACTAGAAATCAATCTTACCATAAACAGTGGCACGTCGTGCTCCAAGAACTTGGGCAGGTTGACGTCTTTGATGGAGCGCAGGAGAATCAGATCCTCGATTTCGTCGGGGTAGCGCAGTTTAAGTGCACCGGCCGCACGCAACACTGACTTTACCGCTCGCATACCTAGCATTACAAATACTCATCATAAGTTAACCAGAATATATATATATTCCACTTAGACGTTAGGGTCCCGACAAAGATCCCGACAAATTCCTTGGCAGAAGTTTATACTAAATTCGGCTCGCTCCCGTTATGTATACGAGAATTAACCCCCTGGAACGTTTTAAATTATGTAGCCCTCGGGGATTTTGTAGCTTCCCGTAAGTAAAAGATTTTTTTTAATCGGACAGTAGTGCCGATGTTCCGAAGTTAATTAAAAATCCACCTGTTCTTGAGTACAATTATCACATAGTGCAAAAAATAAAAAAAAGCCTCGTTCACCAGCTTACCTAATTTTATATAGAGCGAACATACACAGTCAAGTGAATACGTTAAGTCAAACCATATTACCGTAATCGTAATGGCACTGCGAAGACAGTTGCTCCGAGCACAGCTTGTAAGTGGCGACGATCTTGACGGCGAGCGGCTTGGCGTTCAGATAGCCGAAGGCATACAGTTCGATCTCAGATATCAGCACATAGTCCGGCACCATCATAGCCACAGAACGGAACAACGCCTGGACAGGAAAACAATCAAAATACCAGCCGTTTTACGAGAACATCATACGAGTAGATTACGTTCGAGTCTACAATGTTAAAACTAGTCGATTTTAATAAAGCCACGGCACGATTTCGCTTGGTGGTCGTTTTGAAAATGCAATGAGTTTAATGAGTTTGTGTTTCTCAGGTAATTTACTTTATCGACGCTAAAAGTTACCTTGAGGTTATCAGGCAGTTCAGATCGTCCAGCGTATCCGGGGTTCATTGTTATGAATGTGGCACAGGACTTGTCGAGCTGTAACAACGTGCCTTCGAACAGCAGTTCCGAGGAGCCGGAGTTGATGCCTCGTTGGATGGAGAGGATCTGCTGCGCCACTACGGAAAGCACTTCCAGGTCGATGCGGTTAAACTCGTCGAAGCACGACCAGGCGCCGCAAGAGGCCAAACCCTGGGTTACACACCAAACATTTAAGTTTCCCAAAAAAAAAGTAGGCAGTCTTCTGGTTGTAAGCTAGCCAAATTTACCCCTTCGTGCAGACCTCTGCTAGTACATCCACTGTCTCAAAGTTTATTCACTTGACAGAGCATCTCGTCGAGTTTGCGATTACTAATTACTATTACCGCTTTATAGCTGTATCTTTGACAATACCTTGAAGAATTTCCCGAGGGCAATATAGTCAAGGCCATCAGAGCAGTTGAACACCACGCATTGTTTTGCCACAGCTTTAGCCAGATCTTTGACGGTTTCTGTCTTTCCAGTACCGGCGGGGCCTTCCGGAGCTCCGCCTGTGAAAATCAAGGTTTCTGTGAGTTAAAGATATTTTGGGAAAAACAAAACAAAATACCAAACGCTACACAGAATTCTCAATTCGTTATTTTAAGCAGAGCCAACAAACTTATGTGAGCCGAGGAAACCATAAAAGTGGTCCAGCATATACTACAAATCCTGTATGTGCCGAAGACGACCACCGCTGAAGTTGTAGACGGAAAGTATTCATAAAGATTTTCCCAGGTATAAAGGCTTTTGAATACAAAATACATGTGTAGATACTCATAAAGCGTACCCAAATTAAGATGTAAAGCACCGAACAAGGTTCTGAAGCAACGGTCGGTGAGCGGTGTGACGACAAGTCTGCCGGTATTCCCAAGGTACTCATAGCCGTACATCAGCGTGGAGTTGATCATGCGGGTCAAGCACTGCCAAGTATTGTCCTCTTGTAGCTATAACATGAAGACAGTATGACTTTTACCAACCATGAGAGTTACTTGGTAAATCTGTGTTTTTCTTTTTTAAAAGACAAGTCTAAAATAATGCTTTGGCGTATTTTTACAGCTGGTTAGTAATTGAAGTATGTGTTAGGAAAGGTTACCAGCCAATAGTATCGTATCTGGGAGAGCCAGTTGAAATCATTGTCCTGCTGCACTTTAAGTTCTATGAGCAGTAACAGCACATCTCTTGCGTGGACGTCTAACACCACCAACGCTCCTGAAATTATAAAGTGAGTGGTGTAGTGGTTTAATATTAACAATCAAAGATACTTTTCCATAAGTGAAATTATTTTCGGGATCAGATCAGTAATTCCGAAGATTACCACACGCATCCAAATTCCAAACTTACTTATGTCCATAAAAACTTTAGCGCTATAAAATATTAGTATAGAATTATAGGTGCCCGTGATGATTCTGGAACATTTAAGGTGGGACTGGGATGTCCCAACTACGGCATTTTTGTTCTTGTAAAATGGCTATTATCTCGCTGACAGTCAATTATGAAAACGGCAACCACATTCATTAGTAACTAGAGAATAGGATTCTTAGTTACTATAAAAAACAGCATGTTTTTTAATGTCGTTAGAGATGAACTTTTGTCTACTACATTCAAATTTACTTGGCAAGCCAAATTGCGGGCCACACGACTTGAGACAGGGTTTTGACTAAAAGACAAAGATAGTGGCTTGTTGGACATTATATCTAATCTATTTTACGATGGTGCACCATTCTCTTGTATATTTACCTACCATAAAAGATGATTCTGTATTTGGGTACCTACCGAGTGTAATCCTGTTCTGCAAATTGAGTTGACCGCGAACCAAGTCGACGATTTTTGATATTTGGAAATTACACTTTTCCCAGTACGACTTCATAGCAGAAATGCTGATGTGAATGGCTTCTGTTACTTCTGATGTCCAGAAAGTCATGGCTATACATTGTACCTATAAGTAAAGGATAGTTAGTGCCAAAAACTCCGGAAAAAAATGAGAATACTCAAAATATGAAATGCTATAAACTTTACTAATCTTGCAAAAACTAGGACAAAGTATTATTTTCAGTATTTTATTCGGACAAATATGACCAAAGAAAATACTGAAAATTCCTAAAATCAATACATTTGCTGACGTAATATTTTTCCACAAGCTTAAATTGCGTTTTAGCCAATAAAATAAATAAAACAGGAACAAAATCAACGCCAAGATAAATATGAAAAATGTAATAAGGCGTATTCGACGTAGCCCCGGTCTTATGCGGCGCTCCTATTTAAGTCTGCAGGGTTTAAAGTAACCTTAACCTAACTTCCAGGTGCCCCAAGACCCGAGCTTCACTCGCTCTTGCACCCTAAGTTATAGAGCAAACGATTATTTTAGCAGAACGTGTTTTCAGAAAATATTTTTTTTTTCGCAAACTTAGCATTTTTTTCGGAACCTTGGTTTTTTTTTTAATTTTGAATAAGCTCATTTTTGTTTGTTAAATCCAGCATTTTCGGTAATAGGCACATTTCAACCAAGCTTAGATTACAGTCAACTACAGATCGTTAGAAGTTTTTTTTTTCCAACAGAGTTACAACTGTATCCAAAATGCATTTACTTTTTTCATTTCAATTCATGTCTAATCGATATGCACCTTAACTTCTAATTTGATTATAGTGCATCTATATAAAATATATTAATTTGGATAATAGCTTCGAAGCAATTCTCGGGTTCTGATCTGCAATCTGTCGTCCACATAAAACCTGAAATGGTTATAAGTGTGAAACTAATTTGACACTAACGGTTTGGCCTGGCCACACGAGCACCCACTCGTCTCGTTTTCGGTTCAGATAGTCATCGTATGCCAGGGCTACTACGTTATGGACAGATGCTTTCATCGCCTTTTCCAGTTCCAGCAACCATTTCTCTACCTAAAACGTAAATGAGTTATATAATCAACTGCCACACAAACGTATTTGTACTACTGAATAAATTATAAACAAATAGAAACATTGACGAAGAATGCTACTTCACCTGTCCTCTCGCTGCAGCAGTATTGATAGTCATAGTGAGCAACACGACCTCTCCTTCTGAGGATTTCATATGTGTTACCACCATATCACTTGTAAACGACAATCGCGCGATACCTTCGAAACATTTCTTGAGGTGAGGTTGTACACTGTTGAAATAGGAACAAATAAATTTACTCGATTTAACCCATACAAGTAATCTATGAAGTTGGTGCTATGATTACTGTGAAGCTGCGGCTGATAGTGTTTTGTGCCACCAACATACGTATAAAAATCAGGTTAATCAGTGAAAAAGCCCACCGCGTAGGATCCTTAGTTTCGGACAGAATTTCAAGCAGTTCGTCGTTGGAGAGGAAGAAGAAACGAGGGAAGTATAGACGCTTCTTCTCCAGATACGCGTTGAGGCCACGTTGGACCATCTCCAGCAAGTTGTTGGACTTCTTTAGCCGATCCAACATCTTTTCAATCTGGATGACGTCAAGTACTCGTGGTTCTTGGGCAGCAACTTTCATTATCTCGCGCCACATCTGTGCAAGTATGGTTATTGTTAACAGAAATATAATCAACAAGGTTGAGATACCCACATTTTTGAGTTATGTCCTAAGAAAGCTGTAAAAAGTGACAGAATAATGTTATATTATCATAGAATATTTACTGTATGTACCTTAATGCTAATGGTTTCTAATGAATTTTCGAAACTGTAATAAATAAGTAGCAATTTGAAGAAAATCAAGTTCACATGATGACAATAAAATTCCGACTTCAAAACCAGCCCAGGTACATGCCTTATCAACGGCACTAAAACGGCGTCCTTCTTCCGGGATCTGTTGCTGAATATCGGGCGACGAAAAGATGGGCTCCAAATACATCCAGGTAGCTTGAACTTTCAACCACTCGTCTAGAATCTCTTGTAGAAGAACCAACTTGCCCTCCCAGTCACTGTAGGAAAACCGAAAACAATGTCAATGACATTATTTCTCTGGATAAATATGACAGTTTCTCGAGTTTCGAGTCTGCTTCCAGGTGAATTAATGAATTCTAGAGGAGTATTATTCATAATAATAAAACATACCGAATAAGTTCCTCAAACGGTTTGATATACGGGGAGTTCTTCATAGTCTGAGTCTTAACAATATGATCATCCAATAGCAATTGAATTTCGTCAACACTTGACAATATGTAAGTCCCAGTATCCCTGTAATGATGAAATGTTGTTGCATTGAATTGTATTGTACAACAACGGGCTGGTGTCCGCAACTTCACGTCAGAGCCCGTATTTTGTGTACGAGCTATAATCCACCACGCGGGCCCAGTGCGGGTTGGTAGATGCCACATGTCTTCGAATTTTTGGTTCTAGGACATGCCGGTTTCCTCACGATGTTTTCGTTCACCGTTTTTGAGAGCAGTGGTGATGAAATAAATTACACAAAGTAATGCGCCTGCCCGAGTTCGAACCCACGACTTACAGCTCGTGAGTCGGGGCCGCCACCGGTGCGCCACTGCTCAAAAAAAAAATGAAATCCGCCATTTTGTGGCGGCGGCCATCTTGGACTGATTTTTATCAAACAGCTAAGAACACTCCCGACTAATGGTATTCCTTTCCTTTCAAACGAAAAATTCTAAATCAAAATCGGTTCATCCTTTCGAGAGCTAAGATGCCACAGAAAGACACGTCAAACTTATAAAAGCCCGTCGTTTTAACGTCAGGGTTAATAAATGAAACATAACAATGGCTTACTTGTAAGCGAGAATTTCGAATCTGAGTTCGGCCCATTCCTTCATCATTTTGTCTAGTGATCGTTCGAGGTTGTTCTCCTTGGTGGCGGCTTCGGATATGCTCTCGAACTTGTCAATGTAGTCGCCCAAGTTGAAATCGATCACTTTCTCCAACGACAGCTCGTCGTCCACTACAATAGGGAATCCAACGATTTCTGAGATCTTCTCCCAATGACGCAGCTTCATGCCAGGGTTCCCAAGTGTTTGTATTATCGGCAAATGGCCCTTGAAATTATCCATTTTTTGTCTGAAAGTTATTAACTCTCATTTAAAAAGCCATTCCTACTATAAAGGGTGTCTCTAAAGAGAAGAGTGTCTTTCGAGTATCAAGCCAAGCCAAGTTCACACAGGTTATTCAGTGCATACATTAGCCTAATGATTTGAGTGCGTTACATTATATATACCATAATTTTTACGACAAAAAATAAAGTGTTTCCCAGCAATAATGTTTGCGCAGTATTATTTATAGTTCGATGTACAAAATGCTTGCTTGACAGCATCGTGAAGTCCGTCTGCACTGGGATATGTGTAATATTTTCTTCAAAAATTATAAAGCGATCTACCTCACAGAAGTAGCGAGGCGGTAAGTCTCTGGAACTTCCGCAAATGACTTCTCCAACTTGTACACAATTTTATAGTAATAACTGACGTCACCTTCAATGTCTTCTGGATCAAAACTTCCTACCTAAAATATATTCAATTATTTTAAAATTTATATATAGCAACATACTAAGAATACCATTGGAATTCAGCCTTCTTTGTCTTTTATTTGTCTCTTGGGGTTAATAAATGGCTTTCATTATAATCTTAATAAATCCTTTATTAAAACGCGATTTATGTCATCAGATGTTTCACAAGACACGATTAACGAAAAACTGATTTCATTCAAAAAATTTCGACAAAGCTACACTTACTTTAGAAGTCATCCAGGTGTTATGTTTCTCAAGGAAGTCATAACCTGCATCGAACAGTTTCTTAAACGGCACTAATTTATCGTAAACACTCTTCCTCTTGGGATACTGTGATAACTCGAACCCAAACGATGCTTCTTCTTCGTTAAACTGGTCTATCTTAACGAGAGCGTTTGCTAATCTGCATACACGAGAAAAAAACAACTTATAAAGTATCGGTATTTCATGACGTGGTAGTAAACGTCGAAGACAGCGCTCAATTTATGCGAGCAATTTTATACCGAATACACTATTTCTCCCCGTACACGCGTCAGTGCGATAATTTTCTGTTCTAGACCATACCTGGGAACCCACAGGTATTGTCTAGAATAAAAAAAAGATAAAAGTCAAGCTCCAACTTATTCACAAGTTTTTTTTTAGAATACATTTTTTTATGTAAGGATTTTACTCCGCGACCACCGTACTATTCACTTCATCCATGAGCATAATGTTTTGAGTGCGTTAGGTACATTGAGTTTTACGGGAAAACGTGATTTTTCACCCCCAAAAAACCGTAGTTTCCCAGTGACAATTTTTGCGTAAAGTTACTTAGTTTGATGTAGGGGCAGAATTTTTGGTAGAAGGCTCCGTTTACATTTACACCCTGTATTTTGCTCCACCCACATGCAACTGACTATTTATTTTAGGTTGAAGGTGATTCACTCACTCACTCACTCACACACAAACCTACTCATACACATATTTCATTTATTGTAAGTTAGTCTTAATTTAATTTGTAATTTAAATAGTTTTGGCATGAAAATTATACGTTTCGCTCTTTATTTAACACGACTTGAGTTGCTATGGAAGAGCGGAGTCTCCTAACGTACAGGCACTATCTGCCTAAAAGGAGGATCCAATCACATTTTTTTGTTAATACCTACACTTGTTCTACCAATAAACTATTTTTATTTTATTTTTATTTATTTTAACCTTCCCTGGTTTTGACGAGGTTACATTTTTTTTACAACTGAGTTACTGTTATTTCCTCACTTCTAGAGCCGCTGACGCGCAGATGATTTCATTCTCAGCCACTATAAAAATACTTCACAATTCAGATTAACAGTAGGTAGGTACCTCTCCTGCTATGTGAGTATTTGGGCTCAGGAGTAATTGAGGAATCATCTGCATTCCACAGGTCCACTACTTAAACGCGTAAAACATGCACTACTAGTAGGTGCAGGTTATTATAACGTGTAACAGAATGGGTATAGTCACATAAAAGGGTGTTCCACAGACCATCAAACTGAACAATTTTCTCCACAAAACTCCAATACCTACTCGACCAAATGTATGAAACAGCTGCTTATTTGTTTGCGATTTTTTTATTTTTTTTCTCTCATAGAGAAAGTTGTTCAGTTTGAATGGTCTTTAGCACACCCTTTTATATTACTATATACCCTTTCTGTCACACGTTGCATATCGGCTTAGCTTCACTATCCGATATGCACAAGTCGTCTTAACTGCAGGACTAACTATACACACAGTAACAAAATAATTATATTGTTTTCTTTAGAAAGATTTAAACTAATGATTAAGGAAAGACTTACTTATCATCCAAATGTCGTGCCCGGGAGACGTATTTCGGTAATTCTTCGATATCTCCCCAATACTGAACGTCATTACATTGCATTTCATAAATATTGAGATCATCAATGAACTTGGCAATGCGAACCTACATAATAATATTAAACAGAGTGTTACTTTAAATTCTATGATAGAATATACATTCATGCGCTAAATTGTTTTCGGAAGCGAAATATTTAATGTTACCTTTAATAGTTCTTGATATTCTAACATCTTTTGATCACAAATGTTCTTAGACTCATCAATTATACCAGCCATGCGAGAATACCTGAAAATATACAAAAATACCTTAAATGCATAATTTTATAAGTAAATGGCCAGCCGGCGTATAGACGAACTAAATTAAGGCATAAATGAGGGCCATATGCCTTCGTATTCTCTGCTTCTTCCAATACTTAGCAGGTATGCTTCGCTTGCATGATAAGTGGCGATGTTATGGAAGGTCCTAAACTCTTTTTTCACCTTAGCCTATACTTATCCCACTGCTGTGGGTTGCGCAATGGGCAACGCCATAGCCATATCTTCTCTGCGTGCGGTTTTCTAAGGCCACTCTCTTACAAACGCCTTTAAGTCGTCAACGCCAGCGTTTTATAGGCCTCCTTCGGCAATGACGCCCGTCTTCTGGCACCCACTGCGTGACGACTCTGACCTAGAGCATTCTGCAGATATGGCCGGTTTCATATCACTTCACCCACTTCAACGATTCCAGTTTTTGAGCATAGGTACTACAAATTCTAGCGCTGAGCTTTATATCCAATACGCTACGTTCCATCGCAGTTTGGCAAACCTTGAGTAGGGACTTTTTCGATGACCTAATCCTTTTAAAACAGAAAATATCTTGGGAGTGGCTGATAGACGGATAAATAAACAAAGCGATCATGTATCTCCTTTTAAAATTTTATGCAAACTTAGGGTGACAAAGGAGTGGGGCCATAAATTCAAACTGAATTTGTGCTACTATCAGCTACTTTAAAGTTGCTTCACCAGTGGTAGGTCTGGTTGTTAGACTTGAGCTCTAAGGGTGTGAAGTTAGTATAGTCTCCCAAGAAGACGATGTATCTCATGACGTTGCGCAGCTTGTCCTCCATCTCGGTGAGCATGATGTCCTCCACCTTCTTGATGTAATCTATCAGGACCATGAGAGCCGCCGTATCCGGTGGTGGAGTTAGTAGCGTGTTTGCTATTGAAGCGTATTCATCGTAAATCCTACAGCAAAAAATCAAATTTATGTATTAATATTAAGAAAATTAACTAAATAGCAGTTAGCGAGATTTTCCTACTAACGCTTTGATCATCGTTTGATAATCCTCAGTCATTCTCCTCAACAGTGTATTGGCGAGCCTAGTCGCAGCTGTTCGCAGCGAGGTAATAAGCTCACCCCGCTGCATTTGAAACATGCCGATGACGATGGTTCCCTCAAGTTTAGAAGGGATCTCCCGTGCCAAATCAACGTATTTCACAGCCTCCACGCAAAATTCCTCAAAAGCCTTCTCCGGGTCCGCTTTTATAAAAGCTTCCACTTGACCTTGAGACTGTCAGACAAACATTAAAATTTAATGCAAACCGTATTTAAAATACATGAATAAAATGACCTTTAAAAGAATAGGTTTAAATCAGAGTCACCTCGCCGTTCAATAAACAGATGTAGTCATCAAAATCTTGAACTCTCAGTTCGGGACCTATTCTTTGGTCCGCAATCAATTCTGCTATTTGTTTTTTATAAGTTTGTATTAGTTCCTTGTCTATGATGGGCTAAAAAGAAAATTATATATGAAATATAGATAAACAATAAATACCTAACTTCAGTTTGAATTCAAAGTAACATTGACACGATTGTCTCTCTTACCCTCAGATTGGGGTTGGATCTTGAATCCCTAAAATCTTGATATAACAAAGTTTCCAAACGAGGTGACTGTCGACATGCATCAATCAGAAAGTCATATAAAAGGCTCAACTGATCTTTGAACTGCTTAAAAGTGGGATCGAATTCGATAACGTCGTTTGTAAATCCCAAATTTATTATGAAGCCTTGATTTTTTCCCTGTAACAAAATATGTTTAAAGTAGGTTCAAAGATGTTCATCAACTATGTGTTTATAATGCCTACACCTTTTTTTTTTTTTTTTTTTTTTTTTAGGCTGGGAAATCATCAAATGACTTCTCCCACTCTGGGCGGAGCAGGAGGGAGTGTCAGACTCTTACTGACTAAAACCCATCCATGTTCCTTCCTCGCCCTTTACATTCCGGGGCCGCGGTATCTCTTTCGAACAGTCCCGCAACCCCGGCAGGCTTCGGCCCTTGCGGGCCCCTCTCTTCTGCTGACATCTCTTTGAGGCGCGCGTGGAACACGAACGCGCCGTCGACACGGCCTGTCGTCACTAGACGGACGGACGGCTAGCTAGCCCATAGCTAACCGTCCACAGGCCCGCATCTACGGTGGCCGGTAGCCACCACGTGGCCCCCGACGCCCGGTGCGTCTCCCGCGGCGGCCGGGAAGAGAGGCTCTCTCCCTCTCTCGTTCCGCCACCTCCTTCGCTAGCATGACTGCTTCGCAGAAGGAGGTGACGGCTTCCCATTCCGTCTCGCTCCGGACCATGGATTGAACCAGGGCCGGACGCGAGAGGTCGCCGCCGCCGATCGCCGCTACGAGGACACGGCGGTGCTCCGCCCACGCAGGGCAGACTTCCACCGTGTGCTCCACCGTGTCCTCCGGTCGATCCTCGCAGTGGAGGCACCCGGGCGTTTCCTCCCGCCCGATTCGGTGCAGGTACCTCCCGAAACATCCGTGTCCGGTGAGGACCTGCGTCAGGCGGAAGGTGAGGACGCCGTGGCGCCTCTCCAGCCACTCCTCAAAGAGGGGACTTACCGCCACTATCGTGGCGTGCCCTGCACGGGGTTGCGACAGTCGCTCTCTCCATGTCGCCATGAGATCGCGCCGGAGGTCTGTCCGCTGAGCGGCAATTTGCCGCGGCAGCGGAGTTTCCCCCCGGCGTAGTGCCTCCGCGCGCCAGTCGTGCAGGCGCGCGAGGACTATCGCCTCCAGATCCCATGGCGGCAATCCGGCAAGCAGGCCCGCCGCCTCGCGGGAGATCGTGCGGTACCCTCGGACCATTTTTACGGCCACCACTTTCTGGGGCGCGTTCAAGTAATGGGCGGCTCGCCGCCTCAAGGAACGCGCCCACACTGGGGCCCCGTAAAGGGCCATGGACCGCACGACCCCCGCATAGAGCCTGCGGCAGGAGGCGTTTGGCCCCCCAAGGTTGGGCAGGAGCCGCCTGAAGGCAGCCCCGGTCCGTTCCAGCCTGGGGGCCAAACGTCGGAAATGTTCCACGAAGTTCCATCGGCTGTCGAGTACGAGTCCCAGGTACTTCAACGTCGGCTCGACGCCGATGGATACCCCTCCCACCGTCAGTGTGGATCCCGATGGTGGCGCATTCCGAGGCCCATGAAAGCACATGGCCTCGGACTTGTGCAATGCCACCTCGAGACCCAGTTGCCGGATCCTCTCAACGACTATCGCAACCCCGCGTGTCATAACTTCGGCCGCCGCCTCGTGCGACCTCCCCTGTGCCAGCACCAGGGTGTCGTCTGCGTAGCAAACGACGCTGACACCACTAGGGAGGTCGGCGCGCAGCACCCAGTCGTAACCGATGTTCCACAGGGGCGGTCCCAGAACCGATCCCTGTGGGACACCGCACGACATCTCTCGCCGGTTCCAATCTCCGCAGCGACTGGGGTAGATGTATAAGCACCTTAAGCACCTTATGTATAAGCATATCTTAGTATCCGCAGGGCTTGCAGTCTCGACATAGCAGAGGTTCTCAAACTTTTTTGCTGGAAGACGACCCCTTTCAAAAGTTTCTGGTTTCGGTACACCTGCATTTTTTTCAAGCCAAGGACCAAAAAAGGAAAGCAATAAATTTGCAGTACTATTTGTTCGCGCTATCTGTAGGATTGCATGAAAACCGTAGCTCCTAAGATTTTTTTGTTAGCATCTTAGAGCCTGGGAAATGCATTTTTTAAAGTCTCTATACGACCATTTTCACTGCATTACAACCTGTCATATATTATGCATGGACATTTTATTAATCTGAATTACATAAACGGTTTTTTTATTTATTAAATCACCGAAACATTTAGATTTTCTTTTTACTTTTTTGAACAGCTTATTATTTGCCTACATTGATAGATAGATTCAAGCCAACATTTTAGTTCTTTATTATCAAAACTAGATAAACTTTCGACTTAGAACTTGTGAACCCCCAATTTTTATTTTCCCGCCAACGTAGATCCTTCGGATCTCCCGTGGACTCCTGGGGGTCCACCTAGACCACTTTGGGGATCACTGGTCTATAGCGATCGCTAAACAACCGAATTCAGTCGCAAAGTAACGATATTTGATAGTCTACTCAAGCTTATCGATTGTCATTGGTAGCATTGACAGCCTAGTGATGTGACCTTCGGAATGGCCAAGTCATAGGTCTAAAGTTGTAACTCAAGACTCGCACCTCTGAGTTTCGGATTAATGTGCGTATTGCATAATTATCTTTTGGTTCGGCTAAGGAAAACTTCGTGAGAAAACCACCATGCCAAAAGATAAATATTTCTTGGCGGCTTGTACATCCAAGGCTAGACTAGATACTATAACTTTGATACTATAACTTTGATACTATAACTTTGATACTATAACTTTGATACTATATTATTATTACCATTTTGAACTTACCCCCACATCCATAACGTAATCGGTGAACTCCTTCATTGATTTCAAGCATAAAGTTTGAAGATTGTAAGTCATTATACATCCCAGACAGTTGTAGAAATGCTTCATTTTCTGTACTTGTTTCGGATCTGGTATTAATTTCTTTTTACTACCCTGAAAAAGGAATACAATAAAAATTGATAGCTTATCCTGAAGATTTTAGACGGTTAAAATTCTTTTAACTAAGTTTTGTTGGTCCTATTTCTTACCTGAAGAAAAACAGCCTGAACAGTTGGAATCCACTGGTGTGTCAGCACATTGCCAGCAGCTTCTATGTGTCTTTTGCAAACAAAAGAGAAGTCTTGTAGCTCATATGCCTCGTTCGTTGTCATTATGTCTTTCATGCTGATCAATCTTAAGTCACTAAAACACGTGAAATATGATGACGAGAACAAAAAAAATTTTGTAATGTTATTTTTAACAGGCTTTAAAAAGGAAGAGGTTCTCAATTCGTTGGACTCAAAGATGCCTGGACCGATTTGATTTTTATTTATTTTGTTTGAAAGGGTATACTTCCCAGGAGGTCCCATTATCATCAAGTCAAGATCTGACGATGGGATCCTGGAGAAACAGAATTTTATAGGCACACTTAAGTCATTTGGGTAGTTTTAGGAATAGTACTTTCTCGGAGTGATCCCATTTCAATTTGGTGAAGATCTGATGAAGAACTTCGGAGATAGGCAACGGAACTCCTCAATAAATGAAAGCAAATGGACTGAGATTGCTGAAATGTCATGTCTGTCTATTGTTTACTCCACTTCATAACATAACATGACGCCGGTACGCTGTGAAGGAGTAAGCACATGTCAACCACTAAAAAGTGAAAAATAAAAACCTTTTTGCAAAAAAATAAAATCGACTTCAAACAAAAAACTCAAAAAAAGTGAAAAATAACTTTAGGTTCAGAAGTCGATGACAAAAAAACTAAATCAATCAAACAAAGGTCAAAAAACGACTTCGAAAAACGGTCCGAAGTCGGTGGACTTCAGACCGTTCTTTTAAGTCAGTTTTATTTTTTTCAAAACAGTTTTTATTAAATCAAATAGTTAAAATTTTGCGTTTTCTTACTTGAATTGTTTCCACCATATTGCTAACACCTGAGCGATACAAGGGTTCACGCAGTGCAGGTTCTTAGTCACGTATTTCTGTGCTACGGCGTACCGATTCCTCCAGGCATCGTCTTTCTTTGCCAGTTCTTGCTTCAGCGGGGTATCTTCCTCCTCCAACGACTCTTCCTACGAAATTTGAATCAGAAACGATATCTAAATACTGTGTGGCATTGCTAGGGTTTACTTAGCTTTAAGAAATTGGTAAGCATGGGTTTGCTTTGGTATGAGCGCTCGCGCTGGGGCCTAATTCTGCTATTTTAATAAATTCGTCACTCCAACACGATTCCATTCTCATCCCATTGTCATTTTGCTTAAAGTTCGTAATCTGCTAAATTCACAATGGTCGGTCAATGGTCTCGTAATAAAATTATGTTTTAATGGCATTGTCGTATTTTCATTATTATAAAACCCTTAGTACAAATGGTCTTCGAAATCTACTACTAAATGCGAACATTTATTCATGCCAGATTTCATGTACGAGATTCAATATTCTATGACATTTCTTTCAATGGAGTGTCAGTGGTTGTTCATTGAGAAGTCATAATGGCGCCATTATGATAGTAGAATTAACAAACTTGTCAAAATTTGACAGAACTTGATCATTATGAAATCAATGATCGAATACTCTGACACTATTGTAATAGCAGAATCGAGGCCCTGGTTGCGTTCGTTAATGCAAGATCAAGCTATAAACCTTTAAATTATGTTAATTCACGTAATACATTTTTTCCAGCAGGTAATAGATAAGGTTTCTATACTGGCGGTAAAGACAATATAATTAATGAAAACTGAAACTCTATCAATAAGTAAGTATAGGTACCATTTATGGCCATATCACGTGAACAGGGAAATCAAGAGAGCCAAACCCTCAAACGCTGCTGGGTAGATATTTTATAAATTATTATAGTTTAGGTAGGTAGGTATGGTAACATAATATTTGAGGTACCGTGTTAGGGTCTTTCAGCACGAAATCCACAATCGCTTTTTTCATACTCATCATAAAATCTTCGCGCATCTCATCTGTACACGTAAATAGTGTTTCCTTCCACTTCTTTAATTTCGGGGATATAAGATTGTGTACTCTGAAAAATATGTGTTATGATAACAGAAAAACTGAAAATATAAAAAGTATAAACTCAAATTACCTACTAACATTTTTTTATATGCGACAGTGCAAAAATGTAAGCGCAGACTATAGGTTCTAGCAATTAATAGTAAATTGTTATCCCTTTTTTTTATTTTTTAGGATGGGAAATCATCAAATGACTTCTCCCACTCTGGGCGGAGCGGGAGGGAGTGTCAGACTTTTACTGACTAAAACCCATCCACGTTCCTTCCTCGCCCTTTATGTTCCGGGGCTGCGGTATCTCTTTCGAACAGGCCCGCAACGTACATTGTTACCCAACGGGTGAAAGTAATAGTTCGAGGTACTAAATAAGTTTTTGACCCGAGGTAAACACTGTGCTTTTCATTATGAATACAAGGAGAATTAAAATTAAAACCTGAATCAATCGAAAAAAAAATCAAGACGATCTCCTAGAGACAATCACGACTCTCCCTAGGGCTGAAAAGTTTTACTTTCTACCCGCTCCTCAGGCAACTTCAGACCTACTTTGAGAGTATGAGTAATGAAAAGACATCAGCTGTCTACGCTTAACCTAGGTGGGCAGGATTCTTTTGTTTTTTTTTTAATCTACCTCACTAATCTCTACAATGTTGTGCTGCACCATATCTACAGACAAGTTTTTGGGTCCATTTTTTTCTATTCCTAGCTGTACCATTGCTGTACTGGGCAAAGGCCTCTCCCGGTCATTTCCCTCACTCACGTAATGGAGACTTTTGCCCAGCGGTCATCGTGCATGCAGGCTAACGTGACCCGCCCACCAGCCATCTTGCCGACGTTTTGGAACGCAGCGTGGTGTTACTAGCTTGATCGTATCTTTTAATGCATATTTGCATAGTTATTGTATAAACTTACTGATATACTGATAAGCAGCGTCATCCCACTGCTGGGCAATAGGCTCTCCCCATGACTTCTAGAGTTCTAGATTTCCATTCACGGCTAATGTGGACCACTGGTCGTTGGTTTTATCCAGCTCGTCCCACCACCTTCTACGAGGTCCATCGCGCCGCTTCTGGCTGTGTGAGTGCTCCAGAAAGTGGGTATTTTGGCCCACAGCTCATTGGGCATTCGACAGTATGATATATTTACTTACTTTAATATAATCTTGTTGTCCAAAGGCGCTACGTGTATGGTATCGATACCGTAACGCAGATAGTAGTAATATCTAAGCAGGTTCTGCTCTTCCTCTGTAGGCGCTCCCGTTGGCTGATGGTCACCGTCCCCTTCAGACTGACATATCAACTTGACCAGCTTTAACCTGAAATCCTCACGAGCTTTTCTCATTGCCGTGAAGGTTTTCATTACTGAAAGGTATATAGCTAGTCATTACTACCACTCAGTTGATTTATCTTTTGATTTCTAGAATTAGGTGCTTTGGGGCGCGTTTGCATATCAGGCAAAATTATGCGGTTTTTCGGTACATTTTATAGCATAATAAAACAAAATTCAATATAACCAATAACTACATCGTATAGATTGGTTCTTCATCTTCAAATTAATAGTACTTTATTATTGAAAATTTTACTTTTTTACAATGTAAAATCGATCTTTCGTTGCCATTTTCCACAAATTTAACGATACCGGGTTGAGTTTAGGTACATTTTTTGGGCTATTATTATCATATTTGACTACTTTTAAAAATACTATATGTAGGCAAACATATTCAATGTTTAATGTTAGTTTTTTTTTTAATCTAAATGCTTTAAATAGTCGCAGAAAAAATGAAAACCGAAACTTATTTTTTCACATATTTTGCTATTCTGGATGAATCTTAATCGATTGCATTAAGGGTTATTTTATTTCTAATACCCGTCTTGATTTATTGCACAAGCACTTGGAATGAAACTTTAGTCCGAGCGCGGCCCCCGTCGAGAGTGGACATGTATCGCCTGTTTAGAGCGGCTCGAGTTGAAAAAGATCGCTGTAAAAACACAAAATATTCGACAAACCGAATTTGATACTTGACAAGGTACTCGTAAGATTTTCATTCTATTTCATTTTGCTATAAAAAAGTATGTAAGTAGGGTTTATATATGCCTAATCGTCCTGGACTCTATGGAGCGACCTGATGAAGGTGTACTTCGGTGACTGCTACTGGAACTCCTAGACGTGTTGGACTAGATGAGCCGAGTTTGGGCTTGTTTTGTTAGTTATGATGAGACCTTACCTCCGGACTTGATGGAGCGACCTGAAGGTGTACTTCGGTGACTGCTACTGGAACTCCTAGACGTGTTGGACTAGATGAGCCGAGTTTGGGCTTGTTTTGTTAGTTATGATGAGACCTTACCTCCGGACTTGATGGAGCGACCTGAAGGTGTACTTCGGGAACTGCTACTGGAACTACTAGACGTGTTGGACTAGATGGGCCGAGTTTGGGCTTGTTTTGTTAGTTATGATGAGACCTTACCTCCGGACTTGATGGAGCGACCTGAAGGTGTACTTCGGTGACTGCTACTGGAACTCCTAGACGTGTTGGACTAGATGAGCCGAGTTTGGGCTTGTTTTGTTAGTTATGATGAGACCTTACCTCCGGATTTGATGGAGCGACCTGAAGGTGTACTTCGGTGACTGCTACTGGAACTCCTAGACGTGTTGGACTAGATGAGCCGAGTTTGGGCTTGTTTTGTTAGTTATGATGAGACCTTACCTCCGGACTTGATGGAGCGACCTGAAGGTGTACTTCGGTGACTGCTACTGGAACTCCTAGACGTGTTGGACTAGATGAGCCGAGTTTGGGCTTGTTTTGTTAGTTATGATGAGACCTTACCTCCGGACTTGATGGAGCGACCTGAAGATGTACTTCGGTGACTGCTACTGGAACTCCTAGACGTGTTGGACTAGATGAGCCGAGTTTGGGCTTGTTTTGTTAGTTATGATGAGACCTTACCTCCGGATTTCATGGAGTGACCTGAAGGTGTACTTCGGGAACTGCTACTGGAACTCCTCGACGTGTTTGACCAGATGAGCCGAGTTTGGGCTTGTTTTGTTAGTTATGATGAGACCTTACCTCCGGACTTGATGGAGCGACCTGAAGGTGTACTTCGGTGACTGCTACTGGAACTACTAGACGTGTTGGACTAGATGAGCCGAGTTTGGGCTTGTTTTGTTAGTTATGATGAGACCTTACCTCCGGACTTGATGGAGCGACCTGAAGGTGTACTTCGGGAACTGCTACTGGAACTCCTCGACGTGTTGGACCAGATGAGCCGAGTTTGGGTTTGTTTTGTTAGTTATGATGAGACCTTACCTCCGGACTTGATGGAGCGACCTGAAGGTGTACTTCGGTGACTGCTACTGGAACTACTAGACGTGTTGGACTAGATGAGCCGAGTTTGGGCTTGTTTTGTTAGTTATGATGAGACCTTACCTCCGGATTTCATGGAGCGACCTGAAGGTGTACTTCGGGAACTGCTACTGGAACTCCTCGACGTGTTGGACCAGATGAGCCGAGTTGGGGCTTGTTTTGTTAGTTATGATGAGACCGAACTTGATGGAGCGACCTGGAGGTGGTTGGTACTTTCGTGATTAACAACAACAAACAACAAACGGTATCAATTTTTTATTGTAAGAATATTTCGTTGGATATGTGAAGAATGTGCTCTTAGTTCCATATTTCTTGCCTGTCTTGGGTCAATCAATTCTGGGAGTTGACACTTTTTATTATATTTTTTCTATGCACTGATACTTTATTTTGCCAGGACCTGTCCATATAGCAAACACACAAGTGTCTTGCCTAGTAACGCGCAGCTGTCGCCCCTAACACGACCCACTGACCGCACCTGTCCTCAAACTTGGTGAAACCATTTATGTTTTCTATATAACACGAATGTATTATTTGCCGTAGGCAACCAAAAATTAACTGTTTTAAATTCATTCTAAGTACTCGTTTGGTTACATCCTTCTGTATCACGATTACTGCGACTACTTTCAGAAACTCTATGAAAAAATAAGTAATGATAATAATATCCCCCATCAAGTCCGGAGGTAAGGTCTCATCATAACTAACAACACGCACCCAAACTCGGCTCATCTAGTCCCAACATGTCGAGGAGTTCCAGTAGCAGTCCCCGAAGTACACCTTCAGGTCGCTCCATCAAGTCCGGAGGTAAGGTCTCATCATAACTAACAAAACAAGCCCAAAACTCGGCTCACCTAGTCCAACACGTCTAGGAGTTCCAGTAGCAGTTCCCGAAGTACACCTTCAGGTCGCTCCATCAAGTCCGGAGGTAAGGTCTCATCATAACTAACAAAACAAGCCCAAAACTTGGCTCACCTAGTCCAACACGTCTAGGAGTTCCAGTAGCAGTTCCCGAAGTACACCTTCAGGTCGCTCCATCAAGTCCGGAGGTAAGGTCTCATCATAACTAACAAAACAAGCCCAAACTCGGCTCACCTAGTCCAACACGTCTAGGAGTTCCAGTAGCAGTTCCCGAAGTACACCTTCAGGTCGCTCCATCAAGTCCGGAGGTAAGGTCTCATCATAACTAACAAAACGAACCCAAACTCGGCTCACCTAGTCCAAACGTCGAGGAGTTCCAGTAGCAGTTCCCGAAGTACACCTTCAGGTCGCTCCATCAAGTCCGGAGGTAAGGTCTCATCATAACTAACAAAACAAGCCCAAACTCGGCTCACCTAGTCGAACACGTCTAGGAGTTCCAGTAGCAGTTCCCGAAGTACACCTTCAGGTCGCTCCATCAAGTCCGGAGGTAAGGTCTTATCATAACTAACAAAACGAACCCAAACTCGGCTCACCTAGTCCAAACGTCGAGGAGTTCCAGTAGCAGTTCCCAAAGTACACCTTCAGGTCGCTCCATCAAGTCCGGAGGTAAGGTCTCATCATAACTAACAAAACAAGCCCAAGCTCGGCTCACCTAGTCCAACACGTCTAGGAGTTCCAGTAGCAGTTCCCGAAGTACACCTTCAGATCGCTCCATCAAGTGCGGAGGTAAGGTCTCATCATAACTAACAAAACAAGCCCAAACTCGGCTCACCTAGTCCAACACGTCTAGGAGTTCCAGTAGCAGTTCCCGAAGTACACCTTCAGGTCGCTCCATCAAGTCCGAAGTAAAACGTAAAAATATAAAACTATACGTATACGTATACGTGTATACGTATTTATGTTGGTGCCATAATTTTATTCCAAATAAATACGTAAAAAAATGAATCTTTCTAAGTATCAAAATGAGTTCACTTGAATCAATCGAACCACTACATTGACACGAGTCAATACACACAAGTTTACTTTTCTCGGTAGCGAGAATAGTAGTCGTGCACTACACTTGTGTGTATGAGCCGTGTCAATGTAGTAGTTCGATTCTGTACCTATCAATTTTGGGAACGCGTCCTTAAGTATTTGGTACCATGAGTATCAGTACCGAATCGTTTGATATTTCTTCTAGAACCATGTCAAGATATTAGGTACTTAAACAAGACAAGACTTTACCAACAAGTAAAATATTAGAATGAAAGTTAAGAGTAAGTAATTAGTTACGGTACCGCTGGACTTCTTCGCGGAAAGTTTCGTTGCCTGCAGTTTTCCGGCTTTAGAAGCCGGTGAAGGTAGTTTTAAAACTTCTTCCGGCAATGAAAACAGGGGCCGTGTTCGTACTTTGAAGTCTTCAGGCATTGAAATCTTCGGTATTTTAGGTAGTTTTATATCGGATGTGGACGGCGAGGGCTGACCTTTCTTTCGTGTTGGCTTGTTGTTCGGCATTTTGGCTCCTAAAGAAATTGTTAATTTAGGTGAGTGTGTACGTGTACCTATTATTGGGTACCAAGATGATGATGTCTTAAAAATGCCACACAAAGGAGACCATTCACGGTTCACACAATGTTCGGCCCAAAAACCGTGTCACCAGTGTTGGGGAGATCAGTCCGAGTATTTTTACTTCGGCACCAATTCTCTACAACCACTCCTTCAGCTGAGTTTTTGGGTTGAAAAGTCTAGTTTTTCATTTGACAAAAATCTTTAATCTGCTGGTGATAGAGTGATATGAGCGTGTTAAGGTGATGACTTTAAACAAGTTTTCTATGTATGACCAAACCATTGTGAATATTATTCAAGTGTCTGTTTCAAAGAACAAGATTCAAGTTTTGATATGTAGATTATTATAGTGAATCAACTTAGTTCAGACAAGCCATATTGCTTGTTACTGTAAGTACTTATGTCTTGGTAATACCAGACACCAGAACCTACGCCATTGCACTTGGTCTGAACTATACATGATGTGAAATATCTACTTAATCTTAAGTAGGAAGCAAAGTGAAGGCTTAGACTGACATTTTTTTTATCATCATTTAAGCCAAAAGACGTCTACTGCTGGACATAGGCCTCCCCCAAGTCTTGCCACATTGACCGGTTTCATGCATCTCGCATCCAGCGGATCCCCGCAACCTTCACCAGGTCATCGGTCCACCTAGTGAGAGGCCTTCCAACGCAACGTCTTCCAGTTCGCGGCCGCCACTCCAGAACTTCGGCCCCATCAGCCGTCCGTTCTGCGAGCAATGCCTTTGCCATTGGCAATTCTTCGGGCTACTACGTTAACCTTAGTACTCTTGCAAGGAAACTCCGAGCGTAGCCTTCACCTTTGCCATTTGGGTGACATTAAGCTTTCTGATGAGGCTCATTGTGGGCGACCATGTTTCGGCCCCTTATGTAATCATTGGCAATACATACTGGTCACAGACATTCGTCTTGAGACACTGCGGTAAGTTTGACAAGAAGATACTGTGCAACTTTCTAAATACTGATGTCCAGCCCGGTCGGATTCGACGATTGACCTGTTTCTCGGAGTTATACTGACTTAACTTAACACGACCGTTTGTCCTAGGTAGACATAATCGTCTACAACTTCGTATGAGTCTCCGATCTTGATAGGAGTGGGTGTTACATGGGCATTTAACATGAATTTGGGTTTGTTTATGTTCATTTTAAGACCCAGTCCTTCGAAAGCTCTACTGAGGCCATCTAGCAGAGCAACAATGCTATGCATGTAGGACCTCAGTACAAATAGGTCGTCTATGGTCTTGCCATGACCACGGCAAACCGATGGCAAGTGACGTACTCGCCGTCGCCATTGACGTTGACACTTAGCTCTCTCCAGTTCAGAACCTTTAAGACATCCTCCAGCGCCGAGGTTAGGTGATAGGTTCCGAGGTCTGATCCTGAAGTCGGAATGACATGTGGCGTTTTTGTGCAAACACTTCAAAACCTCGATGTACCGGTAGCCAATTTGGCACCGTTGCCGTTTGACACTGCAGTACAGCCCAAGTCTCGATCAAATCGAAGGCTTTCTGGTAGTCCACATTAAATGCTAAACAACGAGGCCGGTTATACTTTTCGGTCTTCTGTATACCGCAGCGTATGTACGTATGTGGTCTACGGTGCTAAAGCCTTTTCGGAATCCGGCTTGTTCGGGGGGCTGAAAATCGCCCAGATGTAATGTGGCAAAGTCCTGCAAGACACATTCGCGACCTTTTCTCGACTTTTGCGAAATAGTTGCGTCGCTTCTTTTAAAGATGGGCACAAGTCTCAGGTTTGAATCCTCAGTTCGCAGTTTTACAAGAGTAGCTAAAATGATTTGTAAAATACCTGTTCAAGGTCATCAATCCAACGAGCTCATAC
Organism: Xestia ashworthii; assembly: GCA_950022955.1. Taxonomy (NCBI): domain Eukaryota; kingdom Metazoa; phylum Arthropoda; class Insecta; order Lepidoptera; family Noctuidae; genus Xestia; species Xestia ashworthii. The sequence goes on from OX465552.1 coordinate 6,999,430, forward strand.
CACTTATTCGCCAGCAGAAGAAAAGATGTCGGTCAAATAAAACGTACGAAAAACCAGATTATTCAACCCAAAAAATCAGCTGAAGGAATGGTTGTAGAGACTTGGTGCCGTAGTAAAAAATACTCGGGCTGACCTCCCCAACACTGGTGACACGCTTTTTTCAACCGACTTCTAAGAAGAGGAGGTTCTCAATTCGTCTGTATTTTTTTTTTTTTTTTTTTTTTCGTTGGCCGCCAACTTTGGTTTTTGGGCCGACAATGAATGATCTCCTTATTATTTTAACCGAAGTACTGTTGCCAGAGCATCTTATCAGACTGTATACAAGCTCCTTAGCCACCTTATAAAGGCTTTACAACGCTTATACGTGCCAATAATGTATAGCTTGTTGCGTTTTTTAGCATACCTAATCTATGTGTACCTACCTACTTATAAGAACCCATTACACTTACATTTATTTTCTTATCATAGAACATTAGAACGATTAGTATCTTGTAACGATCAGAGTTCTGAATATTTTTTGAGGGTTACCAAAGAAAAAAAAAAGGAATATGTCACCGTAAAATTGTCCAACACGTTAGATTGTAATCTCTCTAGCGATATTGTAAACTCTCGAAATATTGTCAACTGAACATACGGAAGTATCTCTGTCCCCATAATCGGGACTTGGGGCACCCCGCCGTTAGGTTAGTTAGGTTCCTTTAAACCCTGCACTCGGAAATAAGGCTCCGTCGACTAAGAGGAAAACTTTGTTTGTTTGGTTGTAATGAATAGGCTTAAAAACGACTGGGCCGTTTTTAAAAATTCTTTCACCATTCGAAAGCTACATTATCCACGAGTAACATAGGCTACATTTTATCCCCGTACTCCCACGGAAACGGGAACTACGCGGGTGAAACCGAGTGACGTCCGCTAGTAGGGGAATATAAAGTGTTTTAAGGTTAGGTTATATTAATCGGTATTTCTCAGGAATGGTACATTATCTTTTCATGAGAGTGGTTCCATTGGGCAAGGGGGAACCCTCCTTCCCTCCACACCGCGTGAATAGGTACCATGTAGGTAGGGAAAGGTACCATGGCATGCATTTCACGAAATAATGCGTTTTATTGTAAGAAGTACTTAGGTATGTTCGTTTGACAATATTTCGAGAGTTTACAATATCTCTAGTTATTTTACAATCTAAGTGTTTGACAATTTTACGGTGACACATATAAATGGTTTTTATCACCTCTTCACGAAGCCGAACGTCATTGAGATGATTTCTTTGTTCTACAGTTTAGGTTTCCAGGTATGGTGCAGAATCTACACCATACCTGGGAGGAACCTTCTATATAATTACGGAGATATTGGTGGTCAAAGTTCCAACTTTTTGTCATTTTATTTAAGATTTTTACTATAAAGACCTCTACGACCCGCGAACTATTCAATCCATCCATCAGCACAAAAACATGATTTTTCACCCCAACAAAAAAAGTTAGATTTTTGCGTAAAGTTACTTAGTTTGATGTACCTACAGAATGCTTGGTTGACTCTTGCGGCTGAACTGATGATGATGTTCAAGTCCCACGTACAATACCTACCTAAAAAGGGGGTGAGACTATTTCCACCAACCGCACAATTCTAGAATCCGAGGTAGTGCTGAGATATTCCTAATGGAAGAAACACCCAAGGCAATAACATCTCGAGCTCGACCCCGGGGATCAAACCCAAGCCGAGCGTACACCACAAGCAAAAATGTAAGGCATTTCGGAGAATTTTGTTGCGTCGCCATCTATTTACAGGCGCACTGTACTTTCTGGCACACACGTCTCGTTGTTCCTTGTTCCAATAGAAACTTCTTCCAAGACTGCTCTTTATGAAATTGACACAATACTGTATACTTTTCTTGTATTTATGAGAAAATTATACTAAATAGTAATTGGAAATGTAATGTTAATCAGGACAGTGATAATTTGATTAAATATTATTCCATGAAAAATGACATATCTGTAGCATAAACCAAACGTATTATGACCATATTATGACAGACTGAGTGAGTGAGGTTATAATTTCGCAAAATCGTAATTAAAAAATATATACTAATTGGATATTTCATATAAAATTGCTTAGTGTAGGCTTTACATTGTAGAACAGTAATAAACAGAGAAAATCATACTATCAAATACCTCGTAAACTGGTAGCCGACTTCAAAAAAGGTAAGCACCGAATACGAAGCTACTTTTTGGTTACAAAAACAATTTTCAATTATTTAACACTTGCTTATTCTAACAAAACGAATAAAATTAACTGAATTACAAATAAAGTCATTTTCATAACTATCTCTGTATCACCAGAACTGTTATTGTCAAGTATTGATTTCTCCATGGCAACAGACTACATAACTTCATTTGTTGTAATGTATTTTTAAACAGCCAGTGTTATTGAGTTTGGGGAGGTTTTATATCTTTTAATTTTCATGACAGAAGCAATCAATTTTATGACTTTTACTATAATTTTCTAGGTTGTAATTTGATAATGAAGTTAAAGGCACAAGCATATTCAAAGGTAAATCGCGCAATTATGAAGCATTCAATTACTAATCCAAACGCAATAAAACTGCTACAATAGGCATGTATGTACAGCATATGACCTTCATTGTTGAAACACTGTATCTGTCTTGCTCAGATAAACTCAGATGATGTCATAGCTAGCTGTACAGGTAGCACATATATGTGACCAGTTCTAGAGCAACATTAAGCAATTTGTTTTCAATATTCTAATTTTTTTAATACAGTTCATCAACTGGACTTTAAATCTGCTTTGAACTTTGATTTGTGTGAGTGTAATTTTGTGTTTATAAATGCTGAAGTGTTATTTTAGTTTGCTTGAACAATATAATGATATGTTCAAAACTAACTGCTAAGTGCTATTGTATAAAAAGCTGTTTTAATAATTTCCTACTTATTCTTCTCTATACCATACGGCATACTGTATTATTTTAAAATAAGTACTTGATTCCTGCATTAACCTTAACATGTACTCATTTTTGTTTTTCAGATGATCTTCCAGTTGGTGCGTCGGTTCCACTCAGGTCCTGTGTGCAGGGCGGCAGAATCCTCCCTGCTTGCTAAACTCAGGAAGAAAACCGGCTACACCATTGCTAACTGCAAGAAAGCACTAGAAATGAATAACAATGATGCTGATAAGGTATTTAACTTCTTTGACATGACATGAAATGTGTACATTAAAGTTCCATGTGAAAAGGAGCAAGCCTATTGCTATCAACTGGACACAAAGTAGTAGATTCAATTGACTTCATTGAATCATTCTCAGCTTCTTTTTTTGTATGAAACCAAACCCAGCAAGGGTTTTTTAAGAAAACAACTTTGTTACAAAATATGTTTATGAACTAGCAATAGTTCAAATATAAAAAAATAACTCAAAAAGCCCTAGCTCAACTGGTTAAGTATCTAATATTAATGTTTATTTGACTATAGGCCGAGTCATGGCTAAATGACCAAGCCCAAGCAATGGGGTGGGCAAAGGCCACTAAGCTCGCCGGCCGCACTGCCCTTCAGGGCCTCGTGGCAGTGAAGTTTGACAAGAACCATGGAGCCCTTGTGGAACTCAACTGTGAAACAGACTTCGTTGCCAGGAATGACAAGTTTCAGAAAATGATTGAAGAAGCTACTCTAGCATGTTACAAGTTTGCTCACACGCACATGCAATCTAAAGGACCTGTCACAAAGGTATATTTCATTTTAATAATAAAAGTTAATATCTCTGGATTGAACTCTGCTACAAATCATGAAGAAAGGCCCTTCCCCAGCAGAAGGATGATGCAGAATGACAGTAATCACTATTAACTATTGAATACTGAGGTATACGTGGTGATTTTTTAACTGAGACAAATATTGCATATCTGGGATAGAGCCAACTCTATCCCAGTTATGCAATATTTGTCTCAGTTCTACTGATGGGGATATCCTAATCTATAACAGTTATATGGAACTTTCTTAGGAAACAGGTATTTTTTGGGTAAATCAATTCTAGTATCAAATGTGAATTGTTCATAAAAAATCGGCCAAGTGCGAGTCGGACTCGCGCATGAAGGGTTCCGTACCATCGTAGTATTAGAGTCCCTTTGTTATTTTTTTGTGATTGTTATTTGAGCTCTTTCTTAGGAAACCACTTAAGAAAGTTCCCCAATATCGTCATCTTCATCAACCAGTAGCATTTATATTATCATCATAATCATCGTCAGCTTTAATAGGCTGCCACTGCTGGTACATAGGACTCCACTCTATGAGAGGGAATGGGCTATAATCCACCATGCGGGCCCAGTGCGGATTGGTAGATGTCACATGTCTTGGAATTTTTTGGTTCTAGTTCCTTATTTATTTTATAGTAGGTAATCATTATTATTTATTTAAAACTTGGGTATCCATAAGCACTATTTAATTACTGCGTTTATTTTTGTTGGCCTGCAAAAAAAAATTACCCCGGTCTGGGTGATCTCAGATATTTTGTAGTTAAATAACTTCTCGGTTAATTGACTTACGACTTAGGTGCAATGATAAAAAATGTTAATTATGTTATGCTCTATCCAAATAATAAGTTTATTTTAATTGGCCGGTACTTTTGAAAATAGCCCAAAAATGTATCGAGGCTGGGTGATCTCCTTTCTTACGTTTTTTGCACTTTGCAGGCCCATTGCTAGGTTTTATGTTAATGAAAATTTCGTTCCCGACTATAAGACATAATAATATGTAGTTACAGAATTATAATCGTCAAAATCATCAATACAACCCTCCAAGTTCACAAAGGTGAACTTCAACAAAACTACAACCTAGCACTGACCTGCAAATTGCAAAAAACGTAAGAAAATTTAAATTTTGCGGGCCACCCTGGAGCATCAGCCTTAAGGTACCCATATAGGTAGCAACATTCACGTGGTTGCCCAAATTGAGGCCTACGCAGTTTAAATTGGTCCTATACATTGTCAATTGCGTAAATTCTGTTAGTGCCGAAGGTCGATTTTTGGTCTGCGTCAGGATGGCTGGACCAAGAGAGATTTTGGAAGTTTGAGCAATACCAAGTTTTAGTACCTATTTTGTACTATTTGGTACCAGATATCAAATAATTTGTACCTCGCTAAAGAGAGATTTTGTACCTCATTGGTACCTCAACATATGTTTTTCTTATATTTTTTCGATAAGCCAAAAATTACACCTAAAAGTTACACCTACAAGAAGTATGTTTTTTTTTGTACAAAGAAAATTACCGAAAATAAATCATAGCATAAATATTACGTACATTCATTCATTGATGGATACATTGATATTTTTTTGCATATATACACCGTGTTCCTGAGGATATACATTAATTTTGAATAATACTTCTATAGCTCTTGTTAAACATATCGTACAAAGGAAGTAGTACTCGTAGTTTATATGCCATAGTTTTTAAGTTATTGGTAATTTAAGTTTAACCAATTTAATTATGTTGTGCTGTGAGAAAGAGTCTTTATTTGTGAGATGTTGCCACTTTGTGCAATCAAAACTATCAAACTGAATTTAGAAGACTGAAACTGATTTTTGTATTATTTTTTTTAATTTAGAGGCATTTTGTGTTGTGTTGTGATAAAATGAGTTTGTAATCTAAGATGAACACGATATGTTTTTACTTATTGCCACTGAAAGTGAAAAAAAATGGTAAAAAATAAAAAAAGTAAAAAAAAATGGTAAAAAAAATAAAAAAATTGTAAAAAATGGTCTGAATAACATGCCGAAGTTAATGTATAACCTCAGGAACACGGTGTGTAATAATGTGTATACATTTTGTTTTTACTAATTGTGATTCTACTTGACATGTCGTCGTAACATTTCCATTTGGACCCTCTACAGCAATGTGATTTGTAATGTCCCACGCCTTTCTGGGTCGGAGGAGGCACAAATTCTATGACAGACAAAAGGTGGTACTCTATTCCTTTTAATGTTATATTTTTGGGTAAATCATTGATCCAGTCCAACTGGATGCAGCTGAATACCAGTATTTTACATGGAGCGACTGCCTAACTGACCTCCACATCCCAGTAACTGGGTAATACGATACCCCTTGGTAAGACTGGTTGTCAGACTTTCGAGCTTCTGACTTGTTAGTCAGAAGCTCGAAAGTCGTCGTTACCGTTGTAACGACTGCCAAAGATCTACAAATGACAGCCGGGACCAACGGCTTTAGGTGCTTTCCGAGGCACGGAGAAAACTCGCTATGCTAGATGTTCACTAATCCACAGACCAACCTCGGCTATTTTTATTTAGCCACGAGCTCCTCTCGTTCTTTCGTTATAAAGTACCCATTGGCTTTAAAAAAACCGCCAAGTGCGAGTTCTTATTGTAAGTTTAACTTTTTTTTGGCTTATCGAAAAAATGTACCTAAGAAAAACATATGGTGAGGTTCCCTCTTAAGCGAGGTACAAATTATTTGATATCTGGTACCAAATAGTACAAAATAGGTACTAAAACTTGATATTGCTCAAACTTCCAAAATCTCTCTTGGTCCAGCCATCCTGACGCAGACGATTTTTGGTCGAATAATCGGCTATCGCCACAGCGAACCCGTGTCGCCGAATGTGGTATTTTTGACCGAAGCCGAAGTGAAGCTTCGGTCGAACACTAATGTTCTCACTAGAGGCCAGTAGTATAATTACCCCAACTAAGGTCCATGTTCACCGAAAAGATAACCGTCTGATTATCTAAAAACAGCTGTCACTGTGACATGTTCCAATACAAAAGTGAACCGCTATTTTGAGATGATCAGACCGTCATCTTTTTGGTGAACATGGACCTTAAACCGCTGTTTTTAGATAATCAGACAGTCATCTTTTTGGTGAACATGGACCTAAGCAGACGAAATACTCTTTCCTCTAAACCATTCAACATTTTTCAAGCATTTTTTATTCATTTTACAGATGGAATTAGACAGCGAACAATTAGCCAATCTGTCTACGGAAAATGGAAAGAAGTTATCAGAGGTACTGGCTTTGTTCATTGGATCAGTTGGCGAAAACGCGATATTGAGGAGAGCTGAATGTTGGAAGTCAAACAACAAAGACGTCAAAATCGCTGGCTACACTCACCCTGCGCCTGCCAAGCCAGCGGAATATTCTGCTGGAAAATATGGAGCTCTACTCGCATATAAACAAACCGACGATACTGAAGATGTTGGCAGACAGCTTTGCCAGCACATCGTCGGTATGGGCCCTAAAAAGATCGGTAACAAGGAAAAGGACAAGCCTGCCAGAGACGCCGATGACGAAACCTGCCTTATTTACCAAGAATACTTACTGGACCCCTCTTACACAGTCGAGGAAGTGATGCAGGAACACAATGTTGAGGTCATAGATTACATAAGATTCTCCTGTGGAGAACTGATTGAAGCGAATATGCCTGGCGTGGAGAAGCAACCATTAGATACAGTTCAAACCTTACAATGAAACGTCGTTATGGCTACGCAATGGCACTCCGAGTTAAAGTAGTTTATAAATTCATATATTGTTACGTGATAACTAAAATCCATAGTTCATATTTATTTTATATTATTAAGGAATAAAAGCTTAAATATTAATACTCTTTAAATTTTATGTATTACAATAATTATAAAAACATGGTTGATAAAGTTTAATCACAATTCAATAAGTACACATCTCACTTTTTGTACGAGTCTGCGTGGATTACGTTCTTCGTCTTGGCTGTTCCCTTCCAGAGGAACATTCGACAGTCTTTTTTCCAAAACATGGCAATGTGGCAAGGCTCAAAACAGTAGCCATGGTAGCTTAGTACCTCTGGAGAGACGACATGGAGCGCCAGCGTGATCTGCTCCCGCGTTCTGAAGGGGCCTGTGGTAGCCGGCCGCAGCAGACACCCACACGGGCAAACCGTTGCTATCTCCGGTGCCGACATAACATTCATTCTGTTACACAAGTTAATTCTTTGAAAATTGCCACATAACCTGAGTTCTTCCACTGCTCCGGTGAAAGATTGCGTGGCCCGCAACGCGAGTGGCCTCGCATTTTGGTTTTCTGGATTATTTCTGAAACCAACGGTGGATAAAGATTTTTTTGTTATATTCGGGCTATCTTCCGGGCTTCTGTCTTCGAACTCGCTCTCTTTATCAGAATTATCATCTGTGTACATGACTGCTATAATTTACGTTTTTTACGAATTTGAAATGACAGTTTCCGTCGTTTGTTTCCCGCCTCGGATGACATTGGTTCGGAAATGTTGATCCAAGGACAAAAATATGAACGAAAAAGTTTGTATGGCCCTTTGTTTGCATTGTACTTTTTACAATAAATTCTAAACACACAAATAGTTCTTTTTGCTGACACAGAATTAAAGTAAATAACAAAAATGGGTCACTTTATAAGCGTTCGACCGCGTCGGATCGATTTATGCTCGCATCATGTACCGCTCGTGCTGTAGTAGGTAGGTCTAATACACAGACATAACGGGAACTGAATCTAGGACAGCTACTTCCGATGCTGCAAAACGTATAAATTTCAGAGACCGAACCAGTTTAAACACTTCATCAGACATGAAGACAAACATTAATAGAAGATTTGTAGGGTTTATATTTTATTCTTACACAAATATTCGTTTTCAGTTTTTACCCTAAATCGGTCATCGGGTAATCGTGAGAACTAACTGTAATACAAGAACAAACATCGTCGAAAAGTACCAACGAGTGGGTTCATAAGAAAGCTCCAGAAAACATCAGTTGAAGAAGTGAAGGACAACTCATAATTATCTTCATGAGATTTGGTAGATATATACCTACCTATGTCACCGTAAAATTGTCAAAAACGTTATTTTGTAATCTCTCTAGCGATATTGTGAACTCTCGAATTATTGTCAAAAACGAAGATACTGCTTACAATAAAACGCATAATTTTTCGTGAAATGCATGCGATGGTAGTCAACACACGCGGAGTGAAGGGAAGGAGGGGGACCCTTGCCCAGTGGTACCACTCTCATGAAAAGATAATGTACCATTCCTGAGAAATACCGATTAAAATAACCTAACCTTAAAACACTTTATATTCCCCTAAAAAGCGTAGTCGATGGGCCCCTATTTCCGAGTGCAGGGTTTAAAGAAACATAACTAACGGAACGGGGGGGCGTTCCGATTATGGGGGCAGAGATACTTCCGTATGTTCAGTTGACAATATTTCGAGAGTTTACAATATCGCTAGAGAGAAACACGTTATATTGTAATATAACGTGTTTGACAATTTTACGGTGACATGACATCTAAATAACTAAGCATTCTAATTAAACCAGATAACACCTCTGATTGATCTTTGACATTAAGTAGACCTGCTACCAGCATTAGGTACCTATATGGGTGGCCTCGGAGTCCTACTTTCCTACACCCAGCTAGTGAGATAAGTAAGTAGGTAGCCATAATAAAATACAATTCTATGTTTACCAACAAGAGATTATTGAGCAAAATAACAAATGAAAGTGAATGAGGAATTAATGTCCAAATGAACAAAGAGCGCGTCCGAGCGTGGATCCTGCCCTGTGTGGCAGATTGTCAGCGTAACTAGCAAACATGGCGAATCGTCACACCATGTGCGATGGTCAGCCAGTACACATCTCCGCTCTGACGGACGACATAATTGATGGCTATATCAGGCCGTTCCATACTCATAGTCATTTTAAATGAGAAAGTGAGATAAACTGCAATTATACCGTTAATGGAAGAATATCAGGTGGTGCATTTAAATTCTTCTAGTACTTTAATTATTGTATCGTGTATCAATTTTATTAGTAGGTACTTACTTAGAATTATTTCTGAATCTTTTTATTGATAACCTATCTAGTTGGGTATTTTAAATGAGGGTAGTAAGAAAGTAATCAGAACGTAAGTAGGTACCCCATTAGCCAAGTGAAACCAAATGAAGCCGATGACATGTATTACCTATACGAGACCGAATTTATTGTTACATCAAGAAATCAGGTACCTGCAGTCAGAAGCTTGCAGAAAAAGTTTAGTCGGTAGGTACCTACCTAATAGGTAAGCGTTGTAATATTCATTTCCAATTACTTATCATGAAAATAAAATCGATGTCTTGGTACTACATCCTCAAAAGTGCACATTAATCTGGTTCGAGGAATTATTAAACGCTCTATCGATCGCTAATATGCTAAACAAACAGAATTGGTTCCGCTACGTCAATTTGTCGCTGTTCTAATTGAGTTGTTAAGAGCTGCCGATAACTAGCGATGAAAACGCGATAGTCACCACCGCCACATATCAATCTGAGCGGGTTGCCGCCCAGACTTTCGCGGGAATTAATTCATTCCTCTCCAAGTTTTATTAAAATATGTAAGTGCAAGAAGCGTGAAACAATTTTCTTTTTGTGGTTCGCTCGACCGTCGTCCGAGAGCGGTTGTTTAGTCAGTGAGGAGTGCATGGGCGTCGCGGTCGTCTGCGCGTGTCTTACTGTGTCCACACTCCATAGTGCCGCTCCGCGAGTGCCAGTCGCAGTGAACGCCGGTGTTGTTATGGGACCAAGCAGCTCCTGAACATACATCCACAGGAAGATGCACATCCTGGAGATTGGTGCTGATCAAGTAATTACGTGATATTTGTATACAAACAGTGAGAGAAACTGAAAGTGTCCGAGTGTATTCAACTTCGAATGCGTAGTGTAATTATTGTCTAACATAACACATCTACCTAATTTGCAATATGATGCACACTTTGGGCTTATGAATAAGCTCTAATTAAGTAGTAGGTAGATATTCAATGAAATACCTACGTTCATTTTTGACTGACAAATGGAGGGCAGCCTTTATAGAGGTGGTTTCATGATACCAACCTTCCTATTTAATTTTTATTCATAAATATTGTTTACAAGTTAGTACCTAGGTAAAGTACGTATGAGATAACAGCACTAGGTACCTAGGTGCCTGTTATACGAAGTGGTACTTGATTCGTGGGTAGTTGAAGTAGGCTTTAGGTACCCACAATTTAAGTAAAAGTGCATTTTATTATCAGATAAAATACTTATTTGATATCGCCTTAATCGCACACTCTGGCGCGTTTGTAATTAAGCACTCTAAATATCTTTACGCACTATTTCCCTTGTGGAAAGAGCAGAACAGCATAGGTACAATAAATCAATGATATACGGGGCTCACTAATTTAAACACTCAACTTATTGCGACTAATGTAAAGCTAATCAGAGTAAAATGCTTTGAATGTCAATCCTAGCTGTCTAAAAAAAGATATATAGACAAATTAGACCGATACAGAAACAGAAACCGCAACTTATTGTCGCTTTATATGGTCGAGACTGGAGACGCCAGTTCTTTTTTTTAATAGCCATTCATTACAATGATAAGTACCTAGTTGGCCACTAAGTAAATAGAGGCGTTCAACATAACCCACAGAATTTCCGGCTGGACCAACTGAACATTAATTATAATTACGTCACGACAAAGCCTAGTAACCTACAATAGTCATTATCATGGAAATTACGTATCTAATGCCTTTTACAAGTACCTAGGTTACACCAACTAACGTTATGACCACACCCAGAGGGTCTATTGTCGGTTGCCCGACGACCCACAATTCGCTAACGTAGTAATTTGTCCGAGTTTATCCGTACCTGTCCTTGAGACGTTCCTACAATCTGCCCTACCCTATATTATTGCCTATCAAAATAAAGGGGTTCCGTAATTTCTGTCGTTGGTCACGCCTTTGTTTTGCGAACAATGGACTAGACTAGATTGTATGGTCGTGGTTCTGATTTCCAGATCTGAACCGAACAATGGAGGTTTCATTCTCAGATAGAGTTTAAAACTTTTATGCTGGATCTTAATTCCACACTTAGGTAAATAGAGATAAGTACCATTGTACAATGCAAGATTGAGGTGCAGTATTTGTAGTAAGGAGATAGGCGGTGAAAATCCAGATCATTCGTAAGATTTTCTGTACGTAATAGTGGCTATTTAAAGTAAAGTTCTGCCTATAGAATTTGAATAAGTAACCACTTATATTACATGGTGTCCACAGGATGGAGACGAGAGCGGCAGCGCACGCGCCGCTGAGGCAGCATTTCGCACAGTGCCGAAAGACCACACCACCTTCCTCGTATGGAGAATTACGGTAAGTCTATCAATAAGAAGCCAGCCTTATTGTTCCGTTTATCTACTCATGTGCTTATAGGTTGACCTATGAGATGCCATGTTGAAAAACCGGCCAAGTGCGAGTCGGACTCGCGCAGGAAGGGTTCCATAGCATTATCTATAACAACATTAGACAAAACGGCAAACAAAAACTTACGTTTGTTGTATGGGAGCTTGGGAGCCCCCTTAAAAATTAATTTTATTCTGTTTTTTGTTTATAAATTGTTATAGCGGCAACAGAAATACATCGTTTGTAAAAATTTTAAATGTCTAGCTATAACGGTTCCTACGATGCAGCATGACAGACAGACGAACAGTAAAGTTTTAGTGATAGGGTCCCGTTTTTACCCTTAGGTAGGTACAGAACCCGAAAAAAATAAGAATATAAAACACAGATACCTAAATAAGAAATTAATCATCTACATACATCGCTCTTATTTTACCTTTACTCTTCAGGTTTTCAGCTGTAACTGAAATAACAATCATCCAACTGTGGTAAAAAAAAATAGAACAAATCACGTAGGTAATAAAGTCGTCCTTGATCAAAACTAGAGTACGAGAGCCCCACGAAAAGAGATTGTCACGTTTTTCACCAAGCAACACTGAACTTAAATTGACCTATCACGCGAAACGCTCACATTCAATTACATTTGATAGTTACAGATATACATAGCCACACGCCACAGTTTCTGCTCATACATAACAAATTTCGCTTTCACTGGCGAAGACAACAGTCTTGGCTTGAGTCATCATCTCGTGCTGTATCTGAGTTTGTTGTCATCTGAATATTGCAGATACTTATGTCTTGCTGTCAGCATGATTATCACTGATGCTAAAATGTTCCACGAATTTTAATTGTTGATCGATCTTTGGTTAGCGTATTCTGTTTACAACGGCAGACATAAAGTATAAACTCTGATACTTGCATACATTAGTAGGTGTACAGTCAGCAAAACAGTTAGGTATGCAGGCTAACAATCTTCTTACGACTATTATAAATGTAAAAGTCTGTAAAGATCGATTTTTGTTACAAGTACTTTCACGCAGAAACTACTGAAAGGATTTGGACGAAATTGCAAACAGATTGATTTTAACTTTTCTTCATTTATAATACTTAGTAGTAAGAAGATTGTTAGCCTGCATACCTAACTGTTTTGCTGACTGTACGTATATCATATTAATCAAATACAAAATTAATATAGGTAGTTACTTAATAGTTTTTCTAAAATGTAGTAGGTAAATAAAAAGTGCATTTTAGAACAATAATGTGCAAAATGAACGTGCATTATTAACTTTCGGATCCATTAAACTTAATTTACTTACACATAAGACAGAAAGTGACCTTAATCGACTCCTAAGTTGGTATCATCACGAGGCAATAATTTTATTTAGGTAGATTGTTCGTGTGATTTATGTCTTTACATAATATCTATAGCTAGCTGACCGCGTTCAAATTATATACTAAAACCTTCCTCGAGAACCACTCTATCCATAATGGTGTAAACAGCATGGAAATCGATGCTGTAGTTTTTAAGTTTATCGCGAACTGACAGACGCGGCGGAGGACTCAGTTTTATAATATGTAGTGATAACCAATAGAATAACAGTTTTCCTAGAATTGGGTATTGTGGACAAAGCGTGACAAGGCAGTCACACAACGTATAACTAAAACCGCAATAGGTATTGTGATTGTGACCATAAATAACCACAATAGAACCAAAGATCTACTTTGGTGCCCATTGTGGTCATATTCCCATAGCCTAAGTTACTTACCTTCCTACGGCTCTTACATTTTATCACTATAATAAATCATTAGCTGCTGATATCTTAAGATCTTTATTTCTTGAATATAGAGTAAGTAAACCCAAGTAGGAAAGGAACGGCACGGAAGGAAGGTCCTGATGGGTGCGATTCCCAAGTCGGTCAAATTGTTATTGGGTTTCAGGATTTATTCCTGGTTGTTGAAGACAATTAGGCTCGCCCCTAACCTGGCGAACCGACGTAATTATATATGTAAGTAAGTAGGTACAATACTACTACCTATACAGGTGTAACATAATAAACGCAAAACCTCCGTGTGTCTCTCGGACCATGAAACTGCTCTGATTGTTCTACGAGATCTTCAAATTTGCAAAAAAAAAATACTATTTTCTATATGAAGGAACTGACGCGATCAGCTACCTAATCAACATGTTTAAATGGTGAAACAAAAAAAAAGTTAAGAATTTACAAAAGTCATAGAACAAAAGTTGTTCAGTATCAAATTTTTTCAAACTAAGCCAAAACTCCAAGGTCTTGCGTTTACTGTTACACCCTGCCTTCAGGGATTACAGGAAGTATCACGACAAAAATCAAAAAAGGAAGCTATTCTTAAAAGACAAACACCACAATGCAAAAAAAAATATCGTAACAATATGAAAATCGTTTTCGGTGTTTACCCCTAACAGTCCATGTGATCATTTCCTTAATTTAGTAGAGCGTGTGAAAGGTCAACACGGTAAACTATGTTTTCTCACCAAACTCATAACAATAACGATTGCAGCGAACTGGAAAATGTCGAAACTGTGATCTGTCTGTCTCCGAAGATTTGAAGATTTCATGAGAAAGAACTCTTTGCACATTTACCAGTCCCACCTTTTACATAACAAGTTCAATTTAGATCGTTCAACATTTTCCTGGGTGGCGTGCAGTTATATTTAATTACGTATTTTTATGCCGTGACAGAAATGTTACAGTTATTACTCGATGATAATATACCTATAATTATTGTGCATGAAAGTGTGTTCTCTGAATGTGCACAGATTTAATTAAAAACATCATGTCTATAATAATTTACAAATGAGTATACAGGGTGGAATTTTTCAATGCCACCTGGAGGGAAAGTACTCTAAATACTGAAGATAGCAAATTTCACTCAACATAATGAATTAAATGAAAGAATAAACATGAATAAAAGTGCTATTTCGTATTGAATTTATCTCACTGAATTTTACAACTGTAAGTACTTTAGATTTCATGGTTTTCCCTTCATTTAATTTATTATGTTTGTTAGAGAGATTTGATACATATGATTGCCCTTATCGATTGATGTAAAACAGTACAGGCTGTAATTTTTTCGAACTTTAGTCGGTTCGATTCCCGAGTGTAGCAAGCGAATTTTCGAAAATCTGTGAATGCAAATTTGTTTCTTTTTAAAAATAAAGGAATGTTTTGACTCTGATTCTGATTCTAAAATTTGTTATCTCCAGTATTTCGAGTACTTTCCCCCAGGTGGTATTGAAAAATTCCACCCTGTATACGAGGTAGGTTAGGTAGGTATCTATCTCTTTTCCAAATTAAAAAGCCTTACTGAGTGTAAAAGGTAGTTTGAACAATTATCATTTCAGAGATGTCTGTCATGACTATGTAAGATTCACAGAATCCCTGTTAGAAAAGTATCGGTTACCTAATGCACACAAGATATCTATCTACAGAATTAATATTTTAGCAAATTACAGCAATGTATATGGTAATCATTTTCTTGAATACAAAGTGACAAGAGAAAGTATACAATTCAACATAGTGATAAATTGCAGCGAGATGCATGTTTAGCGGGACGACGCGCGGGCGCACCACGCTTGTTACCCGCTCGCAATGCAACGCAAACATTCGTCCAGCCATCATCTGCAACCATACGCATTACCATTTATCATGTATTACCCACTTTCTGTTGCATTTTGAATCTGTAACAAAATTGAGTTTCTAGTAATCGGACACCATAACCACAGCGACGTACAATTGCCGTCTTGATTAGATGTGACTTTCTACTGTTAGATGATCACTTAAGTAGGTTATGTGCGCTTAATTCACGCTTAATCTCTTGTTCCTAATACCTTAGAAGCCTGGAGAGTGAATGCAGGCTCGATTGTTAAGGCGCTTAGACGAGCTAAATTAGCAACTCTATTTGTGGTGGTTCAAACTTCGTTTGAAATGCTGTTAGAATTAAGTTCGAATCAGCTTGCACTACAAAGTGGTTGTTACGTCAGCCATTGCGGGTCAAATAGCGCGAAATGAGTGGTTTCGATCGATTTACAAAAAAACTATTGATTGGATTAAAAAACTAAAACAGTATCATGCTAATGTATTGCTTGTAAAAATATTTGCCAAAAAATCAGAATGATCGCATGCATATTAGTATGTTTTTTATTGTTTGAAAGATATTTTTAGAGGTAAGTTCGTGATTTCTTTTCATCGAGCCAAATTAATTGTATTATGTTTTCAAAAGAGTATCATGCTAGCATATATCCTGAAGAATATCATATATTTTTCTGGTCTTGTTTATAACAGTGAATCATATACTTTTAGTAATTATAAAACTCGCGTTTAGCTCGTGTAATCGCCTTAAGCAAATAAAATGATATTTAGGTATCTGTTTATGTCAATCAATTAGTAGAAAGAGGGTTCTTTGGACGCTTGAGAACATCACGTTATGGTACGAGAATATGGTCGGGGATACGTTATGGTCGGGGAGAAGCAGAGGGGGCGAAAGGCGGCCAAAAAGGCCCGCAAAAAGGAGCGGCAGCGCCAGAATAGGGCCCGAAAGGTCGCGGCTAGGCTTCGCGCCCCGAAGACCGCAGCTGTAGTGATCACGCTGCAGCCAGAGGCGGAAAAGAAGGGTGTGACCTACCGCGATCTGTTGGCGAAGGCCAAGGAGACGGTGGATCTCGGGGAGCTCGGGATCACCGGGGGCCTCCGGCTCAAAGTCACCGCAACGGGGGCTCGTATGCTGGAGATCCCCGGTGAAACCAGCGGCTCGTCCGCTGACGCTCTGGCTGAAAAGCTGAGAGCGTCCCTAAACGCGGACGAGGCCCGAGTTTCCAGACCCGTCAGGTGCGCGGACCTGCGCATCATGGGTCTGGACGACTCGGTCACCGAGGAGGAGGTGGTGGCCGCCGTCGCTAGGTCCGGGGGGTGCTCTGCCGAGCAAATCAAGGCGGGCACCCTACGCCCGGACACCACGGGAATGCGAACCATCACGGTGAGCTGCCCCGTGACGGCGGCGAAAGCCATAGTGGAGGGCCGAAGGCTTCTGGTGGGCTGGGTCTCAGCGCAGGTTAAACTGCTTGAGCCCAGACCTCTGAGGTGCTATCGCTGCCACGTGGGACACCACGTGTCAGTGCAGTGCGCCTCGGAGGTTGACCGCAGCGGCCTCTGTTTCCGCTGCGGTCAGCCCGGCCATGTGTCGGTGACCTGCAGCGCTGCGCCGCACTGCCCCGCATGTGCGGCGGCTCGCAAGCCGGCTGATCACCGGGCTGGGAGCAAAGCCTGCGCTGCTCCCGCCAAGCCCAGAGGCAAAAGAGGCAAAGGAAGGCCCTCCGCCGCCTCCGCCAACGCCACCGTCGCCACCGCCGCTGCCGCGGCCGCCGCAGCCACTGCCGCTGCTGCCACCGCCGCCGCTGCCCAGAGCACGGCAAGTTCGCCTGCGGAGGGGCCCCCACAAGGGGCCCGTGTGGAGGAAGCGGTAATGGAATGTCAATAACGGCGCCATTACGCTTCCTCCAGGCGAACATCAACCACTGCGCCTGTGCTCAGGATCTGTTGCTCCAGAGCATGGCGCAGTGGTTGATTAACATCGCTGTGGTCGCTGAGCCGTACTTTGTCCTGCCCAGGGAAGACTGGGTGGCGGACCTTGACGGCTCGGTGACCATAGTGTCATCGGCCGCCGCCGGTACCCCGACCCTTGAAAATGTCAGGAGGGGTCGGGGGTGCGTAGCAGCACGGTTCGGGGAGATCGTCGTGGTGGGAGTCTACTTCTCCCCGAGCCGAACTCTCGCCGAGTTTCACAACTCTCTCGCAGAGTTGAGTGTCGTCGTCGGAAGCCATTCCCTCCCCGTGCTTGTTCTCGGGGACTTCAATGCCAAGAACTTGGCTTGGGGTTCTCGTTGCACAGATGTGCGGGGAAGGATGGTGGAGGACTGGGCCCTGGAGAAGGGCCTGGACGTCCTTAATCGGGGTTCTGTTCCCACGTGTGTGCGGATGCGGGGCGAGTCGGTGGTGGACATTTCGTTCGCTAGCCCCGCTCTGTCGCCGCGTGTCGTTGACTGGCGTGTCATGGAGGGGGTGGAGACATATTCCGACCACCGGTACATCCGGTTTGACGTCTCCACCCAGTCCTCAAGCGCGCCAGTCCAACAGGCCCCGAGTGGTCCGCGTTGGGCGCTGAAGCAGCTAGACCGGGAGCTCCTCCTGGAAGCCTCGATCGTGCAGGCCTGGGTGACATCACCGGACAGGCCTGCCGACGTTAACAGTGAGGCAGAGTGGTTCCGGGAGGCCATGTCCGACATATGCGACGTGGCAATGCCCCGAGTCCGGCCAGGAAGCGCCCGACGTCAGGTGTACTGGTGGTCGCGCGAAATAACGTCTCTGCGCGAGGCGTGTGTTGATGCGCGGCGCCTGTACGCCAGGCATCGCAGGCTCCGCATCCGCCCGCCGGATGCGGCAGCCATTGAGGCGGAACTGTACGAGGGATACAGAGCGGCGAAGACCGCCCTCCGGGAGGCGATCCTGCGGGCCAGGGAACTGGCCCGCTTGGAGATGCTGGAGACTCTCGACAGAGATCCGTGGGGGCGCCCTTACAAGATGGTGCGGAATAAACTCCGCACCTGGGCCCCCCCGCTGACGCAGAGTCTCCGGCCTGACCTCGTGGAGGACGTGGTGAGCGCTCTGTTCCCCTCGCGGGGGGAACATCCGCCCCCGCCTATGGCTCCGCCACCTGCGGTGCCGGAAGAGGACCCAAGCGACGACGACGACACTCCGGAAGTGACTGGGGTAGACCTGAGAGTGGCGGTAACGAGGCTCAAGGCCAAAAATACCGCCCCGGGACCCGATGGCTTGCCTGGCAAAGCCTGGGTCCTGGCCTCGGATGCGGAGGCTCTCGGGCCCCGACTGAAAGGGCTCTTAAGCGCATGCTTGGAGAGAGGCCAGTTCCCGCTTCGTTGGAAGACGGGGAAACTGGTCCTCATCCAGAAGCCGGGGCGCCCTGCGGACTCTCCGTCCGCATTTCGGCCCATTGTGCTGCTCGACGAGGTGGGCAAGCTCTTTGAAAGAGTGATTGCAAACCGCCTCGCCGAGCACCTTGATGGGATGGGGCCGAATCTTGCGGAGAATCAGTTTGGTTTCCGCAAGGGGCGCTCCACAGTGGACGCCATCATGCGCGTGAGAGCCCTCACGACGGGGGATGCGATATCCCGGGGCGGAGTCGTCTTGGCGGTGTCTCTCGACATCGCCAACGCCTTCAACTCCCTGCCCTGGAGCTGCATCAGGGAGGCACTCCGGTATCACCGGGTGCCGACCTACCTCCGTCGTGTGGTCGGGGACTATCTGACGGACAGGGCCGTCATCTACCCCAGTCGCTGCGGAGATTGGAACCGGCGAGAGATGTCGTGCGGTGTCCCACAGGGATCGGTTCTGGGACCGCCCCTGTGGAACATCGGTTACGACTGGGTGCTGCGCGCCGACCTCCCTAGTGGTGTCAGCGTCGTTTGCTACGCAGACGACACCCTGGTGCTGGCACAGGGGAGGTCGCACGAGGCGGCGGCCGACAATATGACACGCGGGGTTGCGATAGTCGTAGAGAGGATCCGGCAACTGGGTCTCGAGGTGGCGCTGCACAAGTCCGAGGCCATGTGCTTTCATGGGCCTCGGAATGCGCCACCGTCGAGATCCACACTGACGGTAGGAGGGGTATCCATCGGCGTCGAGTCGACGTTGAAGTACCTAGGACTCGTCCTCGACAGCCGGTGGAACTTCGTGGAGCACTTCCGACGTTTGGCCCCCAGGCTGGAACGGACCGGGGCTGCCTTCAGGCGGCTCCTGCCCAACCTTGGGGGGCCAAACGCCTCCTGCCGCAGGCTCTACGCGGGGGTCGTGCGGTCCATGGCCCTTTACGGGGCCCCAGTGTGGGCGCGTTCTTTGAGGCGGCGAGCCGCCCACTATCTGAACGCGCCCCAGAAAGTGGTGGCCGTGAGAATGGTCCGTGGATACCGCACGATCGCCCGCGAGGCGGCGGGCCTGCTTGCCGGATTGCCGCCATGGGATCTGGAGGCGATAGTCCTCGCGCGCCTACATGAATGGCGCGCGGAGGCACTACGCCGGGGGGAAACTCCGCTGCCGCGGCAAATTGCCGTTCAGCGGACAGACCTCCGGCGCGATCTCATGGCGACATGGAGAGAGCGACTGTCGCAACCCCGTGCAGGGCACGCCACGATAGTGGCGGTAAGTCCCCTCTTTGAGGAGTGGCTAGAGAGGCGCCACGGCGTCCTCACCTTCCGCCTGACGCAGGTCCTCACCGGACACGGATGTTTCGGGAGGTACCTGCACCGAATCGGGCGGGAGGAGACGCCCGGGTGTCTCCACTGCGAGGATCGACCGGAGGACACGGTGGAGCACACGGTGGAGGTCTGCCCTGCGTGGGCGGAGCACCGCCGTGTCCTCGTAGCGGCGATCGGCGGCGGCGACCTCTCGCGTCCGGCTCTGGTTCAATCCATGGTCCGGAGCGAGACGGAATGGGAAGCCGTCACCTCCTTCTGCGAAGCAGTCATGCTAGCGAAGGAGGTGGCGGAACGAGAGAGGGAGAGAGCCTCTCTTCCCGGCCGCCGCGGGAGACGCACCGGGCGTCGGGGGCCACGTGGTGGCTACCGGCCACCGTAGATGCGGGCCTGTGGACGGTTAGCTATGGGCTAGCTAGCCGTCCGTCCGTCTAGTGACGACAGGCCGTGTCGACGGCGCGTTCGTGTTCCACGCGCGCCTCAAAGAGATGTCAGCAGCAGAGAGGGGCCCGCAAGGGCCGAAGCCTGCCGGGGTTGCGGGACTGTTCGAAAGAGATACCGCGGCCCCGGAACGTAAAGGGCGAGGAAGGAACATGGATGGGTTTTAGTCAGTAAGAGTCTGACACTCCCTCCCGCTCCGCCCAGAGTGGGAGAAGTCATTTGATGATTTCCCATCCCAAAAAAAAAAAAAAAAAAAAAAAAAAAAAAATGGTACGAGAATATCAGAAAGTAATACTGAATCATCTACGAGACTTTAACAATAATTAAACGGGCTATTTCGTGGTTTCGTGCCGATAAGATCGTAAACGCAGTCATCTTTTAAGATTCCAATCATTTTCTGTCAGATTTCTCGCGCTGTCAAATAAATCCTTAATAAGCAGGCCGGCCGCAATTTATTTGTTCATTCGTAGATGCTCTTTTCGTGTTAACAATTTCATACAATTTCTCCAATAAATTAATTAACTAGTGTGCTCCATAAAGATAAATAATGGCCGGGTACGAGACTTGCATTGTAACGGAAGACCAGCGGTAGTCGGCACAGATATTGTTGTCCGGCAGGGTTAGCCAAAACCATCCTGTATACTTAGAACATTAAGTTAATAACTTCACATTTGTCGTGGCGTGTGTTTCTATAGCTGCATTTGTAGAACTTGTCAGCTAAATTAATTACTACAAATTAAAATATTACTCACTTTCTTTTATCTGTCACGGATTAAATAAAACAACTTTTATTAAGTCATAGCTAACGTGAGAAAGTTTGCCTGACAGACGTACTTTCTCACATTGCGTTAACAAAGCGACATGCAAATGCAAGAACACCTAAAGGGAGGTAGATATCTTATTGTAGAAAATGTTTCAAACGTTACAAAAGATTATGAAAACAAAAGTTTTAGCAAAACTAGTTTCATTGTGCAGTTGAAATGGTATCCAAGCGGTCCGTTAGGAATTCCGAAGAATGTAAATACCTACTATGTAAATATATAGTCTGACAGCCCTGAATGGTACCATCAGCCGAGTGAGTCACACCACATCTCAGTCCCGCTACAATGCTACATGGACGGCTCGGGGCCCACCGGACCACGACCGAACGATTCTCAACTTTACATTACAATACAAACAAAGATGGATATCGGTCACGGAAATTGCTTCAACCTTACTTGGATTTGGACGATATTCTCACCCGCTTTACCTCCATTGTGGAAATGATGGGCTTTCTGTAGATATAGATTTACCTACTTAATAGTACCCCATCGTGTGTTTTACAGTACTTAATTCCAGTATCACAAACGTTAAACCAATTTGGCAACAGCCTGAAAATTCAATTGCTTTGACCCGTGATGCAGAAGTTACAGATTCTGTTAACTGTTTCCTTGAAAATTATAACCATTCTTTACATATCCAGCCTATCCTCATCATCAATTTAAAAGTAGTGGATAGTCCACTGTTGGACATGAGCCCCTTGGCCATTCTTACCCAGCTTGATTGTCGCTGCACCTAATAGCCTGAATGCACCGTGGTGCTTTATTAGATAAAGTTACAGCCAATTTCTTAGATAAATAAATAGTAATAGTAGTTTCCTACGTTATAATCAGTATACTTATTACCAATTACTATTTTATTTTGCACCTGTAAAGTTAACTGTAAAGTGGAAAGCTTGCAACACAACTTAGATGTGATAATAAGTTACAGCTTTGCAAATTGCAATAAATTCGTGGGTGAGACTACGCTGATGCAACAAGAACTGATTTGAAAGTCTGTCTTGGAAAATAACCTGCCTTTTGTTTTTGCAGTCGCTAACTACCTACTTAGGTAGGTACCGAATGGTACAACCACTTTTCCTAAAAAACTACAACAGAAACAACAACACTTACACGCAGAGTAAGTGTTGCAGCATCATTGATATGTTACCAGCCTCCGCAGCATGCTTGCTCGACTGAACTAATTATCGCGCAATTCCGTCAGAATAAAACATTACCATACGCATAAAATTAATAAGCATAATATGCGGATAAATACTCGAAAGCGTATGGACAAAAAGCAGATCGCGTGTAATTAAAACACGTGGATTATCCAGTGTTTGGTGTCGTGATATAACGGCAGGGAGATACGCACCCACATGCCGCCGTAATTGTACATACCTAACTATGCACGAATGGCCAATGATGTTCCATTGAGAGAAGCCACGATCGGCGACGCGACGACAGTTAATTTTTCACTCAATATCTACTTAAAACAGTAATCAGCACATTTGAAATATCGTATTTCGCTTCAAAGAGCATGACACATTTTGATTATGACATTCAAGCATACCATCTGCTTATTAAGTGCAATAATTTATAACTACACAATTTCCAACGAACACACGTTACTAACAAATGATTGACTTAATTATAGCACTCGATACTCGATATAACAGTTACGAAATAAAGATGATGGCAATCTTTCATTGTTTTATTTTTTTCTTGATAACGGTCGACGCCCGCGCAGCAGTCAGTCAGCTATTCGGATCGAGATTAATACCCTGAACTTATTGTAGATGCTGATTTCTATTTATTTTGTAAGCTATTGGCGCCAACTCGAGTTTGAGATCACTGACCTAGCTTATTTACTATTTCATTTCTATCAGGATTAACGTCGCCAATGAATACATTAGATTTAAATATTTATCGTTATTACGAACAATCCCCGCTATAGATGATATTTATGATGATTGGGGTTAAATATGTAAATTGCAAGAATATTTATTGTGATCGCGATATAACACGGAAGCAGCGGGGTTACCACAACGTCCAAATGCGATTCAATTTAGGTTTGAGCTGTCATTTTCTGACAGTTTTTCTATGGAACTGACAGCTTGCGACTCAGTTTAGGACCTGAATTGAATCGCATTTAGAGGTTGTGGTAACCCAGCTGTACTATAAATCATTGAACAATGTTCTACTTTTTTTTTTTTTTTTACGGATGGGAATTGATTTACTTTTGATAGTGTTTTTTTTGTCATTACGTTTGATGGTCGGCTATTTTTTTTTCTATACAGGAAAGAATATAATTTGTTATAAATGTTCTACTTATGTAATTTGATTTTAAATAATTTTCGTTTCCAGGAATCGAACACGGAACTGTTGCCTCGTACACACTACGGCACGTTCTA
The DNA here is from genome assembly GCA_950022955.1 of Xestia ashworthii. Taxonomy (NCBI): domain Eukaryota; kingdom Metazoa; phylum Arthropoda; class Insecta; order Lepidoptera; family Noctuidae; genus Xestia; species Xestia ashworthii. The sequence goes on from OX465552.1 coordinate 7,023,564, forward strand.
CGACGCTGAGGCTTACTTGGTGTACTCTTGTTCCCTGCCGGGACAGCCGGCTGGACCCGATGTTATTGTGAGTAACTGGATGTATCTAGGACAAGATAGTAGGTACCTAGAGCTTACCCCGGCCGACCATTAATTACCACCATGCCCATTGAACATTCTTTCATCTCAAATTACCTCAATTTACCTTCGGCTATTTACCAACGATTCCTCAAGAAGAATTTCAGGCTAATGTTAGCCCTGCGTACCAAAGGATACGCGGCATACATGTAAAAATGTAAGGGCTCGTACACATAGCGATCCGTTTTACAGGTCCGTTTTTTGATGGCGTTTGTGGTTGTATGAGGGTCGAGTTCACACACAAAACAGAATTCCGGATTCAGTAATGTCGCTCCGGTCCAATTCTGATCCGTAAAAAGGGATCCAGTAAACACGAACCTATTAATGAACTATTTATATGTGTACGAGCCCTAAAGCCAAAATTAAATTTATAGTAACACATAACTGTATCATTTACCAGCGTCGAGAAATAAAAGAGAACGGCAATGGAGAGCTCCTGGAGCGGCACATCCACTCGTGGGGCGGAGAGCGTAGCGGAGCCCTGGCGGGGCTGGCCCTGCGCCGCGGCACACAGCTTGCGGCCTACCTCGCCGCCCCCACGGTGGTACACCGCGAGGCGGTGACTAAGGAGACACCCCGACTTTTGTCCTACTTTAGAGATGGGATCAGGTAAGACACTGTGATGTTATCACACAGGTAAAAGGCAAGACTTAACTTTTGAGAGACGAGATTTTTTGTAAAAAGTGTACAGTCAGCAAGAAAATGGGCAATGCTAACAATTTTTTTTATGCCTGTCGATCTCTTCTTTCTTGTTAAGAAACTTCCCAACCAAACCAACCAAAAATTGAGATTTGATTAGGTTATATAGAAAAGCCAGTAGTCGTCCGAAACGATCGAGTCTCATAGATATATTTAGAGTACTTAGGTACTTATACATATAGGGTGTAAAACACCTCTTCACGAAGCCGAAAGGCACGTATTCTCCTCGTCATTGCGATCATTTTTTTGTTCTACACGACTACAAGAACCTTAACTAGTTACGGAGATATTGGGGGTTAAAGTTACAATTTTTTAACAACTTTTTTTTTAATTATACGAGTTTTTATTGTGAGATTTTTACTTAAAACAACTCTACGACCCCCGTACTATTCAATCCATCCATCAGCACAACGTTTAAAGTGCGTTACATTGAGTTCAAAATATGATTTTTACACCAAAAAAAAAAGTTGTTTCCCAGCAATAATTTTTGCATAAAGTTATTTAGTTTCATGTACAGAATGCTTGGTTGATGGCTTCGTGATGAAACCTGTAGGTATAATAGTGCCCAGCACCAATATTATGTTATGAAACTATATAGGATCCTCCGAAGCGGCTCGGCCAACCTGAACGGCGCCGCTCGCCTATACCGCGTGCGGGGACGTCGCCCGGTACTGGTGCAGCTCGAGCCGGTGTCGTGGGCGCAGCTCGCGACTGACGGCGTGTTCGTGCTGGACACGACCTCGCTGCTCGTGCTGTGGCTCGGCCGAACCGCCAACCTTGTGGAGAAAATATTTGGAGCCAAGGTTTGTTGTGTTACGGTTGGAGAGTCGCGAATGCAGACGAGGATTGCAGCTTCACATTAAAATTCCATTAGCCGGTATGTAAATAGAGGTTCCCGCATACCACATCTAGATAACATGAGTAGGTAAGTAGGTATTATTTAGACATCCTTGTAGGTATATAATATTTTAATTAAGGGATTAATTAGACGCATACTTTTGCTGAATAATTATGAAGAAAATCAAAGTAACAATAAGGAAGTTCTGACTAAAATTCATTGTTCAAATCTAGATCGCATACCGGATGGCCCGCGGTGCAGACAAGGGCATGATGGCGCGTCGGATCGCGATTGCTCATGATGGGTACGAGCAAACTCTGCCGGCCGGAGACCGCGCACTACTGGACGCTCTGCTGGAGCTGCGAGCGCGCGCACTGCGACCCGCCGCGCCGCCTTCCGACCCGCCGCGACCCGCGCGCCTCTACCGCGCCACACAACCTCCCCGGGTCTCACCAATAACCATGCCGTCACAGCGACCCGCCGCAAGGCTTGAGGAAATGAAACGCGCACCACTTTTCAGAGAAGATCTGGCGGACGATGTAAGTGACCTTGGCAACAGTGACCACATCATCGGTAATCAGTCAACCGTACCCCATTTCTTAAGATTTCAATAAATTGAGTTACCGCAGCTGTTATTGACATTGACCACGAAACGCTTGACTAGTTTCAAAATGTAATAATATATTTTGTCTTCAGAGAACAGTACACCACAAGTCAGTTTTAATGTTTTTTCTGTAGGGTGTCTATATAGTGGACAGCGGAAGCCGTGGCGTTTGGGCGTGGGTGGGTCCATCAGCGTCTGGACCTGCGGCTCGGGGAGCCCTAGCGGCGGCGCGAGGGTTGGCTCGAGCTCGTCGCATGACTGTACCAGTTTCCGCGGCTCCAGCTGGTCGGGAACCGTTGGAGTTCGCAGCGCTGTTCCACAACTGGCGCTGGTGCGATGCACGGCGCGATGGAAGACTTCGCGCCGCGCGCTCAGCTACAACCAAGCTTGATGCCGTCAGTCTGGCTACAAATGCATGGCTTGCCGCTGAGGTTAGCTGATCTAATTAACCAATACAAAAATAACTTCCTTTTCTTCTTTGCCGTGTCGTTGAGACCCATATCAAACTAGCGAGCGGCGAGCGAATTGAAAGCGGGGCAAGTTCGCAACGTGCTGTGCGCGGCGAACACGCCGCGAAGAAAAACAAAATTAAGGGTGGTGGGGCGTTTGGGCAGCGAGTTCGCGGTGTCCGATTCGTGTTTTGTCCAATAATTAATTTTGTTTTGCAAACTCGCAGCGACCTCGCTGCGCACTCGCCCCGCTTTCAATTCGCTAGTGTGATAAGGCTCTTAAATTGAATGAGCTTCGACCAGAACTGCCATCGACGAAGTTAGCAGTAGCTTTGTACAGGACAATAAAACTCAGGATGGAATTGCAAAGGCAGAAGGACAGCAGCACAACACAGTACAATCATGGTTTGTGATGTGACTCCTCACTAAAACTTTATTTCACCCGAAATCAAAAACTGTGAATACCCACTTTGTCATCAATCAAATTGCACTTCCAATGATCCGATGTTAACTTTGAAAGCTGTTTGATGCTGTTTTACCAGTAACCACTATGTCCCCAGGCTCAGCTACCAGACGACGGGTCAGGCGCGCTACGCGTGTGGCGCGTGCGGCGGCGCGGCTCGGACGCGGAGGACGTTAACAAGGAGGCGCTGGCCGAGGTGGAGCGCCCACAAGCCGCGGTCTTCTACGACAGAGACTGCTACATTGTGCTCTACACCTACCACGCGCCCATCGGCGACCAGACCGTGCTCTACTACTGGATGGTACGAGTCCTAACTAATTATTATCAGCTATTTAGTTCACTAACAACATACCCTCCGTTCTCCTCAGGGTGAGACCCTTTACTGTCGTTTTTCTGACGAAGCTACTTCACGGTTTTTCATGATTCATATCACTGTACCATAATAGAAAAAACTAAAAGTAACTGCAAATAACCTCTTGTAACTAGAAAGTTATTATTTGAGCCGTATTTGGTGTTCATGTTACAGGGTGGCTCTTCGCCCAATGACCTGAGGAATTTGGGCGCTAAAGAAGCCAAAGACCTCTACACTAAACTGGGGCGTTCTCCAGTACAGGTACCTACGTACTGATTAACTGTCGCCATATTAATATTGGGCATAAAATAATGTTGACCATGTAACATATTTTCAGGCATGGGTGTACCAAGGGAAGGAACCGGCGCATTTCCTTCAAATCTTCAAGGGACGAATGATCACTTATGTCGGAAGCGCAACTGACTATGATCGTAAGTAGACAACATTTTTTAAAAGTACTATGCCTTTTTTGCCAATTATTCATAACGGTCTGGATGAAATCGGAGTTAAGCTTAAAAATCGACTGTTCGACCAACAACCGGAACGAGCACAATCGCTTGCAAGAGATACAGCTTTCAAGCAGAGACCATTGCTCAAAGAAATGTAGACAGTACCTACACTGCAAGCGTGACACTGAATATGTTCCAACAGCCACAGGTCGCAGACTCCTGGCACCATCTCGCGTCCTGATCCGCGTGTCAGGGCAGTACGCGCGTGAGGCGCGGGGCGTGCAGGTGCGCGAGGGGGCGGGGGCGGGCGCGGGGGCGGGGGCGGGGGCGGGGGCGGGGGCGGGCGCGGGGGCGTGCTACGTGCTGCGCGAGGGGGGGCGCGCCTGGGTGTGGTGCGGCGCCAGCGCCACGGGAGACGAGCGGGAGGTCGCTAAGAACATGGCTGCCACAGAACACGCACTCGTCATGCAAGGTAATGTAAAAAAGGCAAAAAATCATGATTACAATCCTGACAGGTATACCTAAGTAAAATACGATTCTCCGGGTTTTTTCTTATCCTAAAACAAACATTTTCCGATTAATTTCAGGTGGGTTCCAAAACAGTTGAATATTTTCTTGACTGGTCGAGCTTCATAACCGTGAGATTTCTGCGGCGGTTGCCTTGCCACTATAGATTCTGGTTAACATGAATTGAAAGTGGGGTCACAGGATCTGATATGGAATCTATTTTTTATTATATGTCGAATATTCAGGTAAAGAGAAGCCGGACTTCTGGACAGCACTGGGCAATCGTCGTCACCTATTGGTACCATCTCCACTGAAGGAGGTGCAACGTCCACTACCGCCGCGTCTCTTCTACGTTTCTCTAGGAGTGCCTACTCAATATTCATGTAAGTTGGATTAAATAATATTCTTAATATTGATAAAAACCGTCCTACGATTAACGATGGATAATCATGAATCATCAAGAATTAATATTGGGAACCGCACAAATAGAAAGGACGGAGAGCAAAGCAAGTGTAATGACATCAACCAACTCCTCGAGAATAACGGACACCCTCTTGCAGTTTTGATTGAGTATTCAATATCATCAAAACTCGTTTTTCCTTCGCACTTCAACCGAGAATATTGATGTGACACCTAATCTCTCACTATTCATGACCTTACACTTTTGATTATGTGCAACACTGGTCTACTTCAAACACTTACAGGGGGGGATAGTTGGGATTTATCCCCCCCCCCCCGCGAAATCTGACTGAAAATAAACGGGATCATAAGCACTGCGAAGGACGTAAATTATAGTACTGTGATTACAGCGATTTTTACGCAGTTTACATGGTTGTTTCAATGTTTGTTTCCCCTCGAACCAAAAGATTGGATACGTGGTTGGTTTACTTTATATTTGTTCTGTCTCTACAGTTGAGGAGATAGTCTCGTTCAGTCAGTACGACCTGGCCCCCGAGATGGTGGGTGTGGTGGACGCTCACGACGCGGTGTTCGTGTGGCTGGGACAGCACTGCTGCCCGCGCGCCAAGGATGACCCCCGGTCTATAGCACTCGCCTATCTGGCGCAAGGTAACTAATATTTTATTGAGTACAAAAAAATAATGATGTGAGTTGTTGTCATTTCGAAATAACTACCGTCAATGTTGTCGTTCTCGTTCTAGTAACATAAGCACCTCATTTGCGAAACGTACTTACTTTCAATTTGAATTCTAAAGTTTTTGAATAAAATTCATAATCCATTGCTTTAACTTTCAAATTCATTCTTCATGATATCTTTTTGAGGTTCGAAACAAAAGACACTCGGCACCTTGTCAATCTCACTATTTTTCCTAAATTTCCAACTCTGTAAATTATCCTTAATTCTTGCTTAGATCCAGCTGCCAGAGATACTGCTACACCAATTTTGGCGCTGAGTCAAGGACGTGAACCACCGCATTTCACCGGCTTCTTCCCCCATTGGAAGCAATCCATGTGGAAGGTAAGTCGAAGAAGAATTTGCAGTATAAAGTAAGCCCTGGGCTTGTATAGGACGTATGAAATCCATCACTCTGTTGTGAGAACGGGATAGTGCTATTCTTACTGCATAGCTCTATTTCACTCTCACATTAAACAATGATGACAAATATCTTTCATTTGGACACAGGGACACAAGACGTTCAGTGCAATCATCAGTGCTTTGGAAGGCAAAGCAATTGTTCAAGGCGGCAACAGCGCATTGCAGAGTGGCAACAGCGCGAACCGTTTTGATCAATACGAGAAATATCCCTTAGGAGTCCTGAAAGGGCCTAAGGAGCATTTACCGCCAGACGTTGATCCTCTCACCAAGGAGGTAAATATTCTCATATTTGTCTATTTCCTTTGCTGTTGTTCTTCAGAAATGGCAGGTGCGTAGCAACTCGCATTCGGACGTATGTAAGTATGAGGGATTGTAGCATCAGGTGGCGTTATATAGTTTCAGCATACCCCTTGAGAAGATAGCGAGAGTTTATGTATATATCTGTGTAGTTTGTGTTACATCTTCTAAAACCATCAGCGAAAAGGTGCAATTATTCAGTAACAGTTAAGAATGTAAAAAAAAAAAATAATGACCGTAACTAACTGATTTATGCATCAATAAAATGCACGCACAAGATTGATGATTGCCTAATAGTTTAGAGACTCGTAGAGAATGTTACAAAAGTAATTAATACACGCATACACACTTAAATGAACTAGTCTCCGCCACGAGAAGCTACTCGTATAAATTTTGTGAACAAACATTCAGGGGTTCGCAACCTTTTTCTTGATCCAAAGATCATGTAAAAAAACAGTTTTGTAATGATTTTTATACAAGGATATAATTATGTTAACACACACAGCTAATTACTGAGGAACTCTTGGCAAAATAATAACAGCCGCTCGGGTCGATCTTAAGGTTAAGCCGTGCTTGCCTAGGTTGGTCTGTGGATTGGTGACCACCCTTACATACCGAGTTTCCTCCGTGCCTCGGAAAGCACGTTAAGCTGTTGGTTCCGGCTGTCATTTGTCCTATTTAATAAATTAATTAATTTCCTTGGACGTACTGAGTCCTAGATTCATTATTAAAGGTAGTAAAAAATTAACAATAATACAATAATTAACAAAACCAACAATTTTCTAGAAAATAATATCAAAATAAACAAATCAAAAAGAACAATCCGTGAAAACTACTGAGACGCATTCGAAACTATTGAATTTCGAATTCAAAATGTTTAGGTTCTATGAGTCTTACACGTTCCTGTACCACAAAACATAAAACGACAGTGCTTTCTATCGCAAAATTATAACCCGACCAAGTGAAATTGCTCGTTAGTTTCGTATTACACGTATGATAATTAGAGTTGATTGAATTTGGAAGTATTTGTTGTTGATTGAATTGTCGCTACGCAACTTGGTAGAAATTCTTTGTTTACAAAAATTATAGCTTCTCGTGGCGCGTAGTATAGACTTGCTTTAAGGCGATTACATAAGCTAAACGCGAGTTTTATAATTACTAAAAGTATATGATTCACTGCTATAAACAAGACCAGAAAAATATATGATATTCTTCAGGACATATGCTAGCATGATAGTGTTTTGAAAACATAATACAATTAATTTGACTCGATAAAAAAAAACACGAACTTATCTCTAAAAATATCTTTCAAACAAAAAAAAAAAACATACTAATATGCATGCGATCATTCTGATTTTTGGGCAAATAATTCTACAAGCAATATATTATATAATTAATTAGAATAATCGCATGTATTTTAGGATGTTTTTTACTCGTTAAATTTTTTTTTTAGAGATAAGTTCGTGATTTTTTTTTATCGAGGAAAATTAATTGTATTGTTTTTTCAAAACACTATCATACTAGCATATAATCTGAAGAATATCATAAATATGTTTCTGGTTTTGTTTATTGCAGTGAATCATATACTTTTAGGCATTATAAAACTCGCGTTTAGCTCATGTAGTCGCCTTAAGCGCCTTTTATAGAGGACGAGCCTATTGCCACTCCGAACTGCAACTACCAACCCAATATAAATTAGGATCTTGTGTTCACCAACGCTAACGCTTGCCAGACCAAAGAAGCTAGTTGCTAACATTTTAATATTATTATTTCAGCTTTACTTGACACACGATGACTTCGTGTCTACATTCAGCATGCCGTACAGCGACTTCCGATCCCTGCCCGGCTGGAAACAGAAGGATCTCAAGAAGACGGTTGGGTTATTCTGAAGAAATCAGAACAAGTCTGGAGCATATGGATCTGAATATTGTGAAGCGATGAACCGCTCTTCTGAGTTTGAATCAAAGAAATGTTATGAGTATAAAAATATTTTAAATGTATGATAATATCAATTTAAAAATAAAATTATAATAAAACACGGTTGCCCACTTGTTTTGTTGACTAAACTAAATGTTACTTAACAAATAAAAATTAAAACATTCAATTACAACGTTTATGCTTGCACTGACGTTTTATAACATTTTATTAATAAAATTATTATTTAGACTTAATAATTTAAAGAAATATGAATTTATAGATTCAGAACATGTAATGTGTTGTATTTTATAACAAAAAAAAATGTTTTAATGAGATTACAGTTAATGTTTATAAATTTTAAGAAATTAAATGTTTTATTAGGTTTATTAAGAAATAAAACGAAAAGATTTTAAAATGTTATTTTTATTTAAAAAATAGTACTTATTAACTATTGGGCATTAATTACCTTAAAATTAATAATCTTTACAATTTACAAGTGTTTCAAAATCCATAAAATATCGGTTGAATTGAAAGCGTATTTACACTAAAATAATGACAGGTATCATAATATTATAAGCCTACATGATATGGGCTGAGCCGTAGCTAAGGCACATTTATTAGTATTGCGTGTCGCTAATGAGCCAAACGCGTTCTCTCACGACGCTCCTACGTTACAGCATGAATTCAAACCATATTCCAAATATTATTTTCAATATCATAATCATATTTTATAAAACATACCATGAATTATACGAAATGTCCTCTATCAGCAAAAAGCAACTTGAAAAATCTTTACAAATATGAAAAGCTAGTTAGGAACTTACAATTTTAGTAGATAAATAAAACGTTACAATAAATGATTTAATTCGATAATAAATAATTTACATAATGATTTTACATTATATCAGTTATTGTTATATAAGACAATTTGGGAGTATTTCTAGAACCGCGTCAGTTTATTAGGCCGCGGCCGTCGGGAAAAATACTCCCGAAAAATGTCGTCTAGAATAGTAAAATCAGGTTATCAGAATTATGCATAGTAAATAACAATATTATTATTATTATATGGAATTAATATTAATGACGAGACATGGAACGAAATACGCAGGCTTAGAATCCAAAATAAACAGTTTTTTTTTGTTATTTTTGAAACTTCTTTGGTAATCATAAAACCGAACACATGAAATATAAAATACATCTCATGAAACAATATGGAATGAAATGCACGAACAATACAATGCATAAGCTGCCGTAATAAAAATAAAATGCATCTCAAAAATAAGCGTAAACACTACGACGAAAACGCAATTTTTAAACTTTTAAGTACGTAAAATTTTAAATTCGCATGTCAACATGAATGAAGAGATTGTTCCGAACTTACATCTAAAAGAAAACCAAAGCAATAACTGGATATGCGACAGAACAGAGAACTTGAGTCAATATAAAACTAAGGAAAACAAAACTCAACATAGTGTTCGTTGCAGGAATGTAAACAATGTGTAGAGCAATATTAAACAGGGTATTTTATAATATTTAACAAGAACTTAACAACAATGCGTCGGAGGCCTGTTTCCTTCTAGCACCACGGTCCACGGGTGTCCATAGTCCAGTTAAATTCGAAACATGCTCAGTTTCCAACTCGTCTAGTCACTTCGGTATTTTGTCAAGAATATATTAAATACAACCTTTATTATTCATAGTATAAATATAATAAATGTTAAACAAAACAATGTCTTTTTTTATCCCCTGTATTCAAAAGACGTTAATATTGACCCGAGACCGCGTGGAAACTGATTACTCATTTGACTGGACTACAAACAGACACGACTATTTATCACAGCTGTCCAAAGCTTCACTCATTACACGAAACGGTCACCTATCCCTCTACGTCACTTATCGTTTATCGATGCAGAAACTTGAGATTGCCGAACCCACTTACGACAGTAACAATGATTTAGAAGTTGCTGCTAACAAACCGAACAAAATGTACACTCGGCCCGTTTTTTCCTTGTAGGAGGACTAAAAGCATTTAATAAAGGGTTTCCGAAACTTGTTTATTCATTATAGCAGAGTTTGACATTCAAATATGAATAGTTGTGAACAGTTTCAACTACCTTTGTACTTTTATACTCACAACTAAACGAGATTTATTGTACACGAGATTATATAAGGCCTAATTTAAAATTGGTGTTTCAAAATTTGTAAAAAACATTATACATCTAATAATAAAGGTATATTAGGCCTAGAGATGTATTGTAAAAGATACAAAAGTTTAGAGCCGACTTGGTGTTACAACAAATGAGAAAGTTTGGCACTTAACAAGTCGTACCATAACGAATATTAAGACACGGTGAATTATTGCTTCAAAATTACATTTCTCAGCTTGAGATTGCAAAAGGAATGTTAGTGCAATCAGTGATGCAACTATACAGAAATAGCAAACTTTTGTAGAATTAATTGCTTTATCTAATTATTCATTAATAAGCTGAGCAGCTCACTACACAATAGTCTACAATAAATTGATCTTGTGATTCAAGGAAGCCCGTTCAGAGTCTTACATTATTAAGTAACGTTGCGGAATTTTGTTAGAAGAACTAGGTATTTCACTTGAGCAAATATAATATTATGAGACGATTCACTAAAAACAAAAACACCTATGGCACGGTTTCTTCGTTAATTGGCAACACTTACGCGTTGTGAATTGTCTTACTTCTGTACTTAATCTAACATTAAGGGTCCCTGAATCATTTACTATAATTTTCTACATTTCAATTAACATGATATATGTTTAACTAGATTCTTTAACAATACATACAAAATGGTAAGTCAATTCCTATGTGGATCAATTCCCTTATTTCATATATCTTAACGTTTTAGCAACAGTGGAACCGCGTAGTAAATATGTTGGCATGTTCTGGCGGAGTCACTCGTAACTGATCTTTATCTGTATCAGGATAGATCGAATTTCAATGTATACGGATCCAGTAACAGCTTCTCGAACGATAGTATCTATATACAACAATAGTATACGATATACAACATACTGAAGCATAAACATTATGAGCTGTTAAAAATAAAAACGTAACAAAATACATTATAATAAAAATGCTCTACTGGTTCAATAAATTGTACAAAAATATTATTGAAAAATAACCAGTTTTGTTTCTGTCACTTTATAAAAGACGTTGACAATGCTATGAACAATAATTTTAAAGTTTATGTATTCCATTATTTCATGGCGAAGGCTCCACGAGCACGTATCACCTCCCAGCTCTCAAACACTAAACAACATGGTCGTCGTACCCAACATGAAACCGCTGTATAGTTTACAAAAACATAATAATATCAACACGGTTACTTATTCTTACATGACCCAAGAAAATATTAGCTCTTTCTTTCATTCTTTCACTTGCTGCAAAGCTGATGCCATATAAAACATGTATAATTTGCAACCGATGCATACGATAGCACCATTGCATCCGACTGTGAGATTTCGCCATGACAATCAGCTTCCTCAAAAATTATTATAAGAAAAACTACTTGGTGTTGGTAAATTTTTGATAAGTACAAAACATTAATATTTTCAATATCTATCACAGCAATCATGCCGAAATCTTATAAAATTTGGACAAAAATACTTAAACTTATTTAAGACTAGTTAATTTACAAGTTTAATTGAAATTTGGATAGTATAATTCTGAAAGATTCAATAGTAAATATTGTCAAATGCCAGATCAAATGCTAGCGCGCGCGAACCAGCAATCGCGTTGCTCCCACTTCACCTCTTAACAATACTCGATGAATGATTTTCTAACGAGATATCCAGAGTACTTATTTAAAAGTACCTCGATCGAAAGTACGACAGCATAATTCAATTAGTTTTCCAAAATAAACAGATTATATTCTAGGTCCCATAGAATAAAATGTTCGAAAAAAGTGTTAGTAAAAAAACCAACGCGCGGTGAACAAAGCGACTCACTACAACTTTTAAACCAAGTACACGTGAAATGAGAAATTTGTATGTGTAGCGATGGGCGCCCATCCTTCATGTTGTTAATGTGTGAAATACCGTAGAGGGCGTGTGCGGGGCGTGGCCGGGGGCGGGGCGGGGCGGGGCGAGGCGGGCTCACTGGCGCGGCAGCGACGCGTTGGCCGGCAACGTGGAGCTGCGCTGCGACGCGTTCATGTACGCAGCCTTCAGGTTCGACCGCATCGAGTCTCTGCAAGCATTAACCGGAGGTCAACTGCCGCGCGTTGTCATAGATGCGGATATCGACTCACGACTGCTTTGGGGAAAGGACCGTCTTCACGAGGAATTTTATAATGAAGAATTTTGTCCGTAGGCGGCTCGAAAAACTCTGACACCAGGTCGAAGAAGAAGACGAGGAATTTAGATGTAGTTACATGTTCATGCAGCGCGTTCGTTGTATTGTATGTTCACCTGGGCGAGAGCTTGGTGTGGTCGTGGTTGGTGTGGTGCGCGGCGCGGTACCCGTAGCGCTGCACGCGCCGCGCTAGACGCGCCACCCAGCGGCGCTGTAATAGTATGTTCACCTGGGCGAGAGCTTGGTGTGGTCGTGGTTGGTGTGGTGCGCGGCGCGGTACCCGTAGCGCTGCACGCGCCGCGCTAGACGCGCCACCCAGCGGCGCTGTAATAGTATGTTCACCTGGGCGAGAGCTTGGTGTGGTCGTGGTTGGTGTGGTGCGCGGCGCGGTACCCGTAGCGCTGCACGCGCCGCGCTAGACGCGCCACCCAGCGGCGCTGTAATAGTATGTTCACCTGGGCGAGAGCTTGGTGTGGTCGTGGTTGGTGTGGTGCGCGGCGCGGTACCCGTAGCGCTGCACGCGCCGCGCTAGACGCGCCACCCAGCGGCGCTGGTCCTGCGCGGCGGGAGCTAGCAGCAGCAGCTCCCGGGCGCGGTCGGCGTGCAGCTTGCAGGCGGCCACGCCCTCGCCCTCCGACACGTGCTCCGCGTGTATCTTCGTGCGGCAACCTAAGTACACCACGGCACACATTACATACTGATTAACATCCGAAACACAGCTCACAATTTGAGGCAAAGTAACGCTCTGTATGAGATGCGATCATGAATTAAGGTGGATGCTCCAGGGTAGACCGCGAAATTCGTTTACTTACGTTTTTTGCAATTTGCAGGCCAGTGCTAGGTTGTATGTAAATTGCAAACTTACAAAAAAACATGAGACAATTTACCTGGCCGGGCTACCCTGGAGCATCCACCTTAAGGGGCCTGCGGAGCATGCGTATTTCATACAAACGTAATACCAAAATAATTTGTAAATCAAACATTTTCTTAAGGTAGTGTGTATTTATTTCGATTGGATTACAGAATATCTATGTTCCCAAATATATATTTTGAGAGGACAATGATACAAAGACGAGATTTGAGGAGCTTAAAATTTCTATAGAAAACTTATTTTTCTCATAACTATTGTTAAAATCAGTGTCCAATCAAGCGCACCACACCATGTGACTTCACACTAGAGACCTCACGTGGCCTCGTCAGCTCCAACAGTGAAGTTGCTCAAGAATTTGTAAATTTCTTTACCAGCATCCCAATTAAAACTACAGAAACCTTAAATTCCTCTCCCTTGCTCTCTATTGATTTATTGAAAGCGAACGTTTCAGCCTGTCCAAATGAATTTAAATTTCAGCATATTAACCCCATAACAGTCGTAAAAGCTTTTAAGCAAATCAAGATCAAATTAACCGAAGATCTATGGGGTTTGTCTATCAAAGCGTGTACCTCAATTATTGAGACTGTAGCACCGTATTTAGCCTTAATATTTAATTTGTGCGTGGATCAAGGGGTCTTTCCGGATCTTATGAAATTCAGTAAGGTAATACCGCTTTTTAAATCCGGGGACAGTAAGGACACTAATAACTATAGGCCCGTATCCGTGTTGCCGGTTTTCAGCAAGGTGTTTGAAAAGATAATGCTCAATCAAATGCTTAAGCATTTTAACATCAATAAAATATTACACGAGCAGCAGTATGGTTTCACCAAAGGACGTTGTACAACTGACGCCGGTGTCACTTTATTAAAACACATATTTACTGCGTGGGAAGAGGCACAAGATGCCATAGGAATCTTCTGTGACCTTTCGAAGGCATTTGATTGCGTAAATCACGAAACCCTGATCTTGAAACTTGAGCATTACGGTTTAGGTAAACTTGCGCTCAGTTTAATAAAATCGTATTTGAGTGATAGACAGCAGCAGGTACAAATAAATGGTGTGAATTCAATGGGTTTAAAAGTAAAAATGGGTGTACCACAAGGTTCCATATTGGGTCCCTTCCTCTTTTTAGTTTATATAAATGACCTACCCCATTTATTTAACAACCACCCGCAAATGGTGTTGTTTGCTGATGATACTTCTTTAATATTTAGGATAAACAGACGTGCCACTAATCTTGACGACGTAAATAACGCCTTACTGCAGGTCCATGATTGGTTTACCGCAAACAATTTAGTTCTAAATGGGAAAAAAACTAAGTGCATTAGATTTGCTCTACCAAATGTCAAAAGTAGTGATTGTGACATAGTATTGAATCAAGAGAAACTAGAATTTGTCGATAAAACGGTTTTCTTGGGAATCGCGCTCGATGCAAGGCTACAATGGGGCCCTCATTTAACATCTCTTGCAGGACGGCTGAGCTCAGCAGCATATGCTGTTAGAAAAATCCGTCAATTTACTGATGTCGATACCGCGAGGCTAGTCTATTATAGTTATTTTCACAGTATTATGTCATACGGTATTTTACTATGGGGACGGGCTGCAGACATCGAGTCTATATTTATTCTGCAAAAAAGAGCCGTCAGAGCCATATATGACTTACGTCGACGTGATTCTCTAAGAGAGCTGTTCAAGAAAATTAATATCATGACAGTACCTTGTCAATATATCTATGAAAACATCATGTACGTTAGGAAAAACCTGCATTTATTCAGTAAAAGAGGTGACAGACATCACTATAGTACTAGAAATAGGGATCAACTAGTTCAGCCAGGTTTCAGGCTTGCTAAAGTAGATTCAACTTTCATGGGGTACTGTTTAAAATGTTACAATAAAATCCCTCCCCACATTCTTCAACTGAATGAGACAAAGTTTAAATCTTGTATAAAACGCACACTATGTAGGCAAGCATATTATAAGTTGGGGGATTACATTGATGATAAAAATGCTTGGCTCAATGCTGGTCCTGCTCCACAACCATAGGGGCAAACCAATTGATTCCCAGTTTAGTTATTGTGGAAGCTGCAGAAGATTGTAAAAAAGATCCTTGCATTGTATAGATTCCATATATTAGTATTATATAACTTCATAGCGCATGTGTGAGTACTATGCACTGTAAAGCCACCATTTACATCTAGTTATTTTATTTTTTTTGACTTGAATAAGCCTTGGCGGCTGAGAGAATGTCATGCTCACTCAAATGTCTCGGTGATGGTGGCGGGTGTGTCGGGTCATTTAGTTCCCTTCAATATGGTTGAGCTGAATGGTGCTGATACATGCGTCATGTTCGTGAACGGGCGCTGTCAGTTGAGACTGGTCATCTCTTAGCTGCCACGGTTAATTTTAATTACTTTATTTTTATGATGTTGATTTAATCTTTTCTCTGGAAGCTCTTAATGTGCACGTCTTTGTACATCGTTCTCACATATATGTTTAATCACAACATGAATGATGTAACCAAGATTTTGTAACAATATTTTGATTTAAAAGAGTGTCCATGGAGTTTCTTGCCCGTTCTTCTCCATAGAGATCTACGCTAGGGAATGGGCAACTACAGTACTTTCTCAAGTTATTATGCCTTGTGTCTGTGACTGTAGCTTTGATTTTTCTTTGTATTTTTGACATTCAAAAGTGCCGTAATGGTCTAATTGAAATAAATGCTTTGAGTTTGAGTTTGAGTTTGAATAATTGCAGAAAAGGTTAAAAAGTGGGGTAGAATATGTACCAATTTGGTTAAATTTATAGCATATTTTTAACCGACTTCTAAAAAAGGAGGAGGTTCTCAATTCGGATGTTTCTATTTTTTTTTTTTTTTTTATGTTTGTTCGCGCATAACTCCGTCGCTTGCCAACCGATTTGAAGAATTATTTTTTTGTTGGAAAGGGTATACTTTCCAAATGGTCCCATAGTCGCCAAGTCGGGATCTGATGATGGAATCTTGGCGAAATCGAGGGAACTCTTCAAATTTTATAGGATAACGTACAGCAATTTTGGTATTTTATATAACAAGTGAAGCATTTGCGTTTGATAAGAACCATTCTACCATCAGATCTGATGATGAAGCCAAGAGTCACGGAACTCCATAATGAGACAATGTATCCTAGTCGTGTTTGGGCTTGTTGTAATTGTAACGGTATGCACTTTCCATGTGTACCAAGAACATGTGAACCACTGAAAAGTGACAAATAAAAACTTTTTTGCAAAAAATAAAACCGACTTCAAAAAAAAAACGTGAAAAACAACTTCAGCTTCTGAAGTCGGTGACAAAAAAATTAAATCAATCATACAAACGTCACCGACTTCAGAAGCTAAAGTTATTTTTCACTTTTTTTTTTGAAGTCGGTTTTATTTTTTGCAAAAAAGTTTTTTATCTTAAAAATTATCCACGTTTTCAGGCCGAAGAGCTTGATATTTTTCAACATAATTTGCAAATTCTTCATGCACAACAAATGACCGGTCAATTTTAGTTTTCGTGTTAGGCAGTTTTATGAGTAGTAATTTGTTATGTTTTTCTACATTTTCTATTGTCAAGTTTGTCAATTCCACGGTTCTGCAAGCTCCCGATATCCCAAAAATTAGAACAACCTGTAAAAAAGACATAAGTTGTATTAAAGGCACCAAATTCGCATAGTATTTTTGTGAAATATTTTGGTGTGACTGATATACAAGTAGCGTCCTCTGTTGTCGAAAAGCGGAAGCAGTAAAGTGGAAACGTCTTTCCGTTTGTGACACTTGCTACTAGAGGGCACCAGTAACAATGGGTGGTTTACGCATAATTATCGATTTAGCGCCCGCTTTCCGACACCAGGGGCGCTGTTTTATGAATGAGTATTGTAACATTATGAATGAATGTCGTAGCAGTCGCCTCTCGATACTACGGGGCAGCACTGTAGCAACTGCTCGAATGTTCTAGAAGTTTCTGGAACCGGATGTTGATTGTAAACGCGAGTTCTTTTTCCGCCCACATTTCGATTGTGGGGCCTGTTCACTTCCAGACACGAAAGAGTGCACTAGTCTCGTAAGTTTTAACCGCGTTTAGATAGAATTGTTGAACTGTAGCCATCCTTGCCCGAAACCAGTGATTATAATAATAGTTGTAATAGTTAATAATAGTTTGTAATAGTTTTAAACCTGTGGATATACCGACAATAAATCTTGTAGTAGTGTTCGTGTTGTTTCATTGCTACTCGATTAGTCCTCTGTCCTCAACATTGGTCCTTTCGAGCCGGATCCCAGCATTGGTCCTCCGGTAGCCGGTTTCGGGCAGGTATATAGCTTTAGTTTAATATTACGCGAAGTGGTAGTGTGGTGTATGCAATACCGTCGACATGGTGAAGACACGCGGTAGGCATGAACCCGTCACAGCGGCCACGGAAGGGGACGAGTCCGTCTCCACGGAATTGGCGACAACGGTGGGACCGACAGACCCGCCCAACTATTCCGTCACAGAGTCGGACCAGGCCCAACCTCACAGCCCTGGGGCGACGACACCTCCGCACAGACAACCACGAGGCGAGACGAAAATCGACAGGAAGGCATTGGCGCGAGCGAGATTGGAACTCGCCGCCGCACAGACGGGTATTTGACCCTAAAACGTGGCCAAAACTATTAAACAATATTTTTTGAATATTTCGGCGCTTATATTGCCTAATTTATTGAAAAATCATTATTCAAAGCCTAGTTGATGGTAAAATATCAATTGGAAAGGAATCTAACATTTGGAAAAAGGTAAAAAAAAAATATGTCAAATTCTTACATTTTTATTTTATTAAACATTAAAAAACAACTATAAAACGGTATGTTAAGTACTCTTAATCTTCTTTATTTTCCTTGTCCGAGTCACAACTGTCATGAAATGGCAGTAACATTTCTTTTGCCGAAGAGGAAAAAGGCTTAGAACTTTGCTTTTTTCTTTTTTTTTTTCATTTCTTTTTCCTAATTGAACTAAGATACGGGTCTGATGTGAGCAGTAGCCTATACAGAATATCCCTATTACAATCTTCACGGGAAAACTTTCGCGAATAATTTTCCCTATAATCTCGAAAATGCTTGTTCCTAACTTCAGCTGCTTCTTCTGACAAACTTCCGATTGAGATCAGAGCGTTTTTCACAATGAGTGGCCCGTGCATCAGCACTTTGTGTACAGTGGGTGTCATCGGATGCCAGCTGTATAAGCTAACATAAAGTTCTGCTGTATTGTCACAATATGAAGAAAACTTTTCAAAATTTATATCATATCCACTTGAAATAACTTTTAAAATTGTTGAGAACCTTTTGTTTTTTTTGACCTGCATATAATAGCTCTCGAGCTTCGTGGCTTTCACGAAGATTTTCAGTTTTTCTGCGTTTGCTTCGTTCAGACAAATCGTCGAGTTTTTTTTCTGGGCGCCCTGTATTACCGCTAGAGAGTCTTTTCCGAGGTATTTCAAGAGTGCCTTGAAGCCATTGTTCGTTGTTTTTTAAAAATTTCTGTTTAGTCCTGTTTGCTGGCAGCTTGCCATCTTGACTTAAAATCATGCTTGAATGTCGCAAATTTACGACGAAAAGCTTCTTTACTTCGACATTAAAAGAAGAGTCATTTATTAACTCTTCTTCAACTTCATCAAGTTTTTTAGTTGTAAATCCATCAGAAGAACTATGGATCATGTTGAAAATATCCATTCGCGTCAATACTCGAGCCCCTGACGTTCCTAGAACAATTAAAATCCAAAAATATAATCACAACCGCAAAACAAAGTTTGTTTTATGGAGATCTTAAAACATAAAAATAAGAAAAATCCATAAAAGGGGCAAAAAGTGGCAATTTTTCTTTCTATATAATATATCACAAATATCTGTCCTACCAAACAATAAACTAGATATTGTCCGATAACGCCCGATTATCTTACTTTTTCTATTTTCTAAATTTGATTGAGAAAATGATTAATGAAAAATAATGCAGTTTTAGAAAAACACCACAACTCTATATAAAAACAAATTATTCTAGAAATAACAATTTATTTGAACAATACATACCTGGTTCTGCAATATCCATGTTGAAAATCTTCGGTCGAAACTGCATTCATCAATTTTATCAATTAATGAAAACTAGAAACTTTGCAAACACTCACTACAAAAATAAACGTGCAACCAACAGCGCAGTCGAAACACGTCTGTTAAAGTGTGTTCTGACAAAAATCAGGTAAAAAATATGGCCGCCCATTGTTCCTTAATCCCTTGAGTATCGGCAGGTAAGGGTAGTTTCTAGGAAGCGGGACCTTTTTAAAACTGACTTTTGGCCACGTTTTAGGGTCTAATACCCGTCTGTGCGCCGCTAGGTTGGCGCTCTTGGAAGCTGAATCAGCAGACGAAGAATTATTGGAGGGAAGCTCGACTGCGTCATCGAAAGGTCAGACGGACGTCGCGGACACACGTAGTGAGCACCGCGACCACATCCGCCCGCCGCAGTCACTACCCATGACCCCAAACGACGCGCCGCCGCCCTTGCTGCAACGTAGCGACGAGGGGAGCCTGCTGCAGGGATTGACTCAGGCATTATTAGAGGTAGCGCGGGGCAAACCCGCTGCCAGCAGGTATGATTTTGATTTACCTATCTTTAGTGGTCACCCCAGCGAATGGCTGTATTTTAAAGCAGCTTATAATGAGTCTGCGTCAACTCACACAGAGGCAGGGAATTTGGCCCGTCTCAGAAAATCCCTGAGAGGGACAGCGTTAGAGGCAGTTAAATGCCTATGCTTAGGATCTTCGGCCGTTCAAATTATGCAAAGGTTAGAATCCCGATTTGGACGACCCAACGCATTAATAACTTACGAATTAAATAAATTACGTCAGTTACCTAAAGTATCAGATAACCCTACAGATATATGTGTGTTTGCATCGAAGGTCACAAACGTCATTGCCGCGGTGCAAGCTCTGAAAAGAACAGAATATTTGTATAGCCCAGAGATGATTTCTGCAATTTCAGAAAAGTTGTCAGTTACGTTAAGGAGCCGGTGGTACGATTATGAGATGGCTGCGGGTGACGCAGAGCCTGGCCTATTAGTGTTGGGACAATTTCTCGATAGAGAGGCCGATCTCAATGCGCGTCACGCCTCGGCAGAGGTGGAACATAAACGAGACCGTCCACAACGACCAGCTCACAAGACGTTTAAAATAGTAGAGACTGACAAAACACCGTGTGTGATATGTAACGGTAGTTGTAGTAGTGTGGCTATCTGTTCTAACTTTAAGAAAATGTTGATAACTGATAGATGGGAAACTGCACGTAAAAATAAATTATGTTTCAGGTGCCTGAACCGACGGACGTGGAAACACAGATGCAAAAGCAAGCAGTGTGAAGTGCAAGACTGCGAGCACTATCATCACAGGCTGCTGCACAGTGACAGTAGCCGGGGAACCTGCACCGCAAACGATCCAGAAGAGCGTCCTCGTGTCACAGCGACCGGGCACACAGCGTCACGGGATGACGCAGCGCCATGCGGTGACATCGCGCCGCACGCCGTCATCAATAACACGAGCACGCCGCGCACGTACAACCAGGTTTTGCTGAAAGTAGTGCCAGTGACACTATCGGGACCAAACGGTAAAGTAGACACATTTGCTTTGTTGGATGATGGATCGACAATAACTCTACTTACTACTGACGTCGCGCAGCGGATAGGCGCAGAAGGTCCAAATGAGCCATTTTACATCGAGGCCGTAGCAGGCGCGCGCATTGACGCTACGAACTCGCAGCGAGTCAAGGTAAATATACGAGGAAAATACACAACTGAAGGTATTGACATCGAAGCCAGAACCATCGACAGACTTGAGTTATCAGGTCAGTCGATACGCGCAGAGGACCTAGCAGGCTTCGAGCATCTGACACCTATAGTCGAGCAGCTAGCATATGACGCTGGCGTACCAACTTTCTTGATAGGCCAGGACAACTGGGCACTCCTGCTCGCCTCTGAAGCGCGAGTAGGTACAAGGAATCAACCAGTAGCGTCACGCACACCGCTCGGCTGGATTTTACATGGTAAAACCTGCAGCCTGTCAAAACTACATGTATTACCACAGATCGGAGAACGCTGCGGTCATGTAAGTACAGACGAATCTATTGAAAAGCTCATACAAGAACATTTTAGCCTGGAATCATTAGGAGTGCAGCCACGTCGCCCGCAAGCAGACCCAGAGGTGAGAGCATTGAAAATACTAGAGGAAACTACACACGCTCTGCCTGAAGGCGGTTACGAGACGGGCCTACTATGGAAGAACAAAGATAGGTGTTTTCCAGACAACTACGCCTCCGCGCTCAGTCGACTACAAGGCACTGAATCCCGTTTACGCAAAGACCAAACTCTGAAACAAAAATATTCAGACCAGATGACGGCGCTGATATCAAATGGTTATGCAGAACTAGCACCGCCAACGTCATCTAGCGGGTGCAAGTGGTACTTACCACACTTTCCAGTAATAAATCCGTCTAAACAGGGTAAGGTCAGAATTGTGCATGATGCAGCGGCACGCACGCATGGAGTGTGCCTCAATGATTATCTCCTGACGGGCCCTGATCTCTTGCAATCACTCCTTGGCGTGTTAATGCGATTCAGACAAAAACCTGTTGCCGTTTCAGCAGACATAAAAGATATGTTTTTACGCATAACGGTAAGAGTGGAAGACAGAGACGCACTTCGTTTTCTATGGCGCGATGATACGACTTCAACGCCCATCGAATATAGAATGAAAACGGTATTGTTTGGTGCGACCTCTTCCCCGAGCACTGCAATTTACGTTAAAAATCATAACGCACATGTTCATGAGGCTGACTACCCTGAGGCAGTGAACTCTATAGTACGGAATCATTATATGGATGATTTTTTACAGAGTTTCGACAACGCAGAAGATGCGAGCCGAGTGTCTAAAGCTGTCGACGCTGTACACCGGCGAGGTAACTTCGTGTTGCAGAAGTGGGCGTCCAACGAGCCGGCCGCTGTCGCTGGTCTTGCGACCGAGCCCGTGGCAATGGACACTGTGCTCAACAAGGAGGAGAAAATTCTCGGTCTTATTTGGCAACACCAGAATGACACTCTAGGATTCAACTTCAGGAAAGTAGACCCTTCTTATTTGAGTAAGCAGGTTACGAAACGTCAGTTATTAAAAACGGCAATGTCTTTATACGACCCACTGGGACTAGCCGCGCCGTTTACGACACAAGCAAAGTGCATATTGCAAGACGCTTGGCGTTTAAAAATCGGTTGGGACGAGCGCCTACCTAAATGTCTAGAACGTAAATGGCACGACTGGTTGATTGCTCTACAAATATTGAAAGGCGTTCGTGTTCCACGTTGTCACCCCGGTTATAATGACGCTATTAGAGTAGAATTGCACGTATTCGTGGACGCGAGCGAACGAGCTTATGCCGCGGCAGCATATTGGCGTTCAGTGAACGGCATAGGGCAAGTGAATGTGTCGCTCGCGGCAGCGAAAGGGCGCGTTGCGCCCCTTAAGGTCACATCTATACCTAGACTTGAATTACAGGCTGCTGTGCTCGGTGGGCGACTAGCACGCTGCGTGGAAGAAGAACATGATCGTCGCGCCGACCGTCGAGTCTTCTGGTCCGACTCGCGCACTGTGCTAGCGTGGCTGCGCGCCGGCGCACGCGCTTTCAAACCATTCGTCGGGCACCGAGTAGCGGAGCTAGAAGAAACAACCGAGCGGGGCGAATGGCGCTGGGTCCCCACCGCTCACAATGTCGCCGACGACTCGACTCGCGACACACCGACTCACTTCACTGCGAGCCACCGCTGGTACATCGGCCCTTCATTTCTCTACGACAGCGAAGACGCCTGGCCGCAGGAAACAGACTCAAACCCCTACATCGACACCGGTGAGAAGCGTGTCACCATTGCTGCTGCTCACGAACGGTCGACATTAACAGAAGCGCTACCTGACGTCACACGTTTCTCTTCCTGGCTACGACTGATCCGGACCACGGCCCGTGTTCTTCAATTCATCGACCGACTTCGAGTTCACACCACGACAGCTACCCGTAAACGCAATAAAGGCGTTAGTGCAGACGACCCAGATTGGACGGTGAAGCGACGAGAGAGTACGAGAAAGCGATCCGGAGTGCAGAGCCGCAACCTCAGCGTAACACCGACGGTCTACATACCCCTTGGCACACAGTACACACGTCGGGCCGAGCTCCTGTGGACACGTGCTATACAGGAAGAAAGTTTCGCAGATGAATTGCGTCTTCTCACCGGCGGGAGAACAATACTAGCTGACAGCCGGTTGAAACGGTTATCTCTGACAGTCGACGATAACAAGATAATGAGAATACGCTCGCGCATCGCAGCAGCTGCTGAAATATCACAAGAAACGCAGTCACCAGCAGTACTAGACGGCGATCACCGTTACTGCCGTTTGTACATAGACTGGATCCATCGCAAGTTACACCACAGCGGCGTGGAATGCGTCGTGAACGAAATACGCCAGCGTTATTGGATTCTACGTTTAAGGCCGTCCGTCCGTGCAGTAATCAGACTCTGCCAGCCCTGTAGACTACGTCGAGCCGTGCCGCCAGAGCCACTGACAGGCGACTTACCACCCTGTCGACTGGCACACCATCAACGCCCGTTCACACACACAGGACTGGACTACTTCGGCCCACTCTCCGTCACAGTAGCAAGACATCACGAGAAGCGCTATGTGGCATTGTTCACATGCCTAACTACGCGTGCTGTCCATCTAGAAGTTGCTGCCTCGCTATCGACGGACGCCGCTATACTTGCTTTGAGGCGTATGATGGCACGTCGTGGATGTCCTGAAGTCATTTGGAGTGATAACGGCACGAATTTCCACGGGGCAGATGCTGAACTCCGTAAGGCCGCCCTAGAATCACTTCAACACGAAGCAGAGGTACGTCACATCGACTGGCGCTACATTCCACCAGGAGCACCGTTCATGGGCGGAGCGTGGGAAAGGTTGGTACGCACGGTGAAGGCCTCATTGAATGCTACACTTATCGATCGGCATCCGTATGAAGACGTGCTTCACACACTTCTGACAGAGGTAGAACACACTGTCAATTCCCGACCATTGACCCATGTATCGGTTAACCCACACGACGAAGAAGCATTGACGCCTAACCATTTTCTCCTCGGTGCGCCCTCTAAAGTCCCATTGCCAGGGATTTTCACAAGGCCGGATGAACTACGCCATTCACATTGGAGAGCGTCACAACGACTAGCGGACTTGTTTTGGCAACGATGGGTACGCGAAGTACTGCCTACGCTTCAAAACCGGCGGGAGCCGCATGGACGCGGCGACACGGTCAAGGTGGGCGATCTGGTTGTCATAGTGGACCCAAACTTACCAAGAAACATCTGGCCAAAGGGGAGAGTCGAACGCATGTACCCAGGTGCAGATGGTGTCGTGAGAGTCGTCGACGTCAAAACTAAGAGCGGTGTAATGCGTCGTCCTGTTAAACGTCTCGTCGTTATACCAGTAGAAACTTAGTTGTCATCATGCATTGTTCTGTAAACACTAGTTTAAAGTAGAATAAGTTCTCATGTTACGTAACTTGCATATTATATCTTTATGTTTTTTGGCGTCACCCCAGGATTCTGCTACCAGGAGGAGTATTTTTTTATTTCAATAATGATCTAATATATAGCAGAGCAAGGATTCTGGAGTGGCTACCCTTAACTATAATTGTGTATTTGTGAACTAAATTGTAACCATAAATTGCATTCAATTGTTAAATATTGTGAAGTGTATACCAGTCACTAGTGGTATATTATGTACATTGTCGTATGTACACGGCGGGAGATAATGTGACTGATATACAAGTAGCGTCCTCTGTTGTCGAAAAGCGGAAGCAGTAAAGTGGAAACGTCTTTCCGTTTGTGACACTTGCTACTAGAGGGCACCAGTAACAATGGGTGGTTTACGCATAATTATCGATTTAGCGCCCGCTTTCCGACACCAGGGGCGCTGTTTTATGAATGAGTATTGTAACATTATGAATGAATGTCGTAGCAGTCGCCTCTCGATACTACGGGGCAGCACTGTAGCAACTGCTCGAATGTTCTAGAAGTTTCTGGAACCGGATGTTGATTGTAAACGCGAGTTCTTTTTCCGCCCACATTTCGATTGTGGGGCCTGTTCACTTCCAGACACGAAAGAGTGCACTAGTCTCGTAAGTTTTAACCGCGTTTAGATAGAATTGTTGAACTGTAGCCATCCTTGCCCGAAACCAGTGATTATAATAATAGTTGTAATAGTTAATAATAGTTTGTAATAGTTTTAAACCTGTGGATATACCGACAATAAATCTTGTAGTAGTGTTCGTGTTGTTTCATTGCTACTCGATTAGTCCTCTGTCCTCAACATTTGGTAACTTATTAAAAAGGGCAAGTAAATACGTAGGTACCTTTATTGCTAAATAAATTTCATCCGGAGCTTCATTTAAGAATTTCTGTACTTCTTCTGCAGTAAATACCTTCGATTTCTTGCTTTTAAAGCCGTCAGACTGCCTTTTCAAGAAAGCAGTAAGTTTAGAAAAATCTTTCAAATTCACGTCATGTTTTGTCATCATTGTAGATTTTAGCATGGAATAAAAGCACCATAAACTGGAAGGTTGTAGCCTCTTAGATAATTCATCAAAATATGATATAAAAACACTTTCAGAAAGAGATTTCACTTTTTTTTCTGACCGCCATTTCATAAATTCGTCGTATGCCTTTACATATCTTTCTTTCGAGTTCGGCGGTAATATATTTTCGACAACTGTTTTTGCCCTTTCTTTAATAAAATCGGGCGTTAGATCTATGTGTTCGTCACTAGACATGTTTAAAACTTTTGAAAAAGAACTCAAACAAGAAAATTAATTATTTTCGCGATGCTTTCGCGCCTACTAGTAGACTGCCTTTTTTTTTCACGCACGCAAGCGCGTCAAATCTTGCTGGCCAGTTTGATTTTTAAATCGATTCCATCTAACATACGATGTGGAAACAAATAGTTCCATATTTAAAATAAAATCTTTATAAAATAAATTGTCTAGATTCCGATTCGAGTAATTAATCGATACCGAGAAAAAAAAAATTAACTTTTTAAAAATATTCTTCGTGCAGTATGAGTATGACAGTTCTTTTTTCAAATTCCAAAACCTATGCTGTAATGATAGTCATACACCCCGGCATTCAGGGGTGTAAGGGTGTACTTACAGAGCAAGAGATATGTAAAGTTCCTTAGTTTGATATACAGAATGCTTGGTTGACCGGTTTGTGATGAGCTGGTTGACACCCTGTATTTGCCTTCCAGAACTGGTCGTCTCTTTTCACAAATTCGTATTTTAGTTTTCCGACGCTTGCCCACAGTTCCACACTGCAAATACACACGTCTTGACCATTTACTTGTAACTGGCCTTGTACTACCAAGTACAAGGCCAGTTACCACCACCACCACATCCATTTCACAGATCCCAATCTCAGCCAACATAATTTCTAACAACAACAAGCCAACAGCTTGACTTTATCCACCCAAATCCTAACCTTACTAAAAGCTGCTTAACTCCAACCATCCATTTCACAAATCCGGATCTCACCCAACGTAATTTCTAACAACAATCCAATAGCTTGACCTTATCCATCCAAATCCTGACCTTACTAAGACCTGCTTAACCCCAGCCATCCATTTCACAAATCCTGATCTCAACCAACATACATTTCTAACAACAACAACCCAACAGCTTGACCATATCCATCCAAATCCTGACCTTACTAAGAGCTGCTTAACCCCAGCCATCCATTTCACAAATCCTGATCTCAACCAACATAAATTTCTAACAACAACAACCCAACAGCTTGACCTTATCCATCCAAATCCTAACCTTACTAAGAGCTGCTCAACCCCACCCATCCATTTCGCAAATTCCGATCTTGCCAACATATTACACATTGTTACATTGCGTAACATGTCGCCGCCACTTCGTGTGTTCATAGTTTATAAGTTATATTTTGTATGTTTTAGTATATTTTCGTGTTGTAATGTATTTTTGTGTATTTTACTCGTATCTATGGGCCTTCAGATGGCTGACAACAAAATGATTGATTGATATTTCCTAAACCTAGTACTTATTTTTATATCTTCCGAAAAAGTATTAACTCCTTCCGAATACGCTATATGACGACGGTACCTACTCACAGGCATGCACACAAAAATATTTTTTTAGTAATAAAATCGTATTTATTTTTTGCAAGAGAGCGATACACCCGTGCTTTCACTAGCGCATCTGAGCGCGTAATGAAGAACCGCGAGTGCAAAATGACATGTAGGAAGAAGTCGTCAAATGTTTTTATTTTACCGAATAACTAGAAAATATGTCGTTTTTGTTACAAAAAATTAGCTGAACCTGTAAAGGGCTAAATATACTGCAATTTCTTATAATTTTTAAGATAAAAAACTTTTTTGCAAAAAATAAAACCGACTTCAAAAAAAACGTGAAAAACAACTTCAGCTTCTGAAGTCGGTGACAAAAAAATTAAATCAATCATACAAACGTCACCGACTTCAGAAGCTAAAGTTATTTTTCACTTTTTTTTTTGAAGTCGGTTTTATTTTTTGCAAAAAAGTTTTTTATCTTAAAAATTATAAGAAATTGCAGTATATTTAGCCCTTTACAGGTTCAGCTAATTTTTTGTAACAAAAACGACATATTTTCTAGTTATTCGGTAAAATAAAAACATTTGACGACTTCTTCCTACATGTCATTTTGCACTCGCGGTTCTTCATTACGCGCTCAGATGCGCTAGTGAAAGCACGGGTGTATCGCTCTCTTGCAAAAAATAAATACGATTTTATTACTAAAAAAATATTTTTGTGTGCATGCCTGTGAGTAGGTACCGTCGTCATATAGCGTATTCGGAAGGAGTTAATACTTTTTCGGAAGATATAAAAATAAGTACTAGGTTTAGGAAATATCAATCAATCATTTTGTTGTCAGCCATCTGAAGGCCCATAGATACGAGTAAAATACACAAAAATACATTACAACACGAAAATATACTAAAACATACAAAATATAACTTATAAACTATGAACACACGAAGTGGCGGCGACATGTTACGCAATGTAACAATGTGTAATATGTTGGCAAGATCGGAATTTGCGAAATGGATGGGTGGGGTTGAGCAGCTCTTAGTAAGGTTAGGATTTGGATGGATAAGGTCAAGCTGTTGGGTTGTTGTTGTTAGAAATTTATGTTGGTTGAGATCAGGATTTGTGAAATGGATGGCTAGGGTTAAGCAGCTCTTAGTAAGGTCAGGATTTGGATAGATATGGTCAAGCTGTTGGGTTGTTGTTGTTAGAAATGTATGTTGGTTGAGATCAGGATTTGTGAAATGGATGGCTGGGGTTAAGCAGGTCTTAGTAAGGTCAGGATTTGGATGGATAAGGTCAAGCTATTGGATTGTTGTTAGAAATTACGTTGGGTGAGATCCGGATTTGTGAAATGGATGGGTGGAGTTAAGCAGCTTTTAGTAAGGTTAGGATTTGGGTGGATAAAGTCAAGCTGTTGGCTTGTTGTTGTTAGAAATTATGTTGGGTGAGATTGGGATCTGTGAAATGGATGTGGTGGTGGGTGGTGGTGGTGGTGGTAACTGGCCTTGTACTTGGTAGTACAAGGCCAGTTACAAGTAAATGGTCAAGACGTGTGTATTTGCAGTGTGGAACTGTGGGCAAGCGTCGGAAAACTAAAATACGAATTTGTGAAAAGAGACGACCAGTTCTGGAAGGCAAATACAGGGTGTCAACCAGCTCATCACAAACCGGTCAACCAAGCATTCTGTATATCAAACTAAGGAACTTTACATATCTCTTGCTCTGTAAGTACACCCTTACACCCCTGAATGCCGGGGTGTATGACTATCATTACAGCATAGGTTTTGGAATTTGAAAAAAGAACTGTCATACTCATACTGCACGAAGAATATTTTTAAAAAGTTAATTTTTTTTTTCTCGGTATCGATTAATTACTCGAATCGGAATCTAGACAATTTATTTTATAAAGATTTTATTTTAAATATGGAACTATTTGTTTCCACGTCGTATGTTAGATGGAATCGATTTAAAAATCAAACTGGCCAGCAAGATTTGACGCGCTTGCGTGCGTGAAAAAAAAAAGGCAGTCTACTAGTAGGCGCGAAAGCATCGCGAAAATAATTAATTTTCTTGTTTGAGTTCTTTTTCAAAAGTTTTAAACATGTCTAGTGACGAAGACATAGATCTAACGCCCGATTTTATTAAAGAAAGGGCAAAAACAGTTGTCGAAAATATATTACCGCCGAACTCGAAAGAAAGATATGTAAAGGCATACGACGAATTTATGAAATGGCGGTCAGAAAAAAAAGTGAAATCTCTTTCTGAAAGTGTTTTTATATCATATTTTGATGAATTATCTAAGAGGCTACAACCTTCCAGTTTATGGTGCTTTTATTCCATGCTAAAATCTACAATGATGACAAAACATGACGTGAATTTGAAAGATTTTTCTAAACTTACTGCTTTCTTGAAAAGGCAGTCTGACGGCTTTAAAAGCAAGAAATCGAAGGTATTTACTGCAGAAGAAGTACAGAAATTCTTAAATGAAGCTCCGGATGAAATTTATTTAGCAATAAAGGTACCTACGTATTTACTTGCCCTTTTTAATAAGTTACCAAAATATTTCACAAAAATACTATGCGAATTTGGTGCCTTTAATACAACTTATGTCTTTTTTACAGGTTGTTCTAATTTTTGGGATATCGGGAGCTTGCAGAACCGTGGAATTGACAAACTTGACAATAGAAAATGTAGAAAAACATAACAAATTACTACTCATAAAACTGCCTAACACGAAAACTAAAATTGACCGGTCATTTGTTGTGCATGAAGAATTTGCAAATTATGTTGAAAAATATCAAGCTCTTCGGCCTGAAAACGTGGATACAAATCGTTTTTTTCTTAATTACAGTAAAGGAAAATGCCACAGACAAGTAATAGGAAAAAACAAATTTACAGGCATGCCAAAGCAAATAGCCACATATTTAAAACTGAGTAACGTAGAGTTATACACCGGGCATTGCTTTCGCAGAACATCAGCGACTCTATTGGCTGATTCGGGAGCCAACCTCACTCTGTTAAAAAGGCACGGCGGCTGGAAGTCCAGCAAAGTGGCCGAAGGTTATATCGAAGATTCGATGGCAAACAAAAGCAAAATTACTTCTAAAATAACAGAAAATATAAACTTAAAATCACCACGTCAAAGCACATCATCTGAGCCATTTTTTAATGAAGAAAATAGTACCAGTCAACTGCCGCCATTTACGATGCAAGAACCTCAAGTCACTCAAACTCAAGTCTTATCATCACAAACTCATATTCAAACTATAAATATACCTAAAAAGAACGTGACCATATCTCTTACAAATTGTAATAATTTTACTATTAATTTTAATTAAATACACATTTTTTTCTTCATAATAAATGTTCATTGAAACCTGCTGTCTTGTTGTTTACTTACCTCACAATCGATATGTAAAGCAGAGTATTTATCTCGGGCGTAAGCATCAATTGCATACTCGGGTTAATTAGCGCCTTCGCTTCGCTCAGGCGCCAAAAACCTCGTATGCAATTGATGTCATACAGCCCTTGGTTAATAATCTACTATTACTCAAACTATAGCTGAGAAACAACTTTTTTTCTTCCAGTGAAAAATCATGTTTTGTGCTACAAATCAATGTAACGCACTCAAAACATTGTGCTTATGGATGAAAAGAATAGTACGGGGGTCTTGGAGGCGTTTAAAGTAAAAATCTAACAATAAAAACTTGTATGAAAAACAAACTTACACACAATGTCATACAACTTACAATGTCCCGATTTCTAGCACAAAACATGATTTTTCAGCCCAAAAAAAAGTTGTTGCCCAGCAATAATTTTTGCATAAACTCACTGAGTTTGATGTACAGAATGCTTGGTTGACGGCTTCGTGATGAGGTTGTTTACACCTTTGCATTACGGATTTTTACTACTTCCGTGTGTTTTAACTTTTATCGAAATAGCGACGAGATTTTTTAAGCCGGAGCCATTCTAGTATGTTAGCTCATTATGTAATGCTCCAAAAAGGACCTTTATAGATAATGAAATTAAATTTTCCATATAATTAATAGCAAAATGTTAAAGTCGTTTTTTTGATAAAAGTGGGGAAACTTTGTTCCTGCATTCGAGGCGTAATTTACAAACGAACCGTAGGCGAGGTTAATACTGAGCTGATAATATTCTTTACGTTAGTCGGTGTCGGTTGTTGAGCTGTTGTTTTTCGTTTTTCAATAAATTAATTTATTTGTTTCAGGTTAGGGGCTTTGTTATATGGCATTTTTCCACATTGGCACCATATTAGGTGTACATAATATTCTGTTTGCCCCCAACAGACGTGTTTTAGTGTTATGAAAATCGCGGAGACATAGATACTATAGACAGGGTTGTGCATCTTCTTTTTTTAGAGTCGTTGAAAATACTAACCTACTTCTCACGACGACGGTACTAATTTACAGTAACCAAATGCATTTTCGAAGGTCCAAGTCAATTTCATTTACATTAAAAATAATATCAACGACCTAGATTATTTAGGTGAAGTATAAATTCGAGCGCGCAGTGTTGTTCAATGTGTGCGTAGTGCGTACGCGCGATGTTGCTGCGTGCGGCATTAGATACCTAAATTAGAGTTCAACAAAAAAAAATACAAGTTCCTTAAGAGACAAGGTAATTGAATGTTTAAGCTAGCCCGAATCCAAGGACGAAGCAATTCGATGTCACACTCCATATATTAGGCAAGCTAGACATGTATAAGGCGTTTTTAAAATCTGTGACTAGGGAACAAAATTTCACTAAAAATGACGAATAGTCTCCTGAGGCCATTTTCGTTTAGCTGCAACGATGAAGGCCCTACCCCACTGATAGTTTCCACCCTTTATATTAAGACTAGCACTTCGCCCGCGACTTCGTCCGTGAAAATTGTGATAACATGGCAAATTTGCATGATATCAATACAATTATAGCCTATGTTACTCGGTAAAGATGTAGATTTCTAATGACCAAATTTTTAAAATCGATTGAGTAGTTGTTGAGTTAAATCATAACAAACAAAAAGTCAAATGTTTCCTCTTTACAATATTAGTATAGATTTTAAGATATACTCACGTCGACACTCGTAGGCCTGCGGCGGACGGAACATATGCCACAGCGGACGCGTGCACACCTCGCACGCCGTGGGGATGTGGTACGTGATGCTCACCAGGTCGTGGCCCTTGTGCTGCACCGTGTTGTCTACGGGGAAACCAACCATTCTAATCAATTAACAACTAAATAAAACCCACAGGCTAACAAACTGTACTGATATTGTAGCAAAAAGGCCTTAAAACGGTAATAATCTGATGGTTTTAATTCAAACTTTTTGTAGCTACCGTTGTTCATCAACCTTGATGGGAAATCATTAAATGACTCCTCCTGCTCTGGGAGGAGTGGAAGGGAGTGGAGCGGGAGGGAGTGTCAGACTTTTACTGACTAAAACTCATCCATGTTCCTTCCACACCCTTTATGTTCCGGGGCCACGGCATCTCTTTCGAACAGTCATCAACCTGAGATATCGAAGAAGCATTTATGCTAGGTAGGGCTGAATGAGTATACAAAGTGAAGCTTAATTAGCTAGCAAAACTCTGGAATCTTGACGGGTATAAATAAACCTTTAACCAAGTTAGAACTAAACAAGAAGAATTGATGTTTTTGGGGTCAATGACTACTAATGGTACTGCAGTGTACTTGAAGTGTGTTAGTTTTTTTTATAGATATATTGAAAACCGCCAGTCTAAGAAATTTTGCTAACAGAATTTTCAGCTCTACACATTGTAGCTCAGGTAAAATTAACGAAGCTTTTTGTTCCGATGCTGATGCATTGTGTTAACTTTAAAGCGCATGTCTCATGGCCATCAGCCTCATCAGTGAATGAGTGCATCATTTGCGTGTAAGATTGGGACAGCTGTATATTGTGCGCTTTTCCCTTACAACCTGTAATCGTGTGCCGTGTAAGCACAGGTAAAACAAATAGTGCGCTTTTGTGCAAGTAAATGTATGCATCGTTTTCTGCACTAACTTTATATAGTTTGCAGCAAATGCTTTCGTAGCCATCCAGTGACGGGCGCCTCATATATTGGTCCAGTTTCAAACTAGAGTTAAATATGTGATTTAGATTTCCACATAGACATCATGATGCTGTTTTTTTGTTACCAAATATTTTATCTAGATATTTTCACAGAATCACCGCGCAAAACAGTCGTAGTGTTAATAAAATTAGTGACACCGAAACTATGTTGAGAGCACAACTTTTGTCACTGACGCCATTTATAAAGCCGTCAGTTGCTATACTTTTAGTCGCAGTGAGTCATCGGGGAACACGTTAGTATGTATAGAATTGACAAAGTTGTGGCGACTTTAATAGATTGCCTATAGTTGGTGCCATTCACACCTACCTGCCAAGTTTTTCATCATTAAACGATAATGACACTTACTAATTACCTAAGTCTACCAATAAGCGATACATGCTTATATCGCTAGAGTATCGTAGTACCAGTCGGCTAGACATACAGGGGTTGAGAATCTTGTGTTGTTCCAATTCGAATTTATTAAACTAATACAATTAGTTTCTTAGCATAAAAATAAATAAATTCGAATTTATAAATTTACGTGTGACGTAAAAACTTGATTTAATGTGAAGGATTTCATCAACATGAATGGATTTAGACTTAGCGTCAGTTCACACCGAGACGCGACCGTACTGGAAGAGGACAGTGCTTTCGCGCTGCGCCGCGCAAGACGCATCGCAACATTCGCAACATCGCTAGGCGCATCGTTAAAAACAAAGAAACTATAGCACTCCGAAACACGACCGAACGCAAGCGAACTACGACACGGAATGTTTAATCAAAATGGTGGCCCATGCACGTTGACCATAATGTGCTGCACACCTGACGCGATGACCTCGCAAAAACAAAAACGGCATAAGATCAGAATTATCGTTTTTTGTGATGAGATAGTTATGTCATAAGAATATTTTAATACTTACAATGTGCACTGACTTTATATTTATGCAGTATTTTACTAAAGAATAATGCATAATTTTAAAGTATCAGTACACTTGCACGAATGGACACTTGCGCGAATGGACTTTAGCGCGACTTAATGGCCACTGAGGTTCACTCTGCAGTAAACAACATCACGCCTACGCCTGTTATTACTTGAAGGTGGATTTTTTTATGGGTGTCGTTTTTATGGTTTTCGGGGTCGTTGATTACGAAAACGAGTTCAGATTGAAAATCCAAGATGGCGTCCAGCTTTTTTTTGTTTTTTCGTCATGGGTGTCGTTTTCACAGTTTTCAGAGTCGCTGATAACGAAAATGAGGACAAGATGACGGATTTTCATTTTGTCTTCATTTTCGTTATCAGCGACCCTAAAAACCATGAAAATGACACCCATGACGGAAAAACCAAAAATTTTCTTTGGCGCCATCTTCGATGTTTTATTTGATCTCATTTTCGTAATAAGCAACCTCGAATGCCATAAAACGACACTCATGACGGAAAAACCAGAAAAAAACCACCTTCAAGTAATAACAGGCGTGATGTTTTGTTTACTCTACAGGGTAAACCTTAGTGGCCATTAAGGTGGGTAAAACTCCAGTCGCGCAAGTGTCCATTCGCGCAAGGTTCCTTTCGCGCAAAAGTCCATTCGCGCCTGAACTCCATGCGTGCATATAATGTCTTTTCGCGTAGGTGGGTGCCCACAAGA
Source organism: Xestia ashworthii (assembly GCA_950022955.1). NCBI lineage: Eukaryota > Metazoa > Arthropoda > Insecta > Lepidoptera > Noctuidae > Xestia > Xestia ashworthii. The sequence continues at coordinate 7,058,932 of OX465552.1, forward strand.
AGTGTCCTACGCGCCAAAGTCCCAGATCCTAATTTTAAGATGCACAATAATTTATTTACTATTTTAATTGACGTTTCAGTAAGTTAGAATAGTGTTAAAAACGAAAATACAATGTTTAAAACAATATTTTTTTTAAATTAATTTCGTAGAGTACGTTTGCTCGACTTCTTTTTTTTTTTTTTTTTGGGTTGTGCACGTTGTTGTGTATGTGGGTCATTTAGGATGTATTATGAGACTCAAGCGATATCAGATTTGCGACAGGTTTGTACGGATGGAGGGACAGTATCGCTAATATTTCGACATCAGGATGAAAGTCGGAGCAATGACCTCTATTTCGATCTTAACTGGCACCAACTATAGCTATGGCGTAAGGGTGCAAATATCGTTCGTAAGGGTGCAAATATCGTTCGTAAGGGTGAAAATATCGTTCGGGACTGACGAACAGGCGCGCTAACGGTGTCGGAAAGGCGAGGCGCGGGCGCATTCTAGTCTTTCAAGTCTATATTGTCACGCATTTTCGCCGTCTTGTTCTCTCCCTGTGCATGCCACTGCTAACTGCGGGTGCACCGAGGGTGAGGAAGCGGCGCCCGAGTCACGCCAGTGCCACGCCGTCTCTCCCGCCACACCTCTTCTTTACATTTTTAAATATCAATGAAGTTGCGCCACACCACCGCCCGACGCCTCTTGTATTTGTTCCGCGCCTCAGTCACATCGACCGATATCGATCGTCTAGAGTGGTGTATAACTTCGATGAATAGTTGGAAATTGATCATACAGTCAATTAATTTAAAATAAAACCTAGCTATTATCGGCCATTCATTGTGTTATAGCCGACTAATGGTTTAAGGCGAATCTGGTTGCATGTTTAGGATAGAGTAGTGATGTACTGACTGGTATGGTCCGAGGCGTCCTGCGGTAGGTCGGCGAGGTCGGGCGGACGCCGCGCCTCGCCCTCCCCGGCGTACAGCAGCTGGAAGATGCGCGGGATGTCCTTCGCGTCCGCGCGGATCACGTCGCCCTGCGTCACCGAGCGCACGTGGAACACTTTGCTGCAACACGGAATTAAACACAACTTTTTAAAGAAAGAATGTGAAGCGCGTTTATCTTTTGATTTTCTTTTTGATTTAAGAACAAAAAGTACTACCTTGAAACTAGGTCAACAAAAAAAAAAAAAACAATGCTTTTTTGCCAAAAAAGCTTCACCTCGGCGTTATTGGTACCACTTTTGCTATTCGAGCTGCAGCACACAAGTGCAAATCAGGCATATGAATGTTTATGCGGCGGTTTATGATTTTTTTTACTTAAAGCAGCTCAAAGACTGGATTTCAGCCCGATTAGTAGTAAACCACTAACCGGAAATCCAGTCTCTACCGAACCTTTTGAGGTTCGCCCCTATTATATGGGAACTAAATAGACGAAATAATAATATTATTATAATAATTATAATATTATAATTATATTATAACCTTGCTAATTATACTCTCCGAGCATTTAGAAGTAGTCGTGATTCAGCATTACGAACGTTTGGAAAGTTACTGCTGTTTACGGTTTTAGGCATATTAATTCACTCGCCGATTACCACTATACAAGCAAAAGGAATGTGGATGGAAGACTTTTTCCTGAACACAACGAATTTTTATTGACTAACCTTAAATCCAAAATCATGACCGGATCTGTGGTGTTCATTTTATCGTTCTCGGTGTTATAGAAGATGATCTTCTTGGACGACACGACAACATACTGTTTCTTCCATCCATGGCGTCGTATGTTCTGTTTGAAGGGCACCGACAGCCAGCCTTCTAGCGTCTGTTCCGTTTCGCCGTCTTCTGCGTCCGCGGACGATTGGGATGCCGTCTCGCTTGTTAGTGCAGCCAGCTTCTCTTTTAGCTGTTCGATTTCTACGTCTTTGCTGTCGACCTAGAAAAGGGATTGTAGATTGTGTTGTATAGCTGTTATTTTATATTTATAGATATCTGAAAATGGATGTTATTTATTTAAAAAACAATTCACGAAGTGATTGAACTACTAAAACGGTAACCTAAATACCGTTGCCGGATGAAAATGGTGAGGGTTAGTGGCGGTACTTTCATACAAAGTACAAACATGCCTTGCCCTTGTATCCTACTATTTTCATGATGTTAGGGTTTCTAAACAGTCTGCTTGCCTTACAGGCTTGCCATATTAATAGGCCCTAGGCCAACACGCCACTGATGGGGTGTCGTTGTTATAGTCATTAGTTAGATCACAACAGACAACATCAGAGAACAACCAGATCTGAAACTTGAATACTTGGTCTGTTTTTCTCATAATTCTTTGCAAGTCCTCAACAACAACTCTACAATAGACATACAACGTTCGACATAAGGTTCAAATTACAACGACAAGTTTCCGTTACCTCCATGGCGAGCCGCAGCCTGGTAGACTGCTCATCCAGCAGCTGTTGCTGACAGTCCTGCAGGTCGCGCTGTAGTTTGGAGATGTGCTGGTCGAACTTCTCCTTCTCCCTCGTCAACTCCTGCTGCAGCTTGCGATAGTCCTTGTCTTTGCGGACTGACATCTTGCTCTTGTTCTTTGTCGTCGCTGGGTTCATGTCTTTTCTGTAAAAAGAGAATGTTTGCGTTTTAGTTTTTGCAGGATATACACAGTTTCTTACCTCATAGTTCCCTTCTTTCAAATGACTTGTACGGTCGACCGTACTAGCAGATGACGAGAGATAATTATATCTGTTTTCTCCATCCTAGTTACTCCACTGGGCTACATCAAGATCATAAGCCCCCGTTCACAAGATGTTGATTATTAGGATTTTTGTTTATTTAGCCAATACTGCCCCACTACTGGACAAAAGCCTCCCCCAATTCCTTCCATATATGCTCTTAACCCTGACCTCCTCGGACCAACCCTCACAGTATGAGTCCAGACCGTCACGTCACCTCGACCTATTACGATATTTAATATTGTAATATTGAGATCATGTGAGTTTCATACCGTAAAAACGTGTGAATACTGACGTGTGATCTTACACTTCTACCGTAGAATCTGGATACCCCGTTTTCGGGGTATATGTCTCACAACAAATCGTGTTACCTGTTCATAATCTCAGCAAGTTTGTTGACAGCTTGCTGCTTGAGCATGATCTCTGAGTTGAGCTTCTTGTTGAGTCGGTCCACTTCCTCCTGCAGACGTTGCAGCGTCGCCACGCGCTCCGCCAGCGCCGTGCCGCTGCGTCTCAGCTCGTCTACCTCCTGCGAGTACAAACAGATGTAGGCAACGAACTGAGATATTACAACATCAATATAAATAGGACCAAATATATGGTTATGCACTAGCGAGGGGTAGCAGATGATGCATGCGTCAATGTGAAATCGCTCCTTCACTCATTCGGCACTCTGTCGCCACGACCTCGGTTAAGGTTTGCGAACAAAATAAACGCGACTGTCACAAATGTTCGCGCGATAATCTACTTTAATTAGGACGCGCTCTTAGACACCCTACTATTTATTTTATATTTATAGTTTTTCGGTACCATCATCAATATTGGTGATGAAAATCGAGTTATAATGAAAAAAGAGTTCGTTACCTTCCGCTGCAGGTCGATGGTGGCTCTGTTCTCGTGGTCGCGGTCGCGCAGGCCCTGCACGAGCGCATCCCGCGACGCCAGCTCGCTGCGATGCTGCGACATGGCGTCTCGCATCTCTAGCTCCTTCATCGTCTTCTCTTTTTCTAACTCGCCCACCGTCTCTTCCGCTATCGACCTGGAATAATTTAATAAGAATTTTTTTGTACTCGTAACAGGCGTGTCTTTCTCGTAATGACACGAACTTCAAATAAACTTAACTTATTATAGGTCATGTTTAAACATTTGACAGTCAGCAAACAATGTAGTAGCAAAGCTGACTACCCGACGTACGAGTACATTTGATTAATGGTCACACGTGAAGAGTTTTTAAATAGTAACAGCACTTGTTGATCACATTTCTGAACATGGATAGTGAAAAGATTATAACTGTATGTTATAGAGTGAAATTAATTATGAATAATTACAAAGACTTTGCGATATATTCTGCCCTTCCTGCATGGAAAAAATACGTTAGTTTATGTGATATTGTCAAACAATTACAATTTTTATTCTGTAAATGTCAATCACTGCAGGTTTTACACATGTATGTGAACAGAATTAACAACTAATGAATAATAAACAAAGTTAAATAATTTACAATTTCCTCCCAGCTGGATATGAAAAAGAAACCCTATTGCGGATCTTTTCACCGTTTTGTTTCCTTAACATCTTTCCCGTTTAGTACCTAAATAACAGAACACTGGTCATCACTTAACAGCATACTCTAAATCACTAAATGGAATGTATTTAAAGTGCCTATATAAGACTACTTGACGATAATATGATAACATTGCATTATTTACTACTGCCTGATGGCAAGATACAAGATTACAGATAAAAATCTTACACTGATTACTGAACTAGCTTTTATGCACTTTTTTCTAGGTTTTTTTGTATAATACACCATACACCCATACTCTTCAGTCCTTCACCAGAACACTAGGCTTCTGCCATGTGGTAGAAATAGTTTATAAAGGATGTAAAAAGCCTCTTAACAAAGTCGAAAGGCACTTGTTCTCCCCGTCATTGTGATCATTTTTTGGTTCTACACCATACCTAGGAACCTTCTAGTTATGGAGATATTGAGGAGTCAAAGTTTCAAGTTCTTGACAAGTTTATAAAGATACAAGTTTTTAAAGCATTTTTTTTTTACTTTAATCACCTTCACAACCCCCGTACTATTAAATCCATCCATCTGCACAATGTTTTGAGTGCGTTATATTAAGTTCTAACACAAAACAAGATTTTTCACCCCAAAAGAAAAGTCCTTTCCTAGGAATAACTATTGCGTAAAGTTACTTAGTTTGATGTACAGAATGCTTGGTTGACGGCTTCGTGATGAGGAGATTTACACCCTGTATGTTTGTAAAATTACACCGGCACCTGCATGCTCTTTAATCCTTCACCAGCAACACTAGTCTTCTACTAAGTGGTAGATAGGCACATGTGATCAAACAATAAAAAGAGGAATGTGAATGTAGCACTGACCTGGCGATGGCCTCAGAGTCGGCGCGTGCGATGGCGAGTTGCAGCTGATGCAACAAGCTAGAGCGCTCCTGCTCCGAGTCGCGCGCCGCCCTCGTGTTCTCCTCCAGCATCAGCCGCATGTCGTTAGCCTGGCTCTTGTACACGAAGCAGTAGTGCTGCTCCGTCTCCAACTGCTGGCGAAGCTCCTCGCTCTGATCGACAAGGAATACATCGATTAATGGCTTCAAAATAACCACATCCCACTGTCTTCCTTCCATCCCGACTGTTGTTCCCATTCGGTGGCCCACCACAACTTATTAAATTCAAAGAAAACTTGTTCTAGTATGAATTGGACAAAAATTACACACGACTAATGTGTAGAAAGGATTGAGCTCAATGACTGAATATAATGGTCAAGTTCACCACCAAAGGGGAGGGAGGCAGTTGCGTTACAATTTAAACTTGAGATAAAATATTATATCTTGGTCATTAAGATTTGCAATTTACTGCACCGTACATTTGTACAGTCACCGACAGGCTGACGTCATCTGACAGCCTTACCTATTAGCTAGTTATTATACTTAATGTAAAATTAATACAGAAAAGTTATTATTTTCATGAAATACTGTTATGTATTTATAAACTAAAAGGAAAACACCAAGGGAGCATAGTTTCTATAAACTTTCATCGAAAACGAATTTACTAATACAACAAAAATACGTCACTTACTCTAACTTAAACTGAGTATGCATCGATTTGAAAGTAGCTGTGTTCTTTAGTAGATAAGCCATAATTATAATAAAGCTATAGAACAGCGCGTTTTCTCTAGAATTGATTACGCCATATGAGTCACTATTTTTATTGTAAGACTGACATAATCGTGCTGCTACAAGGAACATAAAGCTTCTGGTAGATTATATCGATATTGTTAATTTTCAGTTTGACATCTCATTAACAAATTTAAACAACATACTTACTGCTATTGAAAAGTCGGAAAAATTACATGTAGACGAGAGATCATGATATTACGAAATACGACTACCCAACCTAATACATACAGGTAAGCCATCACATATATCAAGGCTCTCCGTTTTTATTGTACATTTAGCAACGCACAGTATAATGTTAATTAACGGCCTGTTTAAGTATTTCAAGTTTGTTATTTATAAGTAGATGTTTTCGTATCGTTATGAATCTACATACAAAGTACGTATTTAGCGGTAGCATTCATGAGAAAACATTAAGTACTATTTATTGTACAACGATCCACGTCCCAGTTGAAGATGACCAGGAAATTAACACGACAATAACACATTCCTGTATATTAATGCGTGTCATCATCATAATGGAAGTGTTTTATAGGCATGTCTTCATTGCCAAGGCTCTGTTTGTTCAGCACTTGTGTTCAACAAATTCATAACTTCACACTGATTCACCCAACGCTACATTACATTATTTTGAATATAATAGTAGACTCATTTTTCACTCCTACGTGTGTTCATATAATTCTATTTTAAAGTTAAGATTGTCGTAGACATTGTTTATGTTTTAGATGCGGACAAAATCCGACACACAATGTGGAATTCTGTTCTATTCTAAGAACAGTTATGCAACTCATTGAGCAAGCATCTCGTCTAGGTACTAGGTGAACATTTAATTTCCAGGAAGCCCTTGGCCTTTCATAAATGCAGCTTGACATGAGTCTTCCCTACAGTTCCAATATTCTTTATTCAAAAAATGTAGACAGCGAGGTTTTCTCCTTTAACAAGGCATTAGTAACATACACACTTAAAATACAAAGTTTTAATCTGCAAAGCCAATCTTAAATGTTTGTGTCATAAATATCAAGGTCAAAGAAGAATACCTACTTTTCATACTCGGGTAATTCGTGCGACTAGCGGTATGAGACTGCAGTAAAATATTTTATTCATATTCTATCTCGAAACGAAATACACAATAGTATCTACCAAACTATGTACATTCAGCTATGCGAGAGTAGTTTGAAATAGATACGAGTGCTGTTACAATTTGATAAAGTATTAATGTAGTTCTCAACGGTCACTCTGTTGTGAAATTAGTTAATCTCCGCGGCTTTGTGAACTAATTTTACAACAATAGCCGAATCGAGTTCCTAACTGAGGAATGATTTATTTTCATCAGCACAACGTCGACTATTAATATTAAATTGTCAACAATTACATTCCGTGAACTTTAATGAATAAATGTTCTATTAATTGGCAAATCACATCATAATCAATGAGTAAGGCATTCAACTCTAGAAAAACCGCTGTCTACGTAATCATGTGTTTATTTATTTGGAGACGCGCACGCGCAGGTTTATGTCGTATAAGGCAAAAGCTGTGAGTGTGTATGTTTGCCGTCGACAATGAGTCACTATGTTGTAATGCTGGAGGACAATCTATTTCGGCGCGATGAGATTATGATTAATTCACAAGAAACACTCAAAGAGTTCGTTAAGTTTGTCGATCGATACGAATGTCTCTATAATACTTTTAACTTGAAATACGTTGAGGCTTGAGCTTGATATGACCTACTTATTACCAGCACAATGTATTTGCAAAAAAACGTCAATATTTTCGTGATTGTTTTTCAAACTTTTGAAAAAGGTTCAGTAGCTTATTTCCGGAACCAAGGGTTCACGGCTGTCGTATTTTATATTATTTATACTTCATGAATATGTTGCAAAAACGTATACTCGACTTTTTACTATGCTGGCAACCAAAGGTGTAAATAAATTAGACTAGATCCACAATGCTCTATTATGTAAGGTTACGGCTTTTTGGGCCCCTGTCTGGCCAAATTTTGTCCGGCCATATCTGCCATGTCCGGACTATGACTGACGTTTTTAAAAAAAACGATACAGGATCAATAAAAAATCAGGTTTTTTTAACATTTCGAAACTGTAGCCCTATGAGTAAGCAAGTTAGTGACCGCGGAGGCAGTCTTTCGCTCCGGTGGCACTCCTGCAGTTTACAGCACTAGCATAAGGTGAGCCAATTGGTCTGAGTCATATTGAGTAATGATGAAATGCAGTGCATGCAAATTAGCTAACGTCTCAGGGATTACTAACTCAATATTTGACAAAAAGAGAAGTGTCATGACATTTTGACCCAGGGTATTTAACAAGCTGGGCTAGTTGAAAGTTGCAGCGCACATGAGCAACTTGACTGGTTTGGAAAGTCAATTGCAAGCGACTCCTTCGTGTACTTCAACTGGAAGTCCTGGAACATTGAAAGAGAAGAAGACTTATAGTATTGCATGTGTACACTCACCCTAGCGCAGTGCATGTCGCGCTCGGCGGAGGCGGCGGCGAGCTTCTCGGAGGTGTCGTGCAGAGCGGCGCGCACGGCGTGCAGGTCGCGCGCGCGCGCGTCGCGCTCGGCCTGCGCGCCGCGTGCCGCCGCCTCGGCTGCCGCCACGTCTCCGCTCGCCGCCATGCGCGCAGCACGCTCCTGCTCCAAGGAAGCTGCCAGTCCCATCGCCTAGAGATACCGTTCAATTAGATCGTATTCAGATTATATGAGATTGACACTGTCAGCAAAGAAAGTCAGTTGTAATTACCTTTTCCGTTTCCTGTCGATGTTCGCCCTCGAGCTTCTGCAGGCGCTGCTGCATCTGGCGGTAGTCGACGCTGAGCATGGACATCTGGCGGTCCTTCTCCTGGCACGCCGACTCCGAACGTTGCCGCGCGGTCTTCTCCTCGTTTAGTTTTGATTGCAGCGCTGTCGTATCACATTGCGAACACTCCATAAATAAATGTGATTCAAAAAACTTAGATTTTAATTAAATACATTTGTTATTGGGTAGAATAAAAAAAAATAACTATCCCATTGAAATCATTTACAGAAAGAAAACAAAAAATAAGATTGATTAATATGAAGAAGAAATAGGTTCCAAGCCATATTTATTGGTACTATAAAGTGAGTCTACTGGACCTACAAAGATCAAAGGAGGTATATTAGCAAACTGAACAATACCTTTAAATATCATATCCAATGTTCCTGAGGCATGCAAAAAGTGAAGGTATGAAATATATTTTTGGGAGCTTATACAGTTCTTAGCTCAGTTGAACATGACAGGATTATAGCGTGGGCTAAATGGCAGAAAAACAATCGTCTTGGCATACTAACACTCACCCTTGACTAGCTCCAGATTGGCTTCTTGTTTAGAGAGTAACTGTGAGCGCTGCGTGTCCTGGTGCGCGCGCAGCTCCTGTTGATACAGGTGCTGCGCCGCGCGTAGCTCGTGCGCCAGCGACGCGCACTCCTTCTCCAGCGAAGACACGCGCTCTGACAGCTGCCTGTTGTCCGCCATGATTTGGTTTAACCTGGCCGACGCCCGCTCGAGCTCGCCGTGGGCCGCATTCAATCTGCTAGTGGCCTCCGCGACAGCAGAATCCGAACGCTGTTTAGATGACTTTACAGCAGCAAGTTCTTCAGAGAGAGTACTTCGTTCCCTCTCCAGGGTGTCGCGCTGGGCGCGCAAGCTCGCCACGGTGCCATCGTTGACAGCAGCGGCGGCGGCCTGCGCAGCTGTCAGCTCTGCCGCTTGCTTCCTTGACTTCGCAGCAGACTCAGCTTCTTGCTTTAACTTCTCACGTAACTCCGTCAATTGCATTTCTAAAGCATTTATTTTATCGTTATAAGTCTGTAAATTGTTTATTTCTTTCGCTCGTTTACTATGTTCTTCGTCAAGTCGCCGCTTTGCTTCATTAAAATTAAATTCTGCTTTTCTTCTTGTCTCAGTTTCTATGTCAGCCTTCCTTTGTATCTCTTTCAGATCGTGTCGTAGTAGTGCTAATTCTTTGTCTGTGTCTGCTATTATTTTCTTATTTCTAGATTCCCTCTGTGACAATTCTTCTAGCTGTGCACATAAACTAACTTGTGTGTCTTCCAACTTACGCCTCCCATCTCTTTCTCTTTCGAGGAGTTTCTCTAGCTGCAGTATAGCTTCAGATCCAACATTATTAATATGATTATTAGAGATAGTATCTACTACATCGGCTGCCTTTAGTCCTCGGGCGCATAATTGATAGTCACCATTGTATGTAAAGCCCACGAATGGCAAATGGTTTCCAACAAAAGCTTTAGGCACAGGAAAGGATTCATCCAAAGCATCAGACTTTTCCATGTCATCAAAATTCCTTGTATCGTCATCACTAGATAATTCAGGCACAACTGGCGGTACAGAATCTCTCAAATTTTCAAAACTCCATTGATCATTGATAAAGAATGGATGCTGCTTAATTTCATTAACACTATTTTTTCCTAATCTTTTAATCCTGTCTGTTAGAAGACCTCTGATTAAAGATTTAGCATCCTTTGAAATTTCTACATCATCAGGAAACTGGAGTGAGTTCCTATGGTCCATGATCTTACCGTAAGTACCTACTAAACTATCTGCATAGAAAGGTGGATCTCCAATGAGCATTTCATACAAAAATATTCCCACAGCCCACCAGTCACATTCACGACCATACACTCCCTCACCATTCTGTGACTGCAACACTTCTGGTGAGATATAATCAGGAGTGCCAACAGCATTGCTGGCTCGCACAAGACCATCAGGTCCCATTCTCATGCATGTCCCAAAATCCGCCAGCTTCAGATGTCCATATTTGTCAATTAACATATTATCTGGTTTTTACATCTCGGTGTACAAAACCCATACCATGAATAACGTCTAATGCAAGGACAATTTCCATTGTATAGAACTTAGCCCACTTCTCAGGTATGTCGTAGTTCGACATAAGACTAACGAGGTCACCACCAGGCATGTAGTCCATGACCATGTACAGATATTTGTGGTCTTGAAAAGCAAAGTGTAGCTTTAATATCCACTCGGAGTTAGCATGTGCCATTATGTGCCGTTCCTCCCAAAAGAATGTGGAGTCTGATCTCTTGATCATTTCAACCTTACTGAGAAGCTTCATAGCATATACATGACGTGTAGACTTGTGTCTGACTAGTTGCACTTCACCAAATGCCCCTCGGCCAATCACTTTTATCAAATCAAAATCTGCTGCTTTCATACGCAGGTCTATTATGTCTGAAGCAAAAGTCTCATCTACAACAAACAAAAAGCATTTTATTAGTGCATATTTAATAATCCTAACTCATTAAGATCTTAGATTTTGGTAATGTAAATCATGAATTGTTCACTGGTATAAGGGATATATTGATTTCTCAAAATATTAACAGAATAAAACATAATTAGGCACACACAATTGTAAAAAGAATGATGAACATTTTGATACAATCATAATAACTTTGGTACATAAGGCTTTATTTGCTTTGCTTACTTAGAACCGCTTTTGAGAACCATAATTAGTTGTAAGTACCTGGAGGGTTCACTGAATCAATATTATATGAATCATTAGAGATAGATATACACATATGAAGATATACACATATGAAATTCTCATAGACAGTGTGTGTATGCCTACTTAGAAATACCTAATTTAGGGCATTGCAGGATAAAACATATGAACTGGAACACAGAAATATACATTGCCAACTTCATAATTGAATTAAACACCATTTGTGCCAATTACGTGGAAATTATTGTGTGCAACCATTT